>VYZT01013902.1:51191-74164 GCA_013400735.1 Pomatostomus ruficeps
TTTTTTTTTTTGTCTGTCCCAATATATATATATAAAAATGTAGTAAAGGACTGTTATTCCTCTTTTCTCATATCATTGCCTGAAAGCCTCTTGATTTCAAAATTTTACCAATTCGGAGGGAAGGGGGTTGCATTTTCCTATTTTGAAAGGGGGCTTCTGCCTTCTTTAGCAAATACCTGTCTTTGAAACTGAGACAAATGGGCATAACTAGTTGAACAGAAACTCAGTTGTTCACAGTATAATGCTCTCTCACTCTCTGCTAAATTCTCTGCTAGTGCTGTATTCCCTATGAAAAATCCTGAGAATTCACATCTAGTTGGGAGAGATAGCCAGCACTAGAAACATTCAGGATATATATATCACATCTAGTACCTTGGATTCTGCCTAATAGCAACAGCAAGCTGAGTGCACTTCAGGGAAGTGGTAGAGTTGCCCCACGCTGCCGCTTCTGGACGAGGGGCAGATTCAGCCCCACTCCTCCCCACCAGCTGTGGGCATGAAGTGCAAGCACCACTGCTGAGTGATGCCAGTGGGCATTGCTGGCAGCAGGTCTGAGTGCAGCAAGAGCCACCTGAAAGGCAAAAAAGTGAAAACACTTTTCCAGCACCCTGTGCCATGGGTGCCAGAATGGGAGGTATAGGAATATAAAATACTCCTGTTTGGTGATTTTGGAGCGGGTGACATTCAATATTGTGGATGGTCAATATTGCCATCGCATCTTCCAAGACTGGAAAGTGAACACGCTCTGGTGCCCCAGGGCATTCTGTACTGCCCAGGCTGCTCCTGTGACACCATAGGTACCGGCTGGCTGCCCCTCTCCTTCACAGCTCCTGGGTTCTCTGCATAATGGCTGCCTCTGCTGCCCAAGGACAGGGTACAGTGAGTGAAAGGGCTGGGTCCCTCCCCACACCCCATGGGCAAGATGGGCAGTGCTGTGCATGACCAGGGTGCCAGCAGCTAGGGGTCTCTGCTCCTGAGGTGTGATGTGTGGGACTGTACCCATCATGTCTTCAATTTTCTCCCAATCCAGGCTGTGGTGTTTGAGGATACCTGAATGAGAGGAAGTATTAAGGCTTACTCTGTACTTTCTGTACTCAGGAAAGCTAGGGATGTTTTATCCCACATCATCTCTGCCTTTGCTATATGCAGCTTCTCATCCCGGGTCCGTGCTCTGCAGCAGGTAATGATGAGGTGTTTCCCCATCTGGAGGCAGTTCAGGATACATTTTCTTCGGCAGAAAAAGGCAAAAAAAGTAGTGCCTGGCTGCTCTCTTCTGCTCCCCATTCGCAACTTGTTGCCCTGGCAGTGGGGAGCCATGCTGTAACCAAAATAACAATAACAATCCAGGTTAAAAAAAATACCAACACATCTTTTCCAGGAGAAGGTCATTTTTGTTTTCAGTCTAAAACATGCATAGTCCCCACATGCATACTTCCCTCTTCAGGTAAGGGCTGGCAAACAGGGTGCAGAAATGAACAGTTGCACGTAGAAGGGAGCAGGAAAAATGTGACTTCACTGCCAGAGGAAGTGTATCATGCATCAGTTGGCTACTGAAAGTAGACAGAGCAAGTCCTCGCCAGTGTGCTCGCCAGGTCTGACTCAAGCCCAAACAAAGGCGGCAGCCCTGGCTCTCCCTGGTCCAGGCTCTATTTTCATATCCCTTGAAAAATAAATAACATAACACATACTTCCTACAGAAGGTAGCCAAGGACTTTTCCACACTGCATTGCACACTGTCATATAATCTTCATGTCCAAGGAAAACGATTCCTCTTTTTTCAATATGTGAAATATATCTAGCATATCCATAGATGGGACAACAATTAGGAAGCGCATTCCTATTTGTGAATTACCCTGAGGTCCTGTCACATTGTCTGTCATATATAAAGTAAAAGTTTGAAAATTCAATTTAAAGCTTTGAAGTTATTCATTGGCATAATTTCCCTCCTGCTTGGCAGGACCAGGATTTCACCCAAAGTATTGCTAATACCCAATTAATCAGCTGACACAAAGCCAACAAATGCAGAACTTTCCAAGCACAGGAAAGCAAAATACCACAAGAATAAAAATTTATAGTGGTCAAGCTCTCTGTGGAGCAGACCAGGAGGGTCACTCCATTCCCCATAGCAATTAGGATCATGTCATTGTTCCCTGTCAAAGGAATGGACCTTGCCATGGCTTTTTCATTTCACAGAGCTGTTCCTGGGGATGCAGGAGCTGCTAATAGGCTTTGCTCCAGGTATTCTTTCCTATTAAGCTGGTCTTAATCTCTGCTCTCTGTCTTGAGTTAAACAGGCAGCTGCAAACTAGAAGAAAGGAAGTGGTTACTCCAATGCCTATGGGAAAGGCGTTGATGTTGCAAGAGGGCTTATCAACAACTTCTATATGTACAAAATTCATGGAACAGTTCCCTCCCCAGGGGCTGGCAAAAGCAAGTTCCCACTTCTGCTGCTTCTGAGACTGACTCCATGCAGAGACTTCTGCTGATGCAGTAATGTCAGTCTGCAGTATGGCAGCTTCTAGGAAATGTGTATATTGATAAAACCCTCAGTGGAAGTACAGCTTGCAACAGGAAAGACAGACATTCATTTTGCAAATGGCTGCTTTCTTATTTCAATTCCACCTTTCAGGACAACTATAAGATCAGGGGTGGGGAGATGTTTCTGCACTAACTCCTACAAATGGGGACATTTGCAAAGTGGCTGCTGCCCTGACAGTGCTAACAGCTGTGTCTGCTACCAGTTTATACAGTATTACAAGCTCATAAGAAATTGTGAGTAGTAGAAAAAGACAGAGGAAAAAAGAGAGCTGCCTTCTCTCAGGTTTTGAATAATTATTGCTGCTTTTAACTATTTTTTTCCACCACAGTTTAATTTTCTGGGGGCACAGAAAAGCTCTGGCTGAATGCTGAAATATGCCACACTGCATTTTTCCTGGAGCAGTGCTGGAGATAGCCTTTCTGTTTTCAGATGAGAAGCTTGACCATCTCTCCCCCTCACGGTGAGAGGACTCAGGAGATGTAGGTTCAGCTGCTCAGTCCAGTTAGCAGTTCTTTGTGTGCTCCTGGCGTGGGGGCTACCCGCTCTGCCTGCCAGGCTCTCACATTAGTGAGAAACATTCCTGCCTTCTACTCATACAACAGTTTTGAGGGGGACATCTGCATCCCCAAACACAGATGGGTGAGAAATCTTTTACGGATGGGGAGAGATTTGCTCCCTAGTAGCAGAGCAGGAACTCTCCTTACTTCCCACTGCCTTTAGCAGCAGGCTCTTGGATGCCCAGTAGTTTTAACTACAGGAAATATTAGTACACAAAGACTTCATGGTCTCCAAGGGGATGGATGAGCAGTCAAGTGCAGTTCAGAGGAAATGAATTTTGGGCTCAGTCCTCCAGAGTCAAACAATGGGAGGTTGTGTACTTAAGCTATTGTGTGGCTCCGGCCTTTCTGTGTATTTGTACATAAAAACATGCCAGAGTCAACAACACAGCTGGTCCTAGGATCACTAGAGGTGTGCCTGCGGATTCTCTAACCTCAGCAGAGCCATAGGGTTTGACCAAAGCTAGCCAGAATTGTGCAGCCAAGTCCTACGGCATCAGGTCAGATCACAGGAGACCTAGCACCTTCCTGGTAGAATTCCAAAGTTATACCAGAGAGATAACTGATCAGCCACATTTTTGGCACACAAGCCAGAAGACACAGGACTTCTTCAATGTAAAGGAATATATCTACAGATGAATTTCAGCAGAGTGCTGTTAGACAATCTCACTGGTCTCTCATGTGCTGGTAAATCACAACTGACCTGGTAAAATTTCTTTCTGGAGTGGTAAAGTGCAGGTGACAAGGGCACAAGCAATTGCTGGCTCGGCAGGGAAGGTAGTATGGTTTTTTTTGTACAAGGCTGGCCCCTGTGACTGCCACAGTATGGGGGAAAGGACAAGGGGGCCATTTCAGCTGGCAGCCAGCCACCCCTTCACACAGCCCCACCACATCTTGTCGGGCAGGTGGGCACAGCTGGAGGGGTAGCAGGGCCATGACCAATTTGCTGTTACAAAGTGGTTTAATCACTTCCCTGTGCCTGTGCCTTCCTCTCCTTTCTATTTGGCTCATGCCAAGGTACTCATTGTCAGTGAAGAAACACAAACACGTTTGAAGGATGCACATTTGCACTAGCAACCAGCCCATTGCAACCACACCAGCTCTTGCTTGCCCAAAAATGGATACATTAATCACAGTTTAGTAGGGTCATCTGTATTACACATTGAGTCTGTCAGGGTTGGGTGCACACAGAGATAAAAACTCAGTGATGAGATGGTTCAACTGATACTGTGTGACAGCTTTTCTACAAGAAACTGTATGGGGGAAGAATACAGAAAATTTGTTGTGCTAATGTGGCTTCTGTCTCTTCTGTTCTAAAAGGCCCATATGAAATATATTCATTGGAAAAAAAAGGAATTACATTTTTTTAGTTCCAGAGTCCTTTAGTAGGAAGAAAAGTCATACCATGTTTATTCAATATAGAAGTATTTTCTCAAGGATGAAATTCTGCCATTCTAGAAGTCAACATGAATTTCCAAATGGAAAACTCCTTACTGATTTCAGTAGGGCCAAGTTTTCACTCTATAAGTTGTTTCATTTATCCCATGATACACAAATATTTAAAATATTTAAAAACATGGTAGAGTTTTATTCTTTGAAATCTAATTAGAACCTGCTAAAACAGACAGCTCAGTGAAATACCTAACCACCAAAATAATATAAAACCATGTGTTTTCAAATCACCCTAAAAAGGGTCAGGTCTGCATACAGTTTCCAGCATATTTGGACTGTAAAATGTTTCTTAATTTATGTTCTTTGACTTGTATCCAGCACCTTGAGGCTTCAATATTGTATTGGTGCCATCCTCAAGACATCCAGTGCTTTGTTCTCCACAGGGATAGCTGTGGTCTGAAGTTACAGATCCATGTGGTTTTGAGTACACACAACTATGCCAAGGTACAGGAAATTATTCCGTAGTTCTATCAACAGTTTCAGTGAGGCAGAGTGTACTTTGTGTCTGAATGCAAAATTCTATATCCATTACTATAAACAATCCTTGAATCTGCTTTAGCTCTACTTTGGGAAACACGTTTATGTTGATTTTATCTATTAAAGGTCTTATACCCTGTCTAAGCAGGCAGAATTGTCTAGTCTAAAAGACCAGTTCTGCTTGGGCACTTCCATTAATTTAACAATAGCAGGATAACTCCTTTATTCCCTCATAGGATAAGACTAACTTATAGGATACAACGACTTACCTTGTAGGATAAACACAATTTTGTTAAAAATAAGGAATATTTAACCTGCAAAGTTGGAGTAAATTACTTTTACTTTGGTAGAGAGGGTTTCCCTGAGGAGCTGGAAAGTGCTATGCCAGGCAGCTTTGGGAAGGGAGTGATGGGGAAGGAAGCTGGGGTGGTTTTCTTGACTGTACCTGAAGACATGAACCCCGAGGGGCTCATCAGGGCAATCCTATACCTTTTCTTTGGACCCACTTCTTCATGCTCTGTAGCAGTGACCCAACCAGCTGCCTCCACGAGAACGAGAGAAATAACATGGGCAGATTTTCCTTCCCAGGATAGCAAATCTGGGGAAGATGGAGGCAGCATGCTTGGGGGAAATTCCCTCTCTGCCACGCTTTAGCCCTGTCAATCAAAGATTCTGTTCTACCTCTGTTATTTTAATATTCATCACATTGTATTACTATTCAGCAATTGCTAGAAACTTCTACCTTTCTGTTATACCAATAGGTTAATGCAAATAAGTTCTGCCTTTGCCCAGAATTCATTGGAAAACTGTCATCCCCCATCACTCTGTGATTTGATGAGACCCTGGACTCTTCTCCTCTGATCACCCCTTTCCTTCCCCCTTAAAACTCTGTGTAACCACCCCCTCGAGGCCTTTCTGATAGCTCGCATCCTGAAGAGACAAAAAAACCTGGGCGATGCTATCAGGAGACCGTTCTCTCTTCTTTGCTTCTACCTGCTTTATTAATAACGGCTGCTCTGCCTCCACTGTGGAGTCAATACCTAGGTAAATAGACAAAGAAATACCTCCTCTGTGGCTGTCTATCTGACTGAGGGTGCTGGATAAATTGTCCCGCAGAACCCCAGGCAGTTTTGCAGTCCCCGAAAAGTGTTAATGCTCTTCTCTGTGTCATTTCCAGTTATAAAGCTCAGCCTGTTTATGTAACATTTTTTTGTGGTTTTGTTTTTTTTTTTTTTTTTTTTAACTGGACCCATCCCAGCTCATTCTCCAAGTGTATTTGCTGAGGATGTGAGCTCACTGGCTGCTGTGTGTGGAAGTTTAGGTGCCTCATCACTGAGCCCAGCCCAGTGCCATTTCACGTGCAGCTGACTCTGGTTTAATACCAGATTACTCTTCTTTAATATCCTGAAGCTCTGCCCCCAGTGCCTTTCAGGAACCTGTTCCTCAGTATTTCATCTGAGCATCTGCAAACCTGCCCTCTTGCAGACAGCCTATAAATGTGTAAGACAGAAAAGAAAAAGAAGTCCAGAGAAGTTTTTCTACTTCAACACTAAGAGAGGATCCCCCTTCCCTGTAGCCAAAGAATTGAGTAAAAATGAACATTTTTTTTCTTTCCTGATAGATTGAGAGATCAAAAGAATGACTAATGGACTAAGCCTGAGTGGGTCTAATTGACTTCAGCCCTCGACTAACTCACTGTTCCGCACCTGTTTTGAAGAGCTGATTCACAGCTTGATCCAAAGCTCTCTATTGACTTTAGTTTTTATTAAGACTCACAATTTCAACTAAAAAGGAGCATTTCTTGCTGATTTTGGTGAATTTCATTGCAGTGCCTTGGCCCTTTGATAGTGTTTTAAATAATTTCTTAAACTTCCCATTGTAGCATTATAAAGCATTACTGAGTACATCTGAGTGCTAGCAAGACACTGGAGAATATACTGTAGGCCATATACAGAACATGGGTATCACACAGAACAAGGCTACTTTGAAGTAAATGAATGTCTAAAATTCCCATTTTACTTTTTTTCTCTTCTTTTACTTGATGTGGACAAAAATGGCTGCATTTGATTCTCTTCTTCAGAAGTGTTCAGTTTTCAGTAGTCAAATAATTTTATCAACCTTTTGTATCTTAATATTTCTAGACTTGTAGCTGAAAATAAGAAACTATTTTTGTCTTATGATGATTTCAAAGGATGTACTGATGGCCTGAGAGCTTTCATCAACTATTTCTTCTCCTAATCTTATTCCACATTATGCGTCCAAGTTGTATTTAGCCTGTGGATTCTCAGTATATGGAGAGACTTTTGAGTTCAGCTTCACAAGAAGTATGTAACTGATTTTAGGGAAGCTTTCAGATTTTTTTGTCTTGCCATCGTCCACTTGAACCTGCTGTTCTCTCCTCCAGGTTCTGGGCACAACAGGAAGTCTGCAGCATCCCTTAGGTGGGCAGTATGCCTCAGGGAAGGAGCCCTCCCCACCTCTAGCACACCGCAGTCCCACAAGGTCTCAAGGCTCCCATTTCCTGCCGAATGAAAGGTAAGAGTCTTAATCTTCCAGGACAACAGCCTTGTCTGAGGCAGATGATCTCTATACCACTGAAAGTCTTTGTAAATTCCACTCTTACAATCATGTCAAGTCCCTGCATATATGGGGTCTTTTATCTTTTCTTTTCTTTTCTCTTCTCTTCCTCTTTTTCTTCTTTTTGTTTTCTTCTTATTTTTTTTTCCTCTTCTTTTCCATGTTTTTTGTTTTTCCCATCACTGCAGTATTTTAACACTTCTGTGCATTCACACAAAATCAAGTCATGGTCTGGTCTTCAAGATTCTGTGAGAACTGACAAATTTGGTCAAGGGTGAGATTTTGCAAATGCTGTTAAAAACACAGCTTTTCATGTGGCAACATGTTCTTTTATACTGGAACACATCCTAAATTTTCGCACATGTGCAGGAAGTGAAATCACACCTTTTTTATGGCAGAAACAGCTTAGCACAGTGAAATGACAGCTTTTGCCTATAAAAAATGCCTTTATTTTTTCTGGAAACCAGTGAATTACTTGAGGCAAAACCACAAAGTGTTTCATCAGCAGCACAATGGATTTTAATGCAGCTCTTCCTTGAAAAGAGCTTGAGGAAGGCAGAGAGTAATAGACACCATCACCAGGTATATCAGCCTCACAGCCCAAACATGCTGTACAAGGTTTGAGTGCTTTTTCAAAAGACTTTTACTTTAATAGTGTCTTCTAAGTCTTCCTTTTCCCTCCTTCCTTATCTTCAAAGTCTATTATTTCCTCTCCTTTGATCCCAAAATTTCATCCCATGGTATTTTTAACTCTCCCTGCCCCCACCAGACCAACTCCCATCCCCACCCACCTCGACATGTGGCTGCCCAGCCGCTCCATCTGCCTCCCACTACCACCCAGGGAAGCCAAGGACTGTAGGTATGGCTGGAGCTCCCTGACGTGCATTAGTGGTACCTGCATGTCCCGAGTTAAACACACTGGTGTGTGTCCTCTCCAGCAGGACCTTTGGTAACCCTGCCATCATAATTTTATTGTCTTCAGTGGGAACAAGAGCTGCAGCAACTGGAGGAGCAAGGAAATTACTTTTTGTTGGGAAAATCATTCTGTAGAGCTCATAGCTGGATATACAACTAGGAGGAAAATGTATTTTAATTTTGCTTCTTCATGGGGCAGGAATTGTAGTGAGGCGAGATGGGTAGTCATGAATTCTATGTTCTCTCCCAAGCTACAGTGTCCTCAAATGTATTTTGCTTTCCTCTCCCTCCTCTTTAACATCTGTGTGTGCTTCTTTTCCCTCAGGCCACAGAGAAACCTGTAGATTTGGAGGAGGCTCACCACTGTCGCTCATGGGGGAGCTCTCAAAGTGGACTGTTAGAAGCCCTCCAGATGCTTTCAGCAGGAGTCACAAAGAGTCACTGCATGACCTCAGTGGGATGCAGAGTATTTCCAGTTTCTGTGCTGATATTGAGAGCCTAAACTCTGGCACAAGAGCACCGAGTCGAGAGGCATAATTTCCAATAGTTTAAATACAAATCAGTAAGTAGTCAATGAAATGCGTGCACGCTCTCTCCTGCATTTGCAGGTACATGCATGTATGTGGGAAAGGGTACAAATGAAATAGGCATTTGTACAAGTTTCTGGGCAGGTTGAATGCACTGGAGCTGAATTGGCTGCATATTGAAGAGGTTTTAAACCTGCCTGTAAGTCCAATAACTGGCTTTCTAACCACACACATCCCACACCTACATTTTTGTGTTCTGCAGCTTTCATGTTGGTCAAATAAAAAGCATCAGCACCACATCTACTTGTTTGCATTGAGGACCAATATGTTTTCTTTGCAGTTTAAATACTGTTTAGAGCTCTCTTTATGAGCTTCAATTAGGAGTTTGCTATGGAGGGCTTATTAGAGCAGTTTTATTGGTACTTTGACACATTTTCTTTGTTAAAAGCTAGTTTAGAAGCTAGTTTAAGAAGCTTGTAAATGGGAGCCACAGAGAGCTGTCTTTTCCACTGACAAATACTTATCAACAGGTCTCCCAAAGGCTTCCTCACGTCCCCTGGTCCACCCCTGTGTGAGCATCTGCAGTGAACCCCAGCACCCGCTGAGCACTCAGGAAAAGGAGTTGCATGAGGACCTCAGGGAATAAATATTAATTATGGGGGAAAAACAACCCCATATGGAGTGGAATGGAACAAATAGAATTTTTGCATTTGACATCAACTTAGGATGTATGAGACATCCAGTCAATGTGGTATTCAGAGTAAACAGGTCAAAAAACCACTAAGAGATTACCCGACTGGTTTCACCAGCAGAAGCAGAGGTCAGGACTGGGAGTGAGGAAGCTGTCCTGCTACCCAGGCATTCCATCTGGAGCTTAGGCTGGAGAAAGCCACAGCATGGGGTCACCTTGTTTCCTGGCTGTAGCCTGGGGAAAGTCTCCTCCCCTTTGTCTCTGGATACTCCACACCAGGGCAGACGTAGTTGGGAAGATCTCTTCCCTGGACAAAGTGCAGTGGAGAGCAGCCAAGGGTCCATGTCCATATTCATGTCACACATGTGTTCTTGCCTCTGGAGCAGAAATCATGTGTTAGTCTCTGTTTTCTTTTTCAGTGTACTTCTTGTTTTAAAGTGACCTATATCTGAATTGTAGCTACTGAGGAGTGTCCTCTGGGAACAGGGAAAGACGCTGCAGCAGAGGAAGGGATGTGAAGGTCTGCTCGAGAGCACTGCCCACCCTGAAGAGAACCTACAGCCCCTCTCAGGTGGCAGGACAATTGAAACTAATTCATGTTTTGCAGTCCCCCTCATGTGCAGTAGCTCTGTTTGGATGTGGATACCCCATCCCACTGGCCCCTGGAGCTCCCGGCTCCCCCAGGCAGAGTCCCCCCTGCAGCTGGACTCTCAGCTGAGCAGCTACCCTGTCAAACATCAGTGGCTGCCAGGTCAGCACGACTGCCATCCTGCAGCCCCAAAGGCACAGCCAAACCCCCAAATCCATCTTTCTGCAAGTGCCTGCACAGCCCCTGCCCATGAGGGTCTCACGTCAGAACCCCAGCCATGACTGTTGAAGTGAGCTTAGGAGTAGGTGGAAAGTAACTCCTGCAGATCCCTCGGGGAGTGCTACGGAGTATCTAAACAAGCCTGTTTCATTAGCTACATTTCTATTTTCCTAGGAAAAGTATGCAAGTAAATATTTTCTCCAGACTCTTTCCTTTTCTCTCCTCTTTTTCTTGGCTCCTTTTTTCTCTCTAAGCCTACAGTACATCATTCATGATGACTTAAATAGTGAAAACTGTCTACAGTTTATCTAAGGATCAAACAGCTGTTGTCTTCACAAGCCTTTTTTATTAATATGAATTAATGTTTTCCAACTTATTTCTTACATTTCTGCTGGGAAGAATAACCCTTCCCAGAAGCATTCTTTGGCAGATAGCAAAATAATTTGAGTAGCAGATATATGATCTCATTTTTTTCTGGACAGATTACAAATTGGATATTGGCTAAGTGCAGATGAACACAATAAGTATTTTAATCTTGCAGTGATTTCATGTGCCTAAATGCTTCAGCTGCCTACACTTTCCAAGCCATGAGCTGTATCCTTAAGCACTTATACTATCTCTAATTATGGAGGATACTATGGTCTGTATCTATCGAAATGGAAGAGGGAGTAGGCTGTTCCCATTCGTATGTGACTGTAGAGGTCTCTGAGCACTAACCACTTGCCTGACCAGCATTTCTCAGATGAAGTGCTTTGGAAATGTCAATGTCCACATCCTACTCCAGCCCAATAGTCACAGTAATAGGTTGCTTTTGACGAGATGGGCTGGTTCTTCTCTGCAGCTGAATCCTGCAAAGTGGGTCTGGAGGTAAAGACCTAAGAGTGCTGCCTTAGAAATAGTCTACTATTATCTTCTGACACAGTTTTTACCACTTTAAACTGCTTTAAACAGCTGTATGGAGAGTCAGTCCTTCTAAAAGATTACAGCAGAGAACCTTCCTGGGTTGTAGACTATAAACCTCATTCATATGAGCTTTATACTCTACAAGTGCGTTACAGAGACTTTTGCCACTTGATGTACGTGCTTTTAGAACATATGTAGTTATGGTAGTGACACGTGAACCAGCACACTCCCATGTCTCACTATTTCTGAAATGAGTAATTGTGCACATCTCTTCCACTGAGAACTTTGCACCCAAGGGAGTGATGGTCATCAGAGACACAGCAGATGCAAGAGGAAGAGTTGACTCTCAATTACAATTATTTCTCCTTTTGGAGAAGGTTTAAAATTAATTTTCAGTTGCATTTACTCAGTGTAAATATGTTGCTGGCTATAAGCAGCCTTTCCATGTAAGTTCTGTGTTCCTTAACAGTCCTTGTTTATTCAGTGCTTCTCTCTAATCAACTCAAGAATGATAAATAACTAGGAAGAGTCTCCTCTGCATCTCAAATTATACTTCAGTATAGTGCTTGGAAATCCTGGAGCAGGTAGTTCCTTTTCCTTCAGTGATACTTAATAAGCAGTGTATATGAATTAGTAAGTTGATGGGAAAGCTCTCAGTGATCTCTTGGAGCCTTGCCCTAGATCTCCGCTCTACCAAACCATGCAGAAAGGCTGACAAAATATGGGGAAGTTGCTCTTTTCCTTCTGAAAAATGACTGAATGGAGAATTCTGTTCAGGTATAACAGGCACTGGTGCAACTGGGAGGCCCTGGCACTTGTGGCAGGTCTGCTACTGAGCCCAGGCTGGACATGGTGTGTGTCATGACCAGCACCGCGCTGTAGTAACTTAAACTGAAGTGATTTATTTAAATCTGTACCAATTTTGCACCTCAGTTTCTTTTTTTGCTTTTCATTTCATATAATTCTCTCTGGTTTCCTACTTGCCTTCTTGATTATTTTCTTCCTTCAAGAGGGCTTTTCTAGATGTAGGTGATATGGGCAGCTGAAGGAAACAATACAGGATTTTATGTTGTAAGAGACCCATCGTGTTAGAGTGACCTTCACAAAACAGATTTCTTGGCACCTCAATCTCCTTCAGGCCTTGCACATAGCTGCAAACCAGTGGGCATGTTTTCATCAGTATCTTTAATCAGGTTTCAAGACACTATAAAAACAACAAAAATTATAAAAATTCCTTTTGTCTCAAACACATACCTTAGCAGTAAGGGATGTATCCCTAAATATTTCCTCAGGAAAAATTAATGAAGCAAATTAAAAGAAAAATTCTTTCAAGCTGTTCCAAAAAACCACACTTCACAGCCTTTTATCATACTTCCTTGCCGTTTGGGAAATTTATTTAAGTTATTAAAAAATTCCCTAAAATTCTCAGCTGAAAAGTTGGCTTCTGTTTTTTCTACAAAGCTAACTCACCTGATTTGTCAGAACAGCTCGAAAATGAAGTGCTAACTGGTGGGTTTTATTGAAAGGAAACCAAGTGGAACAACATATGTATTTTCTTAGGAAAGTAAAAAGCTCACAGTCCTGTGGTGTTCCTTGGGGTAAATTCTTTGTTATGAATTACAACCTGCTTACTGATGAGTTGTTAATAAAAAGTAGACCTGCTGGGCCATTATTTTTTTCCACACGGCATACCCAGTTTAGCTTTTTTTTTTTACATTTTCATTAATACACCGAGTGTGAATAAATCTGTTTCCAATTTGTAATTGTTTTTCCTTCATCTGGACATTAATTTATTGCCAAATCTAACACTCTTCTATTTTTAATGTCCCTCCAAACTGAGGAGCTGTTTTAAAAAGAAAAAGAGATTAGAAGAATGTAGGATAGTGGGAAGGATCCCTCTTTCTTTCCTCTTTCTTTTTTCTTCTCTCTTCTCTTTTTCGTTTTATCTCTCTTCTCTCTTTCTTTTTATCTCTCATCTTTCACTCTTTTAGCCTCTCATTATCTTCTTCCTTCTTTTTCACTCTTTTAGCCTCTCATTACCTTCTTCCTTCTTTCTCTTTTTCTCTCCTAGCTCATATCCCAGGATCTGGGACCAGGAGAATGGGGCACTTTGGTTCTCTGGGGGCCCCACTGTGTTTAGAAACAACAGCCGCCAGCTGAACTCATAAGCAGTACACAAAATGGTTGAAAGAAACACTGGAATCAAAGTAGAAACAGATGGTAACCTGAGGTGGCAGCACAACTTCATCTAATGCGGGATGGCGTTTTATTTATTTTATTTGTTTGTTTATTTTTTGGCTAAGCCTCTCTTTGCATGTGGGAGCTTCCTTCCTCACTCGTTACTGCTCTGTAATCTGGGCTACAGCAGCAAATCTCATTTGTGGAAGAAAATGAAAGGATTAAGCAGAAGTCAAATGCCAGTGCATTTCAATGGATATTATTAGCAAGTGGCTCTCTTCCTAATTTGGTTCTACACATTTGAAATTGTTCACATGAACTGGGGGTGTGAGTCCAGTCCCTAACAATGGAGCACTACTATTGCAGGCAGGAACACCCGTGGAACCAGCATCAAAAAATGTGTCTATTTTTCAGGCCTGTTTCTTGCCATGAGGAGGAGGAGGATGTATGGAGGAGAAAAAGGATAAGGGAGGGTTAGTGATTCCTGGGGTGTTTTCAGAAGCAGCAGCTACTGGGGTGGCAAACCTCGTGGCAGGCTTTAAGCCGTGCTTGTGCATGTAAGGAGAGATGCCAGGAGAGGGATTGAGAGGCATAAAATAAAAGTATCTGAAGCAGTCCTCATTTGAGACAGGGGGTCCAGCCAACAACCCAGGCATGGTGGCTTCGAGAGATGCTGCATGCAGCCAGCAGGAGAGTCACTGCCAGGAGCACTTGGGCACCTGGAAGGGATAAGCCCTGTACTGCTCCCACAACCTGCAGTGTCCAGCTGCCTTGCCCAGGAGAGCTACTGCCAGGGAGTGGGATGTTTGCAATTTCTCTGTGGCCTTCCACCTACCACCTGTTCAGCTTCATAAAGGCCTTTTCCTTAGGTTTTCATCTCCCCCAAGAGCCTAGGCCATGGTTTTGAGGGCAAAGAGCCACTAGTGTCTCTCAGGCTCCCACGCAGTCAGAGGGAATCGCAGAATTGCAGAAACATTAGGTTTGGAAGAAACCCCTGGAGATCATTCAGTCTAACCCCCCTGCCAAGGCAGGGTTACAGGTTATGCAGGAATGTGTCCAGGTAGGTTTTGAATGTCTCCAGAGAGAAGATCCACAATCTCTATGGGCTGCCTGTTTCAGGGCTCTGCCACCTCAATGTAAAGAAATTCTTCTTCATGTTGAGGTGGAACTTCTTGTGTTTTATTTTATGGCCATTGCTCCTCATTTTGTCACTGGGCACCACTGAAAAGAGTCTGGCACCATCCCCTTGGCACCCACTTTTGACATATTTATGTTTTGATGAGATCCCCTCTCAGTCTTCTCTTCTCTAGACTAAACAGGCCCAGCTCCCTCAGTCTCTCCTCATGAGAGAGATGTTCCAGATCCCTAATAATTTTTATGGCCTCCACTGCACCCTCTCCAGTAGCTCCTTGTCTTTCTTGTCCTGAGGAATCCAGATCTGGACTCAGCACTCCAGATGTGGCCTCACCAGGGCTGAGTAAAGGGGCAGGGTCAGCTCCCTCGACCTGCTGGCCACAGTCTTCCTGATGCACCCCAGGACACCACTGGCCCTCCTGGCAGCAGGGGCACTGCTGGCTCATGGTTAACTTGCCATCTGTCAAGACTCCCAGGTCCTTCTCAGCAGAGCTGCTCTCCAGCAGGTCAGCCCACAGCCTGTGCTGGTACTTGGGGTTATTCCTCCACAGGTACAGTACACTGAGAAGAGAGAGCAGTCATGTTTTTCCTCTTTGAAAACCCTCAGATTTCCAGGGAGGAGGACACACATTGAAATCAAAACCTTTCTGGGCACTTAGGTTGATATTAGTCAAGGCTAATTGTTAGGCTGTACCAAGCAGGGACTCTCTGGGCTCTTGGACTCCTCCCTGCTGCAAAAGCCAGGGGGCTGTGACGTTACTGACATTGTTTTGTTATGCATTAAACACAGTCAGGACATGGATGAGAGTGCCAAAACAGATAACCATAAGTGTGGTGTTTGCGTAGCAATTGCACCCACTACACACAGCACAACACCAGATACAGTTCTGTCATGGACGGGATGTGCTTATCCTAAAACTCCTGGCAGCAGTTGCAGGTACTTTTAACTACTCAGATGCTAGCATGGTAGCACAGGCTGCAAGACATAAAATAAAGAGAAAGGAAAAAGAAATAAGCTTTTCCCTACTCCCACATGGCGCCAGTATTCAGTTTCCTGCTGTGAGGAGCAGTGGGGACCCAGCATATTGAAAAGAGCATTTGCAGAGTTTCTTTGTCTCCAATGATTTTGACAGTAACTTCTGTTGCCTCTACTCCCCAAAGATGCTGGTTTTCTCACTGTGTGAACTGTACACTTTGGCAAGCCAGAGAAACTGATGCAGACACATTTTATATCTCAAATATTTTTCTTTTCCTTTTTTTTTTGTTTAACCACAGTTAATTCTTCCCTTTTGCCCTGGGTTATAGGACTTGTGTCCGGAAACAATAGGAGCCTAGCACCTTCCCATATGATCTCTTTCTTCGTTTTAGCTGCTTGTAAAAAACTATCTTGGTCCCTTGAGTCCTAAAGAGTAATAAGTCCGTTGCCTCCACAATTGCCTACTCCATCTGGGACTCTCATTGGGATTCCGTCCACACATTCAGTTCAGGTGGGATCTTCAGAAAAATCAAAAACCAACATGTCTGGCAGCACTTTACTGCATGGTATCTGTGTCCTGCTTCCTGGATGGGACTCTCAAAATACTGATGTTCTGTTGAATTGGGTTTTTTTCCAAGGTTTCCAGTCACCTCTCTGTTGCTCTGTGATTTTTTTTTTCCAGTAGACTGTAATCTGTCTCTCATAGTCTGTTCAGAGATGGCCATTCTTCCTGCTTTGCTGTTTCCCTTCTAGCTGAGGCCCTGCAATTTGCCACATTCAAATTAGAGCCTCTGGCATTATCAAATGATGCTACTACTTTGGAAAGCTGCAGAGGACTGCAACCTGACAGTAACACCCTCTGCTGCTGTCAGCATGCTCCTGCCGCAGCACAGTGGGCTCTGATCCCAGTAAGGGAGCATGGCTATGCAGGGCCTGCGCCCCAAGGTCACCTAGGCAGTGGGAGACATGGGAGGCATTTTTCTAGGGACATGTGTACACTGAGGCACTGAGGCAGGGTGGTGCTGTCACCTGCAAATGCTAAGCCAGCTTTAAATTCACTTGCTTGGGTACAGGTAACAGCCTGCCTGAGGCAGCACAGAGCTGTAAAACAGCACAAGCTGTAAAACTGCTGAAGGACCTGGACCTGCTCCATACTGAGCTTTTGGATACTGCTGCTAGCTCGGGGCTGAAGGCTGATAATGTCGGTCTATGTGGCTGCAGCTAATGCAAGGAGCTGCTGTGCAGCTGTTCCCCTAGGGAAAGGAACAGAGCTCCATGCTGGACTGAAATGGCCCTTTTCACCCCATCCATGTGAATTTAGCCATTCATGCTTGGGGAAATATCACTGCTGTGTCTAGTGTGGGACAGGTGAGGCACAAGGAGATTAATGCCTGATTTTCATCACACTGGCCATCTCTACTTGCTAATGGATATGTAATGAAGCCTGGTTGCCATTTCAGAAGAAATTAAGCCTCAGCTGACTTACTTAAAGTCATAGAGGCAGTACCTGGAGACATACTGACCCTATTAATGCTTAGTCCCTTGCCAGTGCGACAGCTGGGAGACCATTTTTCCACACTTCAGAAGAATCTTCCTTGAGCAAGCACTAACAAAGCCTTGCCAGTGTTGAAAATGGCCTGATTTCATGTAATTATTCATTCTGCTGAGGCTGGCCCTGACCCAGTGCTTCTGAATTCTTGGGAACCTGAAGCCGGCAGAAAGCTGTTGGTCAGTGCAACAGAGAGTTAACACCTTTGCTGACGCAGAGCTCCAGCTTTGTAAGCAAGCAAGGCTACTGATGACTCTGGATTTCAGTTTCCCCTACTACCACACTTGTTTCTCTTTAAGGAGTGGGAAGGGTGAGTACTGAGATCCCCTGGAGAGATGGGGGCCCCTTATCTTCTATATTACTCTCTCTACAAACAATGATAAGCAATTCCATTTTCGCTGCCACCAAACAGCAACAATTATCACCACTTTTAACTTGTCCTTTTCACTATTCAAAAGTCTAAAGGGCATTCTAAGCTGGCCACTGAAGGAGTGAGCAGCTTTCCAGACCTGTGGAGAAAGTGTGTGAGTTGGCTTTGGAGCACCTGAATTCTGTCATCTAACAGCAGGAACAACTTCACAGGGCTGCACTTACATATGAAGGAGGATGCTTCTGTAATGCAGCATCGTGAAAATTCTTTAAAGGTGTCTTGACATTTTGAATGGTCTATAATTTTATGTATATTTACATTATGTGTGGATACGAAAGAAGGAATAAGTTCTTTAAAAGATAGCTTTAGGTTGATTGCTTCCCAAATTATTGGTAGCTGACCATAATGCTTTTTACTAAACGTACAGTGCCCTATATGTGGGCATTTCTTCTTTAGAAGTTACTCTTTGCCATAACTTAGAATAAAACAATATGTTAGAAAAAAAAGAGATATGTTTAGAAAATAAATGAAATGGATTTGAGAGTCTAGCCCAACTCCTTGGCAGGTTGAAATAGATAAAGTATCATTCACAAATATTTGCCCCTTGTGCTTAAATCATGAAATACTTGTTGTGTATTGATAACTTCGCACTCAGGATATTTTCTTCCATCTAATAACTAATTAAAACATTCATAGCTGATTTCTTCTGGTACTCCATCCCATGCTGCTGGGGAAGAATCAGGCATATTTTCTCTTTTAACTTTTTTTGGATAATTAGACTGTCTTTTTGGTTCTGTTTGTGATCAATGTTTAGCACAAGTTCCATGGTGAAGATGTACCAGTGCTCTATAGCACTGTAGAGAACTCCAGTTTAGCAGATTTAAAATAGAAAAGATTTGTCCTGAGGACCACTGCCAAAAAAAATCTATGAGTAAAAGGCAAAGCACAGTATGATTGTTCCATTTCCTCTAAAGATAAAAAGAAAATCTTCAAGTGACCTGAATATTAAAATGCAACTTGTCTGGATAGATTACAGGGAAAAAATCAGCAAGAACACAATATAAAATTTTGAATTACATTTTTCACCTCATCTATCCTGTGATTAATGTTAAATGAAAAAACAAGATGAAGGATAAAGGAAAAAAAGAAATTTTTATTATTTCATTACTTTATGCCTTAGTCAAACTCAAAATATTCTCGAACATTCAAAATCCAAGGCACTTTGTGTTTAGCAAATAAGTCACTGGGGAAAAGTTCTGCTTGAAGAGGTGTGTTATTCTATTGATTTTTAGGTGGATTTCATGTTAGCTAAAGTATCTACATAAAGTATTTTCATTTACTAAAGTATCATCAGAACCTGAAATCCCTAGCACAGTTTCCTGTCCTACCATTCTCCTGTATCCTGGTCCATGCCACGTAGCCCATTTTACATTAATCACCCTTCCTAAGCTCTGATTCGTGAAACTGTTATGAACTGCAGGTATTTGCAACACTTCATATTTAGCAGGAACAAATTACCTGGGATGAAGGAATTTGAAGCATTTTTTTTTCAAATAAATATCTATGTATTTTCCTTATGGAAATGCTGGGCTTAATGAATCTGGTCTTATTTAATCTCAGGACCAAAGATGTTTCAGCTTGGTTAATGGAGAAACTTGGCTCAGGCCACAGATTCTGTATGAGAATTTGATGATTATTAAACCATAGAAACTGAGTGGAAACACTGCTTTTGGTCCCACAAATACTGCAGAGCAGATGGACAAGAAAAAAGTTAATAACTTTCCCTCTATTGTTTCTAAAAATTAGTCTCACACCTGCCTTTGTGATAGTTTTCTTGCATGGGTAAGACAAAATAAATCAGAAAAACATTTCCAAAGGCAATTGTAGCACAAGGGCACTGAAGTGTCAGTGGAAGTAAAAGGAGTAAGCAGCAAGTTTGGACCTCTGAGCTGCAATGTCTGTGTCCTAGGCCTCCAACCCTGAGGAGGTTATAATTCTTACGGTCTTTGAAGCTATTTTTTATTTTTAATAGACCAAGCAGCTTTTAGAAGGAGTTAACTGATCAGCAGAAATGTCTGGAAATTCAAGATTTCCATTTTGTGTGACAATGCAGCTTGTAAAAAAGATTTCACTCTCACTGAAAGGAAAAATCTCTCATGAAACTTCTGGCAACACTTTCCTTTCAGGAATGTCAAGATAATTTCTTCTGACTCCTAAAAAATGAAACAGAGCAGCCAGCTACCCCAACACAACTTCCTCTATACAGGTTGTCATGGAGCCTAAGTGATCCAAACGATTTGGACTCCAGGGGGAATTACCTCCTTCTTGAACTAAAATGAATTGAAACAGACCTGAGATAGTTGTCCTTGTCAAAGATATTTACATGTATTTACACTGTTAATCAGGTCTGTTAGACAACAAAACCAAAATCTGCTTTTTAACTTGCAGGTCTCCAGACAACATCTCCACTTCAATTGTCTCTGCTTGCTCCAACATTGCTCAAAGTGTTCTTTAGGTACGAAAATCTCTTGGCTAAAAGTGCTTATCTGGGTGACCGCAGAACTGCATAAAAACATTAAAAAAAGCCAGCCAGACTGCAATAGTTGCCTCCCTGATAGCTGCTCCAAAAGCTTTATATAGTTTGTGGATGCTTTTTGATCTCACCAGATCTCTCTCCATAACGATTGCTTCACACACACCCAACCCACACATGCTGTAAGCCAGAGCCTGGCCCATGCTGAGAGGAGCCGTGTTCCTCTGCCTTGAAGGTGAAAACCTGGTCATGGAGCCCACTACTACCTCTGTCTTCTTTGCAGCAACAAGACGTTGCTGACCTGTGCTCAGTTATGATCTGCCAGAAGTACAATATCTTTCCCAGAGAACCTATCCATCATTTACTTGTCCAAGTGGTTATTCCTGTGTAACATGGAGGCAGGAATCCAAAGTGAACAACATCCTATCTCTTTGTCAGATCATTTCTCCAGTTTGCTCTTTCTGTCCTGCAGCATTTCCCACACTGAAATCTTCAATATACAACATCCAGATCATTAAAGAATATGCAAGTGCTGCTAAGCTCGGGACAGACTCTTAAAGAATACCATTTTCAGAGTAAGTTAATGGTTAACTATTATCTGAGGGCACTGTTCCACCCTTTTTTACATTTACTCAATAATGATTTCATCTAGACCATATCTCTCTATCTTTCAGTTATGTGACACTGTCAAAAATCTTGTTAAGTCACAATACACCAACATTTATTAGTTTTCTTCTGTCCATCCATGAGGTCTGTTACATTGCCAGAGAGGGAAATAATTCAAATTTAGTCAGTGTTTTCTGGAGAAATCCATGTTGCTGTTACTTGCATTGTTAACTTTTACGTTCTTAAGGATTATTTTTATTTTTTCTAGTCCTCTTCTGAGAATTCAATCCAGTGTGAGGCAGCTATGCTTTCAGCTTTGTTCTTTTAGAGACAGGAATGTTTCTTAGCCTTCTCCCTCCTCTTAGTCCTCACCTGAACTCTACAAATTTTTGCAGCATATTTGCAAGCAGTAACACTCTCAGAGCACTTTAGCCAAATACTTTAGAGGCTTGGCTGATGTGAAAGGCTTTAATTGATGTAAGCACTCCCTTGCTTATTTGTCCATGCTCTAGCAGGAGATCTTACTTTCTGTCTGCTGTACTGTATTTAAGCCACCCAATTTAGTGATTATTTTCAATGAGGGCTGAAGCAAAAGAGCTTTTGGGTTTCAGGAGATCACCCTTCAATAGCTTTCCTTCAGTACTTTCTTGATTTTCCTCTTACAGAGTGACTTCTCACACTCGTTTTGTGCCTTTGCCTCCCTGATTTTGTCTTTTATTGTCGCACTACTTATTTTTGGCTTTAGCAGTCTAGCTTGGTTTCCACTGCTTGTGTGTATCCCAGTGTCTGAAGTCAAAAAAGAGCTTGTAGTGTAATCAATTTGGTTTATTACCACTGCCGCTTCTTCACCTGCTTTGGAATAGTTTATGCATCTACCTGCAAAACTTGTTTCTTATTAAAAAAGTCAGTTTTCCTTAACTCCTTTTTAACATGAGATGTCTTTACATAAGAACTTACTTGCCTGTTCTCTGAATATATTGAATTCTGTGTCCTTGAAGTCCCTTTTCTGGTCCTTCATGGACATCTACATCCTTTTCTTCTAATATGCCAATCAGGAGTTATAGAATTTTAGAATGTTTTGGGTTGGAAGGGACCTTAAAGGTCATCTTGTTCCAACCCTCCTGCCATGGGCTGGAACATCTCCCACTAGACCAGATGACTCAAAGCCACATCCAACCTGGCCTTGAACACTGCCAAGGATGGGGCATGCACAAGATTTCTGGTCACCTGGTTCCTGTGCCTCATCTCCCTCTCAGTAAATGATTTCTTCCTAATATGTGCTCCAAATCTGCCCTTTTTCAGTTATCCCACCATAAGCATATTTTATCATGATAGATATACTTCTATTGCCTCTTATTAATCTCAATACTGACACCCCCAAACACACACACTCTCTTTCACCCCTCCTATAATCCTTTTATGGATAAATCTGCGATTACCTTTGACTAGAAACAGATACTGGAAATTACTTAAATAATAACAAAAATTAAGGAATTAGGTCAGATTTTTTTGTTCAGCTTCAGATGAAGAAATAACGTTGCAGAAACAGGACGGTGACACCCCCTCCATGTGAACGTGATTTGTCTTCCTGGGATAGAGTTTGTGCTGGAAGCACGTGATATCCTGGCAGTAACACAGCAAATGTTCAAGAGGGAAATGACACGTTAAAACGAAAAGACAAACACATTTTTCACCCTGACAGACAGCTGGCTTACATCTGTATTTTTACAGGCATCAGCAGTGTTGACTGTTATTGTTAAATGCTCAAATACTGCACTAGAGTGTCAGAGGGCCTGAATTCTCTGCAGTGTTATTGTCCACGTCTCAGACATCCTGAAGTGATTAATGGGCTTTGGGGTCTTCCCTCCAGGACGCCTTAATGTCAAAAAACACTGGCTGGAAAGCAGGACGCTATTGGGGTGTTTCATGTCAGTACCGCATCCACGGCAGAGATCGCTCCCGCTGGCCATCAGGGCGGCTCGGGACGGCTCGGGACGGGACGGAGGAGCGGGGCGGGCGCGCACCTGCAGCTCCGCCGCCCACGCCCACAGGTGGTCGCCTACGGCCGCGCGGGCAGGCCGGGAGCGAGAGTGGGAGGGGGAGCAGAATGGGAGCGGGAGCGCCCGAGCCTCGGAGCCCAGGTGGTGGCAGCACAGAGGGCGGCGCTGGGTGGGGGGGCTG
>VYZT01013902.1:74221-148862 GCA_013400735.1 Pomatostomus ruficeps
GGAGCGGAGCGGGGCGGGGTGGGTGTGCGGGGATCCCGCAGTGCCCCGGGGCTGCGGTGACGCCGCGTTTGGAGCGGCCCATGTGCAGCCCGACAGCCCTTGGCGACAGCCGCCGGGGAGGAATCCCACGGCGGGCGCTCGTGCAAGAGCAGCAATGAGAATGCAATCCTTTGGAAGGCCCTTGGACATGCTGGAGCAAAATGAAGGAACCAACCTGTATTTACGAAGTGTAGAAGTCTTGGCTCCGTTTGTTGCTCCTCTATTTCCACAGCGTTGGGATGAGTGACCAGAACCTTCCCCAGCCCTGGCTTTCTGTCAACACAGGAGAATGCCGCAAATCTTCTCATCACTCCTGTGATTGTCCCTGGCAGCCGGGACAGCGGGTTCTCAGGCACAGCCCCCAGCAGCAAGTACAGCTGCTCTCAGCCATACTGCCCGTGCTGGACTGGGCACACACACAATTGGGACATGGAGGTGCTCAGGAATCATCTCTGTGAGATAAACTCAACACTCATGAGGAATGTGTGCCACTGTTTGGGAGCCCCCGCCACCAGAGCCAGCCAGGACTGAAGAGCAGGACGTTAAGTGTCAGCACTCCTGCCTTGCCCACCAGTCTGGGTCATTCCTTTTCCCTGTCTCTTGCCAGCACTGCATTTCATGCCCAAGGCTCCTCTCTAACAGTGGAGCCATTTCTGTCAGGGTGCCAAGAGAGATTTGTTTGGGATTATGGATTTTGGCTGTGCTACTGCTTTGATTTTATAGTTTTTCTACAAGAGCATGAAGCAAAGGTAGGGGATGTTTCCCAGTCAGCCTCATCAAGAAAATACCACAACAAACTATCTTGTCAGCCCAGTAGCTGCACATGTGCCAAAAACTGTGTGATGAAATAATTGTGAAAGATGCCAAAAAAGGGAGAGGCAGACTGAGAACAGCAGGTTCTGAGCTTATGCCCACCTGCAGTTGTCCCATCTTAAATGTGTCCTTGTTCTGCCTTTATGGTGCCTTTGCAGCAGCCAGTTAATTGTATTGTCAGGCTCATGGATCATGGAGTTATGGAGAAGCCAGATTTTGATATAGCAAGCTGGGGTGACAACCTGTTGCTAAAGGGGGAAAGAAAGTCCAGGGGAGGCAGCCTCAATGTGAACCTCTGGAGCTGGTCTGGAGGCACATAAGCAAGTCCTGGCTTGGCCCAGTTTGCACAGTGAAGGGCTGAGAACCATACTCTGCTTTTTCCTCCTCTGTGCTGCTTCCCATGCTTTCTCAGCACACGGCTCCAGTGCCGTGAGCTGTGTACACTTTAGGGGTCTGGGTGAAAAATGAGCCTCAAAAGCTCTTCCCTTCCTCCTGGCCTCTGAGCGGGGATTTGGTTGGTGTCCTTCCACTCTGTGGGGTATAGTAAGAGCTTTAATGGATCCCAAAATGCTGAGTGATGCACGCTTATGTTGGTTTTGTTTCTGTGCCCTAACAGATTTCCTGGGAAGCTCCTTTGTCCCTTGGCTTCTGAGCCCCAGTGTCCTCCCAGAGGAAGGAGCATTTTGCTTTCAGAGGAGAAGAGCCATCACAGCAAGCTCCACATCCTGGGATGCTTCTCTGGGTGTAGGAATTTGCTTGAGAGCCACATCTGTCCCTTGCCATGAGCTAGCCAAGATGCTGTCTCCTGAGGGCCAGCACCATTTCAAGGGAGAAGCCCTCTTCTAATTCAGAAAAAGAGAGATGCCAGGCCATCCTTCTTCAGA
Source organism: Pomatostomus ruficeps (assembly GCA_013400735.1). Lineage (NCBI taxonomy): Eukaryota > Metazoa > Chordata > Aves > Passeriformes > Timaliidae > Pomatostomus > Pomatostomus ruficeps. Next base: position 75,958 of record VYZT01013902.1, read on the forward strand.
AGCCCACAGACTTCCTTGGTCCCTGGAGTGGTGGAAGGTGGGGACATTCAGAGTGCACCATAAGATGCTTCTGTTTTTCAGTGCCCCTGGAAGGGTTCAGATGAACAAGAGGCTGAGGGTCTCTGGGGAGGGTGGGATATTTTTATCTGTCACTTGACTGATGTTTGCTGTCATGTAGAGAGAGTTTGTTATTTTTTGTTGTATGGCTTATATTTTTTTAGGAACAGAAGAAGTTCTGAGTCTGGGATAGGTGCTTTTCCTGCATTCACACAGGAATAACAGTAATAATAACAATAATAATAGTAGATTAGTAACTTCAGAGAATTACTCAGTGCTTCACCAGAATGCCCCATCTTCTTCAGTGTAGCTGCTCCATTTTAAAAAGATAGTCTTGTGTCGGCCTTTATGAAAACGGAAAAAGTAGATTATGCAACTGGCATTATAGACCAGCAGTTTGCCTATTGTGAATTTGTGTAGCCCTTGAAAACAGTAGTTTTTGGCCCCAAATCAGCACATAACTTAGGCATATGCTTAACTTTAAGCATGAGAATAGTCATATTTAAACTGGGGGGAGCGTTCACATGTTTACAGTTAAATCTCAATCCAAATGCTTTGCTGAATTTCGTCCTACTGGGAACTGAGAATGCTAATACAGTTTTCAGAGCCTGACCCTGTAGAATATTAAATACAGCTGAGCTCTCTAATTCCCACTGAAGTTAATGGAATTGAGGGTACTTGGCATTCCTTGAGTGTGTGCAGCCCAGCACAGAATCAAAGCCCAACTGCAGCCACCAAGCTTGAGCTTCCTGAAATCAAAGAATGATGCTCCTTGACTGCAGGTCAGATACACCCTGCCAAACATAGAGACCACTGTCTTAAAGAGGATGTTTCACCAGGAGCTTTTGGAATCCAGAGGACCCAAGGTTACCTACATGTTAAAAATACAGTGTATGACTGTAAGAAATTAAAAGAAAGTGTGGGGGTGACCTTGGAGGGTTTCAGCAAGGTGGGTTTTTTGGTCATGGTCATGGGTTACAATCAGAATGTGATACTTCAGAGTCACTTAGAAGCACTGCTTCCTGACTTGCCTTGGTATTTGTTAATTTGCCAGTTTCTTGTAGCTGTTGAAGCAGAGTTTTGACATGGGATTTGGAAAAGGAGAGCAGATCTGGCTGCAAAGACTGTATTTTGTAGATTTTATTTTTATGTTTATATTTTTATTGGCTTGCATATCATATTATTTTTATATTTCTTATTGGAAATCACAATTCTGATGAGGAAAAGCTCCAAAAGTTTTCAAACCACAAACTCAACCGCATATTTAGTGCTTTTAAAACAGTCTGCAGAAGTAGTCCATCAATTTTTTGGCAATCATAAATGTTGTTGAACATTTTAGATATTGGTAAGAATTGAGTAAAAATGTATTCCTGTTTTGTTACTTAATTTTCTCCAACCATTTCAGAATACTGACTGAAACAGTTGACAACCCTCTTGAAAGCAGTAATTTTCTGTTTTTCTTTAATCGCCACTAAATAACATAAAGGTTTTTCAGCTAGGAACAGACGTTTGGATGGCTTTGCAGGTTGGTTTGGGTTGGGGAATCACAAGGAGGTTTCTTGGCACAAGGAAGGCTGCAATGAAGGTCAAGAGAGACAATTTAAGGGTTTGAAGGGGAAGAGGTTTTAACAGTAAAGAAAGAAATTGAAGAATTCAAAGAAGCGTCAGGTTGCTCACATTGGAGCAGTAGCAAAAATAATGATTCTGGCAGCTGTACTGGAGGCTATGGAATATTGTTATCAGGAAGATTTTACAGCTGAGGACCCAGCTTCTCAGCAATGGATATTTTCTGTAGCAAAAAGAAAAGGCTTAATTTAAGGTTAGCTTAATCGGATAGATTTTTTTTTTCATTAAAACAATGCAAACCATTTCATTTAAAAAAAGTTCAGATAAAAGCATGGTGTATCACTTAGGGGAAAAGAGTGGAGTGTGGGACACATATCTCCCCTTGTGTAATCTGCAGTCAGGACACCAGGAGACCAGGTTGCATGGTAGAGAAATGAGCATCATTTTGGAGCCTGGTGGGAGCTGTAGGGCAGCCACGAAGCTCTGCTCTCTGTCCCTTTCTGTGTGAGGTCCCTTGCTATACCGTATGTATTTCTGAGTGTACACTACATGCTCTTCCCACTGTACCATGCAATAGAGGCAGTAAAGACCACGTGACACTGAAGTGTATTTTCCTGTGGATTTTGACTCGGAACAAGCAGAATCTACAATGGAATGTAGCCTGACATTGATTCTACTCTAAATAAAGCCTGCCAAGTAAACAAACCAAAATTCAACATTTAGAATTTAGGAACTAGAAATGCATGGAAAGTTTTGCCTAAATATGTAGAACTTCAAATGTTAGTGTTTCTGAGGAGGTGCTTTTAAAATTTAAGCCATTTATCCTATTTTGGATGAAAACGAACATTGGAATTTTCAGCTGGAAATTTTGCATTTCAGTCAAGTCTGAGCTAAACTGATGGGAAAAGAAATCTCAGGTCCTGATAATGAAGATATGAGGTGATGAAAACTGGATGAAAATTTTAGTAGACTACACTGGAAGTCTGAATGATTTAAAAATTGCGTAGGAAAGTACATCACAATTTAGGTAATATTCTTGTATTCTAGCCAAGAGGAAAAAGGGAAATGGCCAAAAATTCTCACCACTCTTGAAATTGCATAGCAAAATCATGTTGAAAACACGGAAGAGTGAGAGCTGTCCTGAAGAAAAACTGATGCATGTTTTGTTCAGGCTGATACTGGAATCTGGAGGTGGCTCAGAGCAGGAGGCTGGGATGTGTGATGGTGTGAAGGGAAGCTGGACTGAGAAAGGCATCTGAAGAAACCAGATCTGAAGTCATGGGAGCAGGATGAATGCCCCAGAGAGGTGGGAAAAAAAAGGAGAAATCTGACACTGTGACCCTTTCCTCCTTTCCCATAGATCATTCTTTAATACAGATGGGCCTGCTCTTCCTCCTGGGATTTCAGCAGAGCACAGAGCAGTGTGGCATGTGGGTCCTTTGGCACTTTAGAGAGATTTGCACCTCTTACTGCTGTAAACGCTCCCCAGATATCTCAAACTCGGTTCTAAGGTTTCTGCTGAAGGCAGCTGACCATGTAGCCCAATTTGATTGTACCTCACAGATTTACTGGTCTCAATGGAAAGCACAAACAGCTGATCCTAGACTTAGTGTGTTTATGGAGCAGCCTGGGGGTGCACAACAGCGTTGCTTCAGTGGGATCTCTTTCCCTGGGCTTCCTCATTCCCTCTCTCATATATCCTGGGAATGCTCTGTTTCTCCCAGACCCCATGATGACCGAAATGCCACAAGACAAGAAAGGATATTTGCACTTGCCTGTGCACTGTTGCCCTCTGCTTCTCCAAACTGCAGGGGCCACCTTACAATAATACTTATATAGGGCTATATATTTTCTTAGCATTGTACAAATATTAACTAATTAATACCCAGGACTCCTGTCACCCATTCTGCTGGACTCTACCAGCCTCAGGCAAGTCATTTAACCTCTGTTTGTCTTACCTCTCCCATCTGCTACATATTGTTTTTAATTGTCCTCTGAGAATCCAAGCAAATTGAATGAGATCTCAGACATGTAAAAATAACTTGCAAAGGATGATATGGAATGGCCTAGCTAAACTCCTTTTGGATCCTTTGAAAATCCAGACTGTGTTTTAGTATCACCACTATGGCTAGACTAGGCACTTGGCACTTTGACTTCAAAACGGGGAAAATGAAGTTTTGGACAAGCATACTTCAAATCATTGAAGGGGAGGGGGTAGAAGAGGCAGTATTTAGCATAAGACCTAAATACTGATGTGGGAGGTTGCTTAACCTATGGTAGTGTACAAAGGAGTGGATCCAGAGTTCTCCATGAGACATTCTGGAGTTCTGTATGAGTCATATTGTGTGCTCCTCTAGCAGCCCTCACTCTCTGGAGCAGACAGGAGAAATGCAGTGAGACTCTAGGGGGCATCCTGACAGGGGACCAGCCTCAGGGCAGACCAGAGGGCTTGGAGTCTAAGTTGTGCACTTATCTTTGGCCCTAACTTAGCTGCAGCTTGGACCCCTGAGTCTGCCCTTCATGCTTAGGAGGGAGAAAAGCTGGTGGAATGTGGGTGGTCAGTGTTGTGCTCACCTCTGTGTGAGTACAGGATCTGAATGAGAGTTTGAGACTTTGCCACTGGTCATAGATGACTGGGTCATGAGATCAGTCCCCTGATCTTTCAGGAGGAACTTTGGCCCTCCTGGTCCAGAGATGTATTTCCCTGGACCATAAGCACTGTGACAAAGCTGCAGATGGTCTGTGATGGTCTAAATCAGGTTTTTCAGGCACAGATTGCTGGGAGGAGAGGTTTAACTGTGAAATTTGTTCAACAGTGGTGAAGCTACTGGTGGAGACATGGCATCAACTTTCCCAGGAGCAGCCCTAGCTCATGGGAGAGCATTGTGATTTCAAAAGCTGTTCTGATAGGGTTGATGGACCCTGCAATATCAGACACAAGCCCCTCCTCCCTTACCTTCTGTCTCCATGCAAGACACAGTGGATGGAAACCCTTGTGATGGTAAATTGCTACAGCAGCTGGGGAGATTTCCTCCAGTAGGGATGCCCACCTGCCTGGCCCTCAAGATTGCTTTGCACTGCTGGTTGACTTTGCTCAGCATTCACAGACTGGGAGATCTAACCTGTGTCAGAGGAACCCCTTAGAATGACATGCTGCTGTCCCTCTCAAGGCAGAAATAGTACAAAATGTTCCTAGCAGGTTTTGTTTGCTTCACCCAACTTTCTGCTTAAATGGAGCTTGCTTCTCACCATGCTCTTGGAGAAGACAGCTCAAGAGTCCTTTATCCAGGCAGGATCACTTTTCCGAAAGCTCAACTTTTCCAACACTGTTATTAAAAGGTAGGAATATAAAACTTTGCACTAAAATCCATTTCTGACTGAATGAAATATTTTTCACTGATTTAAGTGGCTTTAGGAGGTTTTTACAACCTATATTTTAAATGAAGGGATGAACATGTAGAACTTTGACCCAGTAAAGTGGAAGTGCCTTATGTAGAAGGTTGCAGGCTGTATTCAGGACATTCAGGGGCAGGTTTATACACAAACGTTCACAAAGGTGGTTTTACACTTTAACAAAGATGAAAAACTGGCCCTTTTAATGTACAGTCTCTAAAATGGGTCATTGCAAGTGCATGTGTAGCATAGCAGGCTGTTCCTAGGCATAATCAATGTGCACATGAGAAAAGTTCTGAAATTGTAGCTTTCAGAATGTGGTGAATTCTTGAAAGTATGGGAAATCTGTGTTTAAATCAAGGCTGAGTTAGGCTGTGTTTACAGCTGTTAATATAAACAAGGAAACCGAGCTACATAGCTCACAGCATGACTGCAACATCATGTTTTCGTTACACTGACTGAAAACTATGCATAATAATCAGCAGATTATTTGGTATTTAAATTCAAGTATGGATTCAGCTATAAACCTCTGAAGATGGATATTGAATTAAGGCTCCCTAACTCTGTCATCTTTTTGCAAATACCTAATTGTTGCTTTTTTTTGCTTACAGCAAATCTGAAGCTAAAGTGGTTACAATTAAGCAGTGAAACACTGTTACCAAGAATCAAACTGAAAGTTAGCTCAGTGAGTGTGCTAAGCTTGGAAAGAGGAGACTGACTAGGAAGGCATGCCTTAGACACACCCATTATTGAAACAGCTTTTCTTGATGTACGCAGCTTTCAGGGTGCCTACTGCTTTGTGCTGGGTGAAATAAAAAAAAATCAGCCATGGAATCTCTATTGGGCTGAGAGGGATTTGTTTGAAAGATTTTTATTCTTTTTAGACAGTGAAATAGGTTTTAGGCTTTCAAAATGCATGGCTTCTCTAAATCTTCTATGCAAACATTGTTGGGGAAAAAAATAGCTAGTGCAGCTCCATTTCCTCTGTCCCAAACAAATAGTAAAATACTCTGGGAAGAAGCAGAAAGGTAATGAGGATATTTCAAAATTATTTCTGGCACACGCATGACCTAATTTTAAGCTTGTGGGGTTTAAAGGAGCTTTTGTTTGAATGTATCACTTTGGCAGGAAAATGAGGCTGAGCAGAGGTGTTGAAATAGCACAAGCAAGCTGGAAAAGCTGCCCCTGAACACATGCCTGGAGAACACATGCTATGTAGTTACATGTCCTTAGCTGGTGGATCCTTGTTCTGTTTTACTCCTTCTGCTTCCCAGTGCAAAACCCTGTTTGCAAATACTTCATAAAACATGACAGACAAAGGCCACAAGGTGCTCACTGTCCTTCTGTGTGGGGTTGTGATCCCATTGTGTTCTAAGCACGTGCCTCGTGTCACCTGTGTGAGAGGCTCCCGTGTTTGTAACCAGCTCTTTTATGGCTTTGTAGGACCAAAGCCTTCTTGTGTCTCAATAGTTTTCAATGTTATCTTGCAGACTCCATAATTGAAAAACATACTTTTCCATCAGTCTTTTTTAAGGTATTGTCCTAGTTTTGTGGAGACAAGGGGTTCCTCCTTGCTCTGTGGCCTCCCCTCCTCAGCTCCATAACCACCCAAAAGTGTTCAGAGACAGGGGGACTTCCTTGCCTGCCAGCTCACTGTTACCTGTGGCATGCAGCATGGCAGTGGGGGCTGCTGAAGAGGGTCAGGGACCCCACCAGGCAGAAAGTGTTGGCTTCATGGCCATGGTTAGATGGAACTCAGAGAAGTGATGTGTGCTAGAGGGAAAGGTAAGGTGGTTTGTGCACAAAGGGCTGTGTGAGAAGGTAAAACCAGATGCCTAAGCTGACTGGGCTTTTTAGCTCTTGCTCAATCTCAGTGATTTATTTAGTGTCCTGTGACTGAAGAGCAGCACTTTGCCCCCAACGCATCAAAGCCCAGACCACCATCAAAATGGGAATTGCTCTCTTCCAGCTTCTGACTTCTACTCAGGGACCTTCTGAAGAAAGTGCCGAATATGCAGTCATATTTTGCAGTCAAACTGCCCCTTAAGAGCAGTGAGGAAACCTCAGTGCATCTGGAGACGCAGCATTGTTAAACAACCTTGGCATTCAAATAAACACGTTGGTTTTTGCTTTGTTCTCCCCTTCATTCAGCCCCAGCTTTTGCTATGCTCAAATCTTTTCTTCATGACTGCTGCTGACCTTGCTTCCTCCCCAGTGACTGCCTCATGGAAAGAGATGTCCTAGGAGCTGATGGGACCTGGAAAACACAGATCTCCCCATGCTTTGACTGGGATTGTCCTCCGTGACCTTTGCCAAGACACTCACTCCACCTACTACTTCTATCTGACACTGATAAAAGCAGAAAACATATTTATCTAATAAATGGTCTTGTGAGGTGAAATCTAGCAGTGACTGCAAGAGACTTAGTTGCTGTGTGGTGAAGACCGTTTGAGTGTATGGATAAAAGGCGGCTTTACGTGAAGCTTCTCCTGGTGGCTGCCTCACTTACTGCCCTTTGACTGAGCAAGCCCAAACATCCACATTTTCTGAATGAAAGAACTTAAAAAGCAGTCTTTGGAGGGAGTGAAAAGGTGAAAGCCTCCACAGGACACTCTGCAGAAGTATTTGCTCTGCTCTAAAAGTATGGATTAAAAAATTGCGGAACTTTTGGAGAGATCAAACTATGTCCTTTCTGGCCTCAGAAGCAGGGATCCCCATACACTCCAGCAAAGCACATCCGTGTCCCCCCTCTCTTTTATTACACCAAACACTGGCCATATTTTGTTTAGTAGTTAATTTTTAACTGAATTGAGAAAGGCCTCACATGAAGGCAGCTCTGCTATTCTAAACAAGGCTCAAGCATAACCAGTTTCAGTGTGGTGCTCTAAATTGCCTACTCAAACACTTTCATACAGATCTGGCTGCCTCTGTGGAGGGTGCTGATATAAAAGCACAGGGATGGCAAGCATTACTTTGATCCCCTTTCCCAGGGTGCCAGAGCTGGGAGTTGCAGGCGTGTAATCACCCCTCTGCAGCATGCACATCTGAAAGTGGTCAGCTCCCAAATCCTCTTGTGAACCCAGCCTAAAAAAAGGAAACCTTTTTTTTCTGAAATAGGCAACGTCTTATGAATTTTTCCAATTATTTCCCCACACCCCCCCTAAATTATTTGGCTGAAGCCTAGTCACTAAATCTAACCCAAATTCAAAAATAGCTTTGGCTGTCAGTGGGGAGGGAAAGGCCTGACTCCAGCATGATGTTCCAAAAATCTGGGCTTTTGTGTGAGCTTAAGTAGGGGGAGGTTGATTTGGGTTTTTAATAGTCCACCAGACTTCATCCTGTCCTGACAGTGGAGCTTTACTCAGAGCTGTTTCTCCTTTGCTGGTGTTGTATACCCAAGACTTTTGACAAGATGTTAATAGCGTAATAATGTACTTGGTTCACAGCAATTGTTGCTCATTGACATCTGAGCTGCTTTCTAAATGAGCCTTCCAAGTAGGCTCTTCATGATTAAGATTTTAGCTTTTCCCACTATATATATTTTTTTCCAACAGATGACTTGAATGCAGAGGAAAAATCCTTTCTGTGTCCAGACTGGCAACTAAAGTGGAGGGGGGAGCAGTTCTTTGATTTGCTTTTTAGCCTTAAAAGATAGTTTGATTTGACTCTTTCCATTACAACAAATGTCTCTCTTTTTCAAATCCCAGAATTTCCTCTTCTAAAATGCTTTCATTCTGCAAATATCCATGTTTGGACTTTGTTCACCAGGTTATTTTAACCAAAGCTGAAACCATAGGTTATTTTTTAAATCTTAGGTGCATGGTCTAGCAAGGATATTGTACCTTCTGTTTGGATTGCCAGAAACTCTGTGCTCATTCCTGATTCTCTCATGCAGAAACAAGGAGAGCAACAGCCCTCAGCAGGATGAAGGGTGAGATCCTAAACTTTTCCTTTGTGAATAATTTCTTGATTTGTACCATTAACTTCTGTGGAGTCACTTCCAAAGAACAGTCTTAATTGCCATGACCTGGGACAGCCATATCTGGTATTAAGAAAAGCAGGGACACACTCTAAGTACATTAATGGGGTTATAAAAGTTGTCTCCAGGAAGGAGAGAACAAGTATGATAAATTGAGTTAGCAGGAAATGGAGCCAGCCACAATAGTTCTGGGAGACCTGTTCGTGGTCTCCCTCTCAAACCATAACCAACTGCAGCCAAGCATGATTTCACTATTGTTTTTGAGGTGGCCCTGGTGAGTTTTTTATAAGGCTAGTGATAGGATTCCTTGGCATGCAGCCTGGACTCTGCTGCTTCTTTTGTGGGAGGGGGACTGTTGGGTTTTCCCTGCTGTCTCCTGCTGCAGAAGTTGAACTTAATTGCTACAGCACACTGAAAGCACCCTGGAAATAGAAGGTTTTTTCCCCTCTATATGGCTGTCAAAATTAGCCAGACCCCTGAGCTACCCTACCACTGAGCTTGCATGTGCATTCCACACAACCAGGACTTTGCACATGTGGTGCAGTTCATCACCACGAGCACACCACTGCAGTCAGCAGCAGCTCCCATGAAGGGAAGGATGGGATTTTTTCTCTGTGGGAAGCGGGAAAAGCAGTGCAGGGAGATTGGCAGCATGACCAAAACCACTTGAAGAGTCTGTGTTGGAGTACAGCTTTGAAGGCACACATCCTTGGCCAAGTAACAGAGGACTGACAACCCTTGTGCCTCTTTCTCTTCTTAATTCCTGATTAGGATGGAGCCTGTGGCAGCCTGAACATGGCTGTGTGTCTTGTGGACATCCTCCTCTAGCTGCAAACTGGAGTGGGACCTTCATAATTGGCAAAGGTGATGGTTTTTGCAGGCTTTCCTGGCTTTGGTCAGTCGTAGAGGTCCGTTGTTACTCTGTCACCTCAAACTGGTGACTTACTTTGAATGAGCGGGAGCAGTTTATATCCACTTACCCTCTCACTCAGAGCAATAAAACCATAAAGCTTTAAAAAGAAAGGAAGTTTTTCCTGCATCTCTGTAGATACTGCAAATCCTTCTGTGGCTGTAGGGTTGATCCTGTCTCCACTGTTGATAGCATGCGTGTGCTTATGCCATCTACCACAACCAAGGCTGCTGTGCAATTCCTGTTTATTTGACTTTATAAAGAAACGCGTCAATTTGAAAACCATTAGGTATTCCTACCAGGAGTCAAAGACCACATTCAGAGTGGATTACATGCATGTTTCTTAAAAGTGTTAATGTGCTAATCTGCTGGTTACTTGATCCAGGCAAAATGCCATGATATTCCACATGAGCAAAATACCACAGTTCTTGGAGATTTCATATAAATATTACCCACTGTGTTTCCACATTTGAAGTGTTATACTTGTCTATTAAAATCAACAAGCTGGAACTAGTATCTGGAAATAAGTGATATTACTATTTTATTTACAAACTTCAGATTCAGATTCTTTTTAATAAAATACCTTACAAATAAGGAACAGAACCTGAATCTTGCTGTTATTTCATGTAGTCCATGTAAATATTTCAACTATGCCTTGCAGCAATAAAAGCACGTTATATACACTCCGCATGACCATTGTGACCAATAATGTTTGACTTACTGTACTGTATTTAGTCCAAAACCAAAACAGAGTCAGGGCAGCATTGTGGCTGTTTTAACAGTATGCTGCAAGTAAGGCGTGCAATGAATAAGGCCTCACACTAAATGAGAGCTTGTTCATTGTGAAGTTGCTTGGATTATAGAGTGCTCCTGACTCTGTTAAAGAGCAAAAATTCCTTACTTGTGCTCTGGAACAGGAGTGGGATGAGGCCACACAAACAGTAGCCAGCCTGTGCTTTTGCAGTTTGCAGCATGGTCCCCACTGTTTCTTGCAAAGCAAAGGCATGAATGGGAGAATACACTGACTTTTGGTAGAGAGGCACCCTGCCAGTGAGTCTGCAGGTATTACCCAGACATGTCCAGAACTCTATCTGCTAGGAAACATAGGGTCACTTCTGCTTCTTTTCTTTCATGCTTAAGTTGAATTATCCCTCAAAGGGCTTGTCACTATAAGGAGCCCATTGCTGTGTCAGGATTTGGTGCTTGTTGACTCTCTGTTTATCAAAGGGAGCATGAGGATGCAGGAGGCTCCAGCACTGTGCAGTGTCTGACTGAGAGAGACCTTCCCTACTATCAATATGGTGCCAATAGGGATAATTTTTTTCTTTCTTCTGTTTGCTGTCACTAGCTCAACTTAAAAAGACCTGTATATGTTGTCTTGAGTTTTGCAGTTTTTCAATGTTTATCTTTGCTGTAGTACTTTCTCACACATGCTGTTGTAAACATGGCCATGTTTTTGCTAACTGTCCTTGTTGTTTTCATTCCATTCTCCTAGGCGGAGACATGTGATAGATTTGTCCTTTGACCAGTGTGATTGAGAGGTGGTAATTTCTGCCTTGTTGTTTTCATTCCATTCTCCTAGGCGGAGACGTGATAGATTTTTCCTTTGACCAGTGTGATTGAGAGGTGGTAATTTCTACCTCCAATCCACAGTGATTTCTAAGAACATATAAATAAAAGTAAAAAAGATCTGCTCTCACTCTTTTAACTCTCTCATTTAGCTCTCTCTTTTAGCTCTCCTTTTTAACTCCTCGGCCTGTTCGGCTACGTGTGTTTGTGTCCATACAGTGCAACATCAACATGTATATTTTCCAGCTCAATCTCAGATAGGCTTTTTTGTGGGATTTGGCTTTTTTTTTTTTTAGCAGAGTTTCAATGGGGCTGAATGCAGATGTAGACACACCAGTACTTCTGAGCTTTGCAATCAGGAGCATGAAATTTATGTTGGTTAGAACTAGTTGGGCGGAAAATGTGTAGTTATTGGTCTCAATAAACTGGTAAGCTAACACACAGTATGAGCCATCTCTTCCTCCTTTTCATCTTTTTTGGAATCTTATTTTTAATTTTTGTTAAAATACCAGAGGAAAAGATATTTCTAGTTGATTTAAACTTCCTTCAAATATTTTTTCAGATCAGTTCCAGCTTGCTCTCCTCCCATTGGTTTAGGCCACTGAACTGGAGAACCTCACATTTTCTCAGTGCTACTTCACTGACTACTATTATACATATACCCATCATTTAAGGCTTAAGTAAAAGTTGACTTATATGCATTCCTTGGGTATAGATTTCACTCTGTGTAGCTGCCAGACACTCACATTCTTCTTATCAAGGGTATCACATGAGCCATAAGGAGACAATAAGCCATATATCTTTGTATTCAGTGATAGAGACTTGGGCCTGCCCATCTGCCATCTCTTGATGTAACCCCTGCTACAGCTGAACTTTAACAAGTGTCTTTTATTCAGAGCTTATTCAGAGTGGACGTGGGATAAGAGTTAGACTAGAAAACCACCTTTGGTTTAGAGACAGATGTGCAGCTAATGATGTCACAGCTGGTAAGACAACAGGCTTAGGAGATTGATAATGGCATAAAGAGCCTGTTCTTTTGGATCATATTTTGCTTAAGATGCCAGTATGTACAGTAGAAAATTCCCATCTGAGATCCATTTGTGACATCTGGTAAAGGTGATGCAATCATATCTCCTCTCTGAGCATGTCACGGGTCTGCGGTGTTTAACCAACACTGCTAGCCCTGCTGGTAGCCTTGACAGCCACAGTGAAAATACTCAGCCGTTGGGCCCCTTGGCACATTCTCCTCTGTCTGCCTGCTCCGACCAATGGCCCAGTCCATCATGTTCTCTGCAGCCACTTTAAGCTCTTGGCTTTGGGACCTAAGTAATAAGCTTGGTAGGAGACTTGCCTGCTAAATGGATGATCTGTTAGAAGGCAACTCAGTCCATGAAAGGAAGGGGTGTGCTGGTCTGTCTGCAGGGATTACTGAAGAAGCCTTTGGTGTCACACACAAGGGATCTCATGCAAATGTCTTAAATGAGGTGAGGTGAATCCAGATCTCTGTCTCTATGGCTTCAGAGTAAAGAGTTTTTAATGAACACTGAATTTATTAAAAGACACCGCAACACAGGTAGAACCAGGCTGCAAAGTCAGAAACGGAGGAAGGATATTTTATAACCCATTTTAATATCACAAGATGCTCTTATTCATGGAAGATCCTATGCTCCAGTAAAAGCAACCCATATTTTCTTGATATTCTCCCTTTGTTCAGTCCTCTGTGAACCCAACTGTTCTTTGGACACAAAATGAAAAAGCTCTCCAAGCTGTGACTTAGCTGGTGTTAGAACTTCAACTCTCTTGAGGAAAAAAATTAAATAGCCACACACAGACTAAAATGGTAACACAGCAAATCAGCCAAAGCTCATCAGCATGTAACCAAGGCTGCATTGTTCTTCCCTTCCTCCCTGCCAATAATTTTTGAGTCTAAGGATATTCTGCTATAATTCATTTCCTGTGCTTAAGAAATTCTGTCCACAATGCCAGAATATCTAAATCTGGTAATTACTTCCACTGTCCCACTTGGCACAGCTCAATGCTATCTGTTTAAGCTCCCAATTAAATCTTGTAGCATAGAAGTGATGCTACATTGGTTTAGGATGTCACTAAAGTCAAAGTTAGCAAAAGAGAGTTTTGCAGATTCCCTTGGAATGATGATATCAGGGCAGGAGCCTCGCTCAAAGCCTGCCACTGACTTGTAGAAACACTTCTGTCAAGGTTGTTTTTAGTTAATATTAATTTCTGCACATCTGAGACTTGGATTGGTTTTCCAGCGCCATTTTAGTGAAGTGGTAGGGAGAAATAAATGTTTTAAGGTTTTCTAGCTTGTATGAGAAGGTCTCTGAGTTGTCAGAAAACCGTTTCAATCCCGCTGAGATGAAACAATCAAGTTTTCACACAGATATTGCTCCTTAACAATGCCCTTTCCCTACAGCTATATTTAGTTTCAATTCGTAGGCCTCTTAAATTGAGTTAGTGATACAGCATAATCCTGGAGCTATCCTGTCCCTAATCCTATAACAATACATTTTGTCATTTCAAAAAATGGACTCTCTTTCTTTCTTTTTTTTTTTTTTGTTTGTCCCAAAGGCAAAGTCATGTCATACTCCAGGAATGTGTCTGTTGCAGCCAAAAGAGGAAATCCAACTAATCAAAATGTTATCAGCAATTAACAAAATAGTTTAATGATTTTTTTCAGCATTTTATGAAAAAAGGAACTAAGTTTATTTAGCTGCAATATAGTCAGCTGCAATTAGTCTGGTATTCTGCTAATATTCTTTATAACTGAGATTTAGAAGTTAATAGTATTGGAGATTAGAAATTGGTGTCAGTTACAGAACTGTGCAAAGTGATTTCTTTGCATTAAGACATAACAGCTGAAATGAATAAAATACATTTCATTCTTACTCTTTTCATTTAGCTGTATTTGCAGTTTTGACATGCTGTCCAAGTCTCTTTGTCCTGGTGGGATGGCCCCATTCCTCATTCAAAGAATACCAGGGAAAAATTTTAAAAAAGGAATGGATATCATAATTTATCCTGAAAAAAAACCAAAACCCACCAACTCAACAAACCCACTAGTCCTTTTACTTCGTTTACATGTAGCACAGAAAGCCCCGACTAAAAAGTAAACAAAAGGAGACTCCTGGCCTGCTCAGCACAAGAGTTTAACCTGCTCCTGCCAGCCTCGCAGGTGGTGAAGGCTCTTGTCTGTAGTTTGGCTCCAAATGGCCACATTGTACCCACAGGGCTGGGGCTCTTGCCTGCCAATGCCATGGCTGCTGTCCTGAGATGCTTTGGCAGTATCAGACCTGGTCCCTGAGCTTCCCTACACTGACATGGAGGGGAGTGTGCCCTGCGTGCCAGCAGTGACAGCCGAAGGTGCCCGCTCCTCCAGCTGGGTCTGGAGAAGCTGATGTGAGCCACAACCCACAGGTGAGGGAAAGGTTCACAGCCACCCCTGAAGAGGGAGGCATAGAGATCTACATAGGCATGTTTTCATGGTCTTCCACAGCAATTCACAGCTATAGCTAAAAATAATACATAGCAACCTTTAAAGTTGCCCAAATGCTCTTAATTAAAGTTGCTGAGGGACGGGAAGGGGGTGGAATCACAGAAAACCCATTGATTACATTCAATAGGGCCTTGTTTTTAAAAATGGAATTTGGGGCCCCAGAGTAACCCTTTAAACAGATCTTTGTCAAATACCTCAGTGATTCAGCACGTGCCATTCCACATTGAGGATTTATTACAAACTTAATAACATAAGTAATTTAAATGGACTGAGCGTGTCCGTATGTGTGTGTGCATGCATACTTGTAAGGGATTATAGTTTTCCAACTACTAATTTCCTTGCAAATTAAAATGTAAATATTTGACACACACTTGAAAGCCTCTCAACAACAAACAAAAGTTAAGCTGAGTTGTTAGCACACAGAGAAAGTACAGAAAACTTGCCAACATCACCAATTTCAGTTTTATATAACCAATAGCTTATAAACACTTAATTGGAATCTGTGCAAAAATGTGTTTCTAGGCTGAAACCACCTGCCATGTCCGGTTTCAAATAAATGCCACCTGCTGAGGATCAGTCTTTGACAAACATGTGGGCAAATCAGTTCTTAGTCCGGCAAAGTGCCACCCAACAGCAGAGTGAGCCTCGTCTCGCCGAGGAACACAGGGTTTGGATCGCAGATGAAAAGAGCCCTGCGCTGTAGCAGATGCAGCTGTGGGCTAGATATAGAAATGTTTTTAGTGGCTGTTTAACAAGGGCTGTCTCTTATCAGGAAAGCACTCATTAGCCATCCTTAGTTACTAGTAATACCAGGCAGGGCAAGATAGAAAATTTATTTTTCTTTAGGAAAAACGGTAACAGTAATGTGGCTTAAGTGATTTTTTAATGGGCAAGTAAAGCATGCTTTATATGTTGTAAGTGGTTTCATGAACAAAAATGGATTTAAATGCTAATCTTCAGGTAAGACCCTGTGGCACAAAACCTAATAACTGTGCTGAGGCCCCTTGTGTACATGAGCAGCTTTACATAGATGTGCATGCATGGACCACTAGCAAGGGGCAGGCCCTGCATGCCCCAGTTGGCTTTCTGACCACACGCAGAACCATCCTGGCAAGATGTGAGAGGCTCTTTATTGAGGATCCTTTGGAAAATGTCCTTGCAGGACTTGCTTGGGAGCATATTCTGTACCAGGATAGCCCTGTAGGAGGAGAATCATCATCATCCCCTGGCATTTTCTAAATAAGACCCATGACGGTGTTAGCAGCAAGTCGTGTTACAGCACCCTTTGTATCTTGGAGGTGTTTGGAATGCTGTGATTACTGATTAGATCCTGATTTTTACCAACTAGGCTCTGCTTTTAATAACTAGATCCTGCTTTATCTTTGCATTATTCAGTAGAATAACATACACTGCTTGTTTTCAAGGCAGTACATAGCTTTTCTGGGAAGTTTATGAGCAAACTTTGGAGGTGAGTATGATTATCAGGAATAATGATGCTACAGTGAGGGTAAACATGAATAAAGCAGTATTTGATTTACAAACCTGTTTAGACAGAAGAGATGCTCCTCAGCTGCACTGCAGGACAATGCAGCCCTTGGCCGTGCTGAGCCGCCCGGGGTCCCATGCAGAAAGCTTGTTTCTTGCCAAAGAAAACCTTTGCCTGCTCTGAGACAGGCTCCAACCTGGGCTCCTCAGAGATCAATTCACTGCTAGCGCTGGGAAGTGAGCAGCAGCAGAAGGTGGGAATATGATAAAGGGTTTTATGGAGGGTTTGTTGTTCATGGCCTGAAGAAATGCTGATTCTATTGACACACCAGGGCCAAACGAAAGTAGCCGGGACCCCTGGCCAGACTCATCTGCACCTTGAGAATGGCATCAGAGGCAGCAGTCATAAGTCTGACTGGCATACATCAGATCCTGGGCTACAGGTCCACATGAGAGCACTTTACTCAGATCAGCACTGCAGCAAATCAAATGTTGCCCTCCTAACACAATGGCCCCAAAACCCCAGGTGATTGTCTGCCATGTCCTTAGTCCCCATGAATGCCCAGGATTGATGGAGGCACAGCTGCAACACAGGGTGGGGAGAGTTTTCCATGCAGGTCAGCAGAAGGAATAGCATTTAAGCAGGCCAGGGAGGAAGGTGGGGATGTGGCAGGTGGTACATTGGATGGTATAGAAGCTCATCCCCCTACTCAAAAGACAAAGTAACCTTAGAGGTGCTGCTCTAACATCTGCTTAAGTATGGGATGAAACTTCTCTGGGAGACAGTCTCTGTCTCCTTTGACCATTAGCTATTTAATCCCAGTTAAATCTTCTGCTACACTAGTACAAGCTTTACTTAATTACATGAGAATATTATCAAAACATTGATTTCAATGGCTGAAAAAACAGGTGTTTTTCTTCTTGGTATGAAATAGCATGAAATTTAAACTATTTAAGTTTTGTTCTGATTTGTAAGGGAAACAAGCTTGAACATGTCAAAATATGTCCAGAAATGGTAATTCCATTTTTTTGGACCAGCCATATTGCCAATGCTTGCTATTTTCCTGGAAATACCCAAAATGTTTGCTGTATTTTTTAAAAATTCCTGCATATATTTTTTTCCAAAACAAAATTTTTTATCTTGAATGGGTGCAGAGAAAAAAAATATATCCCACCCCTGTGAGTCCAAATCAAGAAAATCAGGAAACCCTACTTTTAGATGCATATTAATGGTAATTTCTGAGACAGCCTCTTGGTTTTGCAAGGCTTGCTGCCTGGTTTTTGAACATGTGTGATTGTTTCCTTGTGTCCCAGACAGTCCAGCAGCAGTTAGTGGGAAGTCCCAGAGTTTGCCCAACAAAACCACCTTTCTTAGGTGCAGAGGTGTTATTACTGAGTTGTGGGAATACAAGGAGGCTGACAGTTATGTGGATGTTTTACATTAAGAAAGCTCAAAATCTTGAGTGCTATCTGCTCAGAACTTCCTGCATCGTATTCCAGCCATGAAAGCACCATTTTGCACCTTTTCTGGGTTTTGCTCCATTGGTATCATCCTCCTGATGGTTTTTAGGTCAATCTCTGAGCTGATGCGCAGCCACCAAAAGTCTCATGACATGTGCTGGGTTTCCATGGTCTCATGGCATGTTACACACACAAGCTAGACTCAAGGTATAAGGGAAGAAAGAGACTCAGGGTGCTTTTCCCACTATCAAGGGTGAGCAGGACTCTCAGAGGGCGTTTGGAGCCCCACTCAATGCCTGGGTGTGTGGGATACCAGGAGGAAGGGGTGAGACAAGAGAAGGGCTTGGCTGTAGTCTCCCATCTGGATGGGAGTGGGAATGGACATGGGAGAGGGGCTGGGATAGGCAGGCAGTGTGCAGACATCCAGGCTGCAGCAGAGAGCTTGACTTCTCCATTAAAGACTTGGGAGAAAGAGGGAGGACTGGAACACCCTTTCCTGTGTAAGTCTTGCTCTGCTGCTGCAGGGAGACCTCAGAATTCTGGCATGAAAGATAAATCGCCTGGTCCCCAAGATGTTAAGGGGCTGGGTTGCAGTGAGAAGAGAGGCTGAGGGGTAAGTTGATCTCCCAGACCTCCTCATGCTTGCTCTCTATCTCTCTTGTGTAGTGTTTCCAGCCTGGTTCTACTCAGCTTGCTCCGAGTCGTTTCCACACCTTGAGCATTTCCCCCAAGCAAAGGAGCAGGGACGTACCAAGGTGGCATCCAAGTAATGATGCCATGGAGTCTTTTTTAATACTGCTGGTTTGCTGTATAAATTAAGGACTGAGTCCATAAGGCTTTTCAGACATTATGGCCAGTCATATAGTAAGAGACCTAGCTTTCACTCAAGAAAGGGGAATAACTCTGCTTGAAGAACCCTTTATTGTTGGAGCTTCACACAGCATAAACTCAGGATTAGGTGTTTCAGGCAGTGCAAATGCATGGACTTGTAATGTGTCTGCTTGGGTCCCAGCTAATCCCAACAGGTGCCATGCAGACATACTGCACATTAAAGATTTGTTGTGGGGATGAGGGTGAAAATAGCAAGGGGCTGGGAGAAAACATACATTTCAAAAGCAATTTTCTTCCTCACAGAACTGCCATACTTGCAAACAAATTTCACTCCTACACAAGATCCATATTCACGAATTTTATTTATGCTCATATGCAGTTTGGAGGAGAGTCTTAAATATGCTGATACAGCATTGTTGGATTTAAAGAAATTAATAAAAACAACTCCAAGCAGCTGGTTGAAACAATTATGCTGTTCACAGAAAGCCTTGCAGACTGCACAGAAAGTTATGAAAATAATCCTTTCAATTAGTGTGTGGTCAGTGCACCTGCAAAGGAGACTTGTCCAAGTAAAAGTATCAACTAGTGTCAATGAGAACAATTCATGAATTCATCACGAGGGCCTTTTTCTATTACCACATTTACACAGATGTGAATCCCTGGGGTGCAGACACCAGAAGGGTAACCCTACTGTAATCCAAAGAGCATGAGAAACATGAGCTCAGATCAGGAAAGATATTAATTTTTGTGTATATTTGACTTCAGCATCTTTTCCCCTCTTGCACACACTGCATTTAATAATCCTATCTCTCTGCCTCCCCTGCACTTCTCAGCTCTCTAGTAAGAAATAACATATTATTCCTAGTGAAAAATGACATCAGCTAGAGGACTCTAGAAGACCAAAGGGATTTGCAGCTCTGTAATTTTATCACCTGTACCATAGTTGTAAATGAGTTCATCAAGCTGGTAGAATAATACTCATATTATAGTGCAGTTTTAACCCACTGGTGATGGCTGTATGCAGCATTATGATATATTGCCCAACGGGTCATCAGAACAGAGTGACATTAGAGGGGAATGACTGAATAATTTGGAGAAAAGTGTTGAAAGAATGGAAAGCCCTGAAGCAAAGAGCTGAGATGAAAGTGGAAGTTATGTAAAGTATATAACATGTCTTCTTTGTCTTGATTTTCTACAATTTTCTTTTGTTATTATGTAAGAGCCTCATATTTCTCTAATAACAGAAGCTTGCATCAAATGTTAACAACTCAATACATTTGATCTATAAAATGAAGTAAACCAACAATTTTGTAGCTCAATAAACACACAGTAAATTCCTGAAACAACATAAAACATAAAGAACAGAGGAGGGAAAGACTGTGATGTGTATCAGCAGCTTGTGGGCAGAGGACATTATTTTAATTAAAGTATGTATTTATTAACTTCTTCTGTATCTATCTGAGTATAATATTCTAGTGTTTGCAGTATACAAAATAAAGGCCAGCAGGGTGTATGTCAAAAAGCCAGGCCACAAAGGGATTGCTCTGATATCAAAGACCTCTGCACACTTTGAACATTTAGATAAACATTAGTTTATCCAAATTGCTTTAACAGTTTTTCCAGAAAAAAAAACCCCAAAAAACAAAAAAACCCAAAAAACAAAACTAAAAGGCGGTGAGACTTTGCAAAAGCTGCTGTTCTTTAGGTTTGGCTACTACTAGCACATTTTCCTTTTAATTTTTAATGAGTAACTAAGAAAAATACCTATTGGTATGATATGGTACATGCTTCCTCATGGTTTCTCTTTTGTATTCCATGCAAACAAAAGGCAAATAAAGGTATTTATTTGTAATGTATCCTCTGTTGTATGATGAGACCAGTGAGAAAGCCCCAGGCAGCTGTAAAGCCCATGATTGAGCTCTGCCCTGGGATTTGCTGCACTCTAAACACAGGAGTCAAGGAAGTTCCAGAGCTGCTGGATGTCAGTGACACCCCTGATATTGGAAAATTGACACCATCTCCACCTCCAGGGAGGGGGTGGGATGCAGCAGGACCACATTGTCCATAGTGAGCAGTGTGCGTGCTAGCCAAAGTGGAGATGGAGGGAATATGTAAACCACAAGTAATGTTTGGAACAGTTAAATGGTATGTAGAGAGCACTGATAATGAGATGGCGAGCAAATCGCTCCTTCACTACTCCAGGAAAGTTAATGTGTCACCTTCAGCATGGAGGAGACTATACCTGCTGGTAACCTTCCGGTTAAACCAGGAAAATGAGATATTAAGGTTTATTCTTGCTCAATCTAAGAGACCGTTTTGCTTTCAGTCAGTAGAATTCAGGAGTGTTAATGAGAGCAGGGTTTCGTCCAGAGGTTTTATTTCCCTACTTGTCTTTTGCTGGAAAAGAGGCTTAGTTTCACAGTGCTTCGTCCCTGGAGAAGTCATTTGCACCTGTGCAGCATGTAGGCAGCCCTGCCAAATCACAGGGAGAAGTGTTCGCGATGCCAAACGGGCCTTGCTGATTTCTTATTTAGCAATCACATCTTAGCACATTTTTCCTTTCTTCCCCCTCTGTGATGTGCCTATTCAGCTCATTTGAAAGGGGTGCTTTGCAGCATTTGAAAGCAGTTTTGCACTGCCGCAGATGCACACAGTTCTGCAAGGGCCAAGAGCAGAGCTCATCAGCGAAGCCAAAGAACAGCTTCGCTTCCAATGCACACTGGCAAGTAATTTCTCATGGATTTCAAAAAAAGATGGATTTAACTCACCATCCTCCCTCCTCAGGATTGCCATTAAGGCTCAGGCCATGGGGGAAATGGTGAGTGCTTCCAGACTGTTAATCACTGTGTGTTTACAGTCTTGGAAACCAGAATTAAAGCTCCTTGGAAATCCAAACCTGAACATTTCTAGGCCTGATTCAGTATTGTTTTATCCCCAGAGCAGAAACCTGCCGTGGTGCTTTGGCAGGGCTTTACAGCCCTGCAGCGCAGGTGTGAATGGCTGCTCTGATGGGGAGCGTCCTGAGGATCCGAGCCCTCTGTATCCCGGCCAAGGTGAGCGCCATTGCAGCTGCTGGAGATGAGAGCGGGAAGAGCTGCTCCATACATGACCTCCTCTCATCACCCTTCCACGGCCATCTCGGGAAGCTGACTGCTGTGCTGAGATAGCATTACACTTTTTCTTTACAGCTGGTTGGAAGGGTTTGGGGCTTTTTTACCTTGGGTTTTTTTGTTTGTTTGTTTGGTTTTTGTTTAATGAAATGAAGAAGCATTGAAATCTAAAATTTTCCAGAGGAGATGTGACAAAGCAGATTTTAAAGTATATAATTGAAGTTCTCCAAGTATTTTATTTCAGCATTGAAAGAAACACCAGCTGGTCCTATTGTTTGACATCTAGGCTCTTTTCAAAATTAAAATTTGATACAGGTATTTTTTGTAAGGCAATATTCTGAAGATACTGAAATCTGTAAATGACTCACAGAAATTGAGACAGTCTGGTTCAGGCTAAAGCTGGCACATTCTACCTGTAGGCCCATCTGACTGTCCAGAGACCTGCATTACTACAGAAGGAATTGTCCTAAAGAGGACAGTTACTTCTGAAAAGTCCTGGAAAAAAAACAACACAAAAATAGCTTTATCCATTTTCTTAGTTTAGTTCTACAGAGTTAGTCCTTTTGTTTTATTCATATAACTGGATTCTGTAAGTATTCAATATAGCAACTTGCCAGAGATAAAAATTCTTGTCATTCTGTTGCCTCAATGGGATACCATCTCTCCTCAAAGACTGCTGTTGGAATTTATATTTTTTAAAAGAATCAGATCCAGAAAAAATAAAATGTGCTCTACTGTACATGCTGGGGAGTCTGTATCCAGGAAGTCCTACAGAGGCAAAAGTTTATCATTTCAGTGGCTGAATGGAAAGTTCTACTCATTTCAGGTAAAACTGAACTGAATTCAGCTTCTCCTCAAACCAGAAAATGTCAAAATACAGTTTGACCTTTCCCAAATGATTTCCCCTGTTTTATTTCCAGCACCTTGAAGTCAAAGCTAGATTTGATCTTACCTCACATGTAGTTTCTAGATACCTGAAATGGTAGCGTTTGATGACTGCTGTGAATCCTGCCCAGCTCCAGAGGAACTGCAGCTGGTCCATGACAAGGCACAGGAGATGGGCAGAGGACCATGTCTCCCTCCCTCACCATCAGGCACAAGGCAGTAGCCTGGCTGGCAGCATCACCACCTGCAGCTGCCACACAGCTGTGCCTCACCCCTAGATGGACTGGAGCGAGGGTGCAACCCCCCACCCCCCTCCTCCCTGCCAGCATCCCTCTCCACTGGGTAGGCACGGGGAGCTTGATTTGCTTTATGCTATAACAGAGGCAGGAGGCTGGAGCAGGTCCCTGCTTTGGGAAGGGGCCACAGGTCAGGTCCTACAGCTGCTGTAAATAGTTGCAGCACTATTTAATTCAATGTAGCCTTTATTTACACCAGCTGATCTGGCCCCACTTCTCCTGTTTTCCTGTGCTTGTTTCCTTTAAGAAATATTTTATAGCCTTGTAAAACACCACTGTATATTCCTGTATAAACCAGTAAAGATATAAGCACAATGTGATCCTGCAGTTGTTATTACAGCAGTGCCTGAAAAGGGACCCCAGTGTGCCAGGCTCTGTGTGGCTCTCTGAGTGACAGGGAGTTCATGTCCAAAATAGGCAGGGAAACAGCAGGGAGGTAGAGGAGGGAATGGAACAAGAGAGGTTGGCCCAGCCAGGAGAGGAGAAGCAAGGCAGCAGGAGCAAGGGGCCAAAAGGAATGAAGCTGAGATGAAGAGCCATGTGCAGGAGGGGGAGATGGGCTTTGGAGCAAACAGCAATGAAAGGCTGAATATGGCCTGCAGAAACTGCAAAATACCCTGGCATCTAACTCAGCTGTTCCTGCAGCTGTTCTGTCTATGCTTGCCTTTGCCGTGCTTCTTCCTGCCTTTGTCTTTCCAAGGCAGGGGGTGGTGGGAATGAGGGATAACATGGTGAGAGGAACATGGCAAGAGCACACACAGAGGTACAAAGGACATCTCCCTGAAAATCTCTGGGTCCAGCTACTGAAGGGAGGAAGATGACTCTTCAGAACCCCAATTTCCCTCCTTCTACTTCTCTGCCTTCTTTGCCACCTTTAAATGCTGCCTGGGGCTTCCCAGCTGCCTAAGCAAAGTACCAGAAAGAAATCCTAGCAGAGGTACTGGTTCCTGTGGGCAGTTTGACCCATCTAACCTCCTGAGGGAAACCTTCCTTCTAAACAGAAGAAAAGGAGAATATGCAGCAAAACCATCAATCTGCCTTGGTGTCCCCACGTATTCAGAAGGAAGGACTTAGTTCAGCTGGGCAAGCTGGGCAGAATATGCAAAAGAGCAGGAGGTGAATTTTTTCTACCATGTTATGACTGGAGTGCAGTCACAGGCACCACACCAGCCTCCCAGCCCTAGGAATGCCCAAAGAGAAGAATGCCTGGTGGGTTCTCCACAAATACTCCTGCTCACAGTCTGGCATAGATGAGTTTTCTGTGCCCTCTCTGGAGGAGAGGATTGTCATTTCAAAAGGCTCCAGCAAATGATAAAGGGCTCAGGCTCTCTTCTATGGGCAGCAATATTCACCAAGTTTGTTTTCTCACATTATTTGGAGTCCAGGCTACACCTTGAGCATGGACTTTCACCACCATGTGCAACCAAAGCACAGCTGTATCCAGTCCTAGGGCACTTCCTTCAGAAGAGAGGGAAAAGACAGGAAAGGTGCTGCAGCAAGACCAACTCAATAAGATCACAAATGACAGATGTGAAGGAATTTCAGAAATAAACACATACTGAATGCAGAGAAAATATTTTGAAATAAAGATTGCTTATGAATGAGGGAAGGTTAAAGGCAGTGGCTGGAAACAAAAAATCCAAGATGAAAGTGAATAATGCAAACAAAAGGAAAACAAGAGAAGAAAATCAATTCTCCTATATAGAAGACTTCTAGTTGCTGAGTGATAATCAGTGATTACTCCAAGCACTGCACCTAGAGTTGCAGGTTTGAATCTGAGAAAGGTGAGGAACAATAGGGAAAGGACAAATCACAGGACAGACAGGAGGAACTGTGGTATAAAGACAAAAGCTGTTTGTTTCTGTTGGCAAAACACATTCAAGAGCCTCAGGGTGGGAGAATTCTACATGAACAAATACAGATTGTTGTGCTTCTGCTCCACTTGCTCTCGGAGCAATCCAAAAGCCCATCAATTCTGGCCACAGAGCAGCCATGGCATAGCACTGTACTGGGCTTGAGTTGATTATGTACACACACTCTGCAGGACTTTCAGGCTCTGGGCCATACTAATGTGACTGTGTGTCTTGCAGAGGAGAACTGAGGTCATGCCTGAGCACAGTGCAAGCACATCTGCCTGTGCCTGGGTATGTCAGTGTGCTGAGAGACCTGATGTAAAAACACACTCATTGGAAGCATCTGCTGTTGACTTTAAAGAAATGCCTGTTTCTTCTTTGTTCAGAGATATTTCATTGCTGGCTTTCATACTGAAGAGCAAGGAGAGATTTTACTTGTTCTATCAGAAAAATATTGGTTTGTCTAACTCCCTTTTTCAAGAAGCAGCAGCTCTGGGCAAGCTTTTAATGATGAGAGGATTCTCAGATCTACAAGGGAATTTCTGATCAAAATGCATCAGACTCATGGATCTCTGGGGCTGGTGGAATGTAGGAGGCTCATTCCAACCCAGCAACAGCCTTTTGTGGACTCCTTCAGTTTGGAGCTGGTTTTCTGTGCACAAACATACATTCCTTGGCATAGAAACCTTCATCCTGTCTTCCAGCACCCTTCAGGAGTACAGCCTGCATGCTCTCTGCTTGCTGCCAGACTTTCCCTTACAGCCTCTCCTCCTGGCAAGAGAGGAAAAGCAGAGTCAGGGGACAGAGAAAAAGCAGAGCAAAGGCATGTTGAGTGGTGGGGCCATCACTCCTCATCACAGGGGCTGAAGTGCTCACTTGGTGTGAGTCCTGCCTGAGACTGTGCAACAGCAATGCTTGAAAGGACTATTACTTCATTATTCCCATTTTAATCTTTGACCATTTTAACCATTTTGTTTATTCCAGGCAGCTACCTGTTTCATTTGCACTGCATGCTTTCAGGCTAAGTGTAGGAGGTCACAACAGGACAAAAACTAAGGCCATGAGCAGAGGATGGTTTGCATGGAAAAGGATGATTTCAATTTATACCTTCCTCAGCTGGGTGTAGCTTTTGTACCTTTGGGTGGAAACAATGGATGTAGAATTAAAGACAGCTGGTTACATTTAGCACAAGTAATTTACTAACCTCTTGAATTTTACTTTTTTTTCCCTCAGGCATCTCAAGCATATTCCACCAGGGACTTCTATATGTTGTCAATCATCTAATGAATTTATTTGAATAAACATCTTATGTCAACCTGAGAACCAAAAGGAAAGGATCCCAGCTCAGGAGAATAAAGTGCAAAAAGTATGTAGAGGAGCTTTCAGCAGTAGTAAAAATCAGCTCTCTTCAACAAAATTGTAAGGCTCCAATAATAGACCTTGATGACAAGCGGAATTAAATAAAACATGAGTGATGAAACCCTGTAATGTTTATGGTGAGGTAGTCCAGACAGATGATTATTAACTGTTACCAAAACAGTGTCTTGGCAGTAGATGTGCAGTAACCAGGATGGAGACTGGTAGCTAGTTTAAATTACTGGTAAAGATCTGTTATAAGTTTCAAAGAATCCTTCTAACACAATGGAATAATAGCATGAAATCAGTAATTGCATATGTGGGTGAATAGTGCCTGACATCATATTCAGAGGAGGGAAAGGGGTTGTTTCCCATCTCATTCTGATTTGCTATCATATATATTTCACAGCAAATACCTAAGGAGTAGGGTTGGGTCTCACGTTGTTTCTAGCTAAGCAGCTATGAACATACCATGTCACACCCTGCTTGAAAAAGAAAAAAAAAAGGGGAAAAATTATGATTTTTGCTCCCTGACACACCTGGAAATAAAACATCAGTGATCCCTAGACATAACTCACTGAGTGATTCCAGTCTGACTGAGACGCCCAAGTCCACCCTCTCCTTTGGCCAGGAGCAGTGACGCCTGTCAGGCTCAGGGCTAAGTAGTGGAGAAGCCTTTTGGGACCAGGAACACCTACATCTTAGCTAAGCAGGTGCAATCCATAAAAGCCTCCATCTACACAAACGAACTGTTTCTGACCCATCACAGATCCCAAGCACCATCACTGCCCGCTGCAGGGGACTGCTGTTTATGTCCCTTATTGAAAGGCTGCTCTTGTAAAGGCTTGGGAGTCCTCAGGGGGATGGAGAAAAACTTCCAGGACTTGTCACCCTGCTACAAAACAGTGCTTGTCTCACGTGTGCTGCACTGTGCTCTAAGTACCCTGTTGCCTTAGCCTTTTTAAAGTTAGGAGCCTATGATCTGCAGCTCCAAAACCTTTTCCCGAAGCTGATGAGGCAGTGTTTACCAGACTCTCTTTGGCTGTACTTTTCTTTAATTGTTTTTCTGCTGTTGTTTTTCTGCTGTTATTTTCAGGGGTCTGCACCTGCAAATTCTGGCAGTGTTGTCAGGACAGGGCCTCATGGGAAGCAGCTCCCACTGCTGTGGGATTTGACCTCCTCTCTCCCTCCTTCTTTGTCTCTTGGTTTGTATATTTTAGTTTGTATTACAGAAAACCAAATATAGTCCACAGCAAAGTTAACAATAATAACAGTAATAATAAATAATAATAATATGCAATAATAATAAGTATTCTGTAAATGTTATCTAATAGTATCTCTACACACCAAAATGTAACAACCAGTCAATGTGAAACATTTGCACTAAATTAGCATGCTTCTATCAGCACAAACAGTACTCTTCTTTACAAAACGGGAATGCTAGTCCATGCAGCCAAATCGCAACTTTATCCTGAACTCTTAATCTCATTCTGAGGCTTCCTAGCAACTAGCCCAAGTGACATGTATAGTATCAAATTAACTGAAATTTGCTTGCTCAAAAACATCAACATCTATCACCAAGATTTTTTAATACATCACCCTGACATCAATCCTGAAGTAAAATACATATAGGAATGGTTGTAAACTTAGGTGCATGCTTTAACTCAAAATTAAAGGATGTTATACAAGACAGTACAGTTGTCTTCAGCAAAGAACAGTGAGTTCTCTCTGTTTTCAATACACAGATGCATGACGCCATCATGTTAGTCCCATACTTGCATAGAAGACTTCTTCAAAAGCCATCAAACATCCTCATGTTGTCCTAGATCCCATTTCTAATTCTAATTCTTGCTGCAAACCCAGTGGTGGGCATTTCCCATAGATTACAAGGGTTTATTGATCAGGTTTTAACATTGCAGCTGAAAAGAACGATCTAGCTGAGAGGAATTTTGAGTCTGGAGCCACTGACCACTCCACAGACACAACACAGCTGAAGATAGTACAAGGCTTCAAGTTATGTGTAGGTTTGGGGTTAGAACCAAGTTTTCACTTGCCACTGAGCCAGGAATTGAAGTTGTTGCTGAATCAACGTGGTACTTATAAGATAGGTTTGGGGGTATTGCTATCAGGGTCCATCTTCTGTACTCAGATGTAGTCCAACATTCCTCACTGGCCTATACTTGGGTATGGATTTAGAGTTGGGTTTCATTTGTACAGGAGATCAGGGTTGACTGGCACTGGACATTAGTCCTCAGTTACTCTTTGATCCAGAAATAACTACCAGCTATTTTAATAACTCTAACAAAAAGAGCCAGGGAGCCCATGGTTATTTTGGTGTCTGTCAGGGTTTCCTGAATGAATTTTAGAATTAAGATTTATTCTAAGATTTAAAACATGGGTTTTTTTCAGTTAAAATTCTGCCTCCTGCCCATCACTGAGTTTATTAGATATTGGTTTGCATTCCTCACATTCAATCCCTTTCCCATTCAAGCAACCCACCTGGCTCAGTCAACTGGCAAACTTTCACACTACCCTGTACAATCAGTTCTCCTTTTACACATGTGGCACAAAACCACAGTCTGAACCCACAGTCACTCACAGTCTGCCCCTGCATTCACCTGTGTCATTCGAACCAGAGCTGGACTTTCTGCTGCTGAGTGTGAGGTAAGTGGCAGTTTTGTGCCAGCGTTCAAGCTCATAAAAGATGCACTTGGATTTGCATTTTACTGGAAAACATGTATTGTTTTTAATATCATTTTTGTGTAGATGGTGTAGGTAGGTTCTTGGGGTAGAAAACAAGACACCATCTGTAGACCTCCAGCAGTAACTGTGAGCTGTGGGTTGCTGCAGCCCATAGCAGAGATTCTCTGGCCCTTGACCTCTGTTCCACTGTGGCACATGTGCTGCTTTCAAGACCATGCTGTCACCAAAACAAGTCTCTGCCTCCTGTCTTGCTTGTGCACAGAGATGTGGAAACATCTGCATTGTCTTGGTTCAACCCCAGCCAGCAGACAAGCCCCACACAGCCCCTCACTCACTCCTCCACCAGTGAGACTGGGGAGAGAATCAGAAGGGTAAAAGCCAGAGAACTTGTGGTTTGACATAAAGACGAGTTTAATACAGAAAGCAAAAGCTGCACACACAAGCAAAGCGAAACAAGGAATTAATTCACTGCTTTCCATTGTCAGGCATCTCCAGGAGAGAAGGGCCCCATCACGAAACCATGCAATGGCGACTTGGGAAGACAAGCATCATCATTCCATTCCCCCCTGCTTCCTTCTTTCCCCACTTTATGTGCTGAGCATGATCCCATTTGGTCTGCAATATGCCTCTGGTCAGTTTGGGTCACCTGTCCTGGCTGTCTCCTCCCAACCTCCCAAGCACCCTCAGCCCCCTCCCCAGTGTGGCAGTACAAAAAGCAGAAAAAGCCTTGGCTCTTTGTAAGCCCTGCTCAGCAATAACAAAAATATCTCTATATTATCAACCCTGTGTTCAGCACAAATCCAAAACACAGCCCCATGCCAGCCACTGTGAAGAAAACTAACTGCACCCCAGCTAAAACCATCAGATGCAAGTACTAACCTTCTATTCTTGGGCAAGCTGAGATGGATCACACTCCTGTTGGCTGATCCTCTAAGCATGGGTGAATCCATCCCAGTATTTCATTTCAGCAGCACAGTGAAATGAGCATCCTTCATTTTTCCTGCTTCTCAAGGTTACTCCAAAATAATTTACCAGCCTATTGCCTGACTGGTGAAAAGCTGCTGTTTCTATATTCAAAAGTATTTGAATAGCACAGAAAGATTTCCCCAGCACATTGTTAAGTACAGGCCAAATTCACATCAAACTGATCACTGCATGACAATAGCAATGCCACACACACAGAGCTTTCATTAAGTGGTAGGAAGAACTACTTAATTTGCAATATATATTTTCTTGTTGCTACCAGAGACCCTGACTTACGTTCTTTTGCATGTACACTCTTTGTTGCCAGAGAGCCCCCAGCGGCCCTCTGGCCCACAGCTGCCTATCATTTATTCCACACACAAAGTATGAATTAGCATTCTGCTCCAATTTTAAAGCTGTTCATCATTACAAAACATTGGATGAATAAACAACACATTGGATAAACTCATGCCTTTAAAAATCGTTAGGTACTGTAGGGCTGAATCTTCTCAGTCCTCTTGTTTTTTCTGTGTATTGTTTTTTTCCTTTTTGATCTTTGCCGTAGGTCCTTTCTTTCCTTATTTAATACCCTTCCCCACTCTCAAAGGGCTCAGAGTTTTCCTCGTCCCAGGAAGCAAAGGACAAGACATCAACTCCAGATCTCTTGGAAAAGAGCATAATGCACAAACCGCAGGAGCAATGTGTGTTCTGGGAGCATCTTTTCAATGCTAACTTTGTCTCTCACTTTGATGCTTTCCCATATGCTCTCTTGAAACATGGTGAATCTCTGTTAAAGGCTTTACCTTCTGGTTTTATCCCACGTACAAGGCAGATACTGTAGCCTTGTAAAAGTTAGCAGTATAATGGAAAAAGTATGGAGAAGGCTTTCAATCTAGAGGAGAAATTAGAGTTGACAACCAACATGCCACTCACTTCCTATTAAAAGATAGTGGTTATTTGCTAAAGCCCTGAGGATTAAATCCTAGCATTGCCTTTTATATCAGCTTTAACAAACATCTCCCGCAAATTACAAGCAGATCTTCAGATAAATTTGACTAATTCCCTGTGAATATTGCAAACCCTGCTGCTCTCCAAGTTAAGAAACTGTCACAGCACAAGGAAGGCTTCACTTCTTTCTGTGCCCTCACATCCCCTCCACTTTTTTTCCTGCTTGATGTAATCCTTGTCAGACTGTCAAAGAGCATTTGCACAGTCAGTACTGGAGATGAGTCAAAAGGCATTTTAACAAACTGCTGAGCCTGGCGGAAAGAATCATTGGTTGAACTGCCAGGTTCCCATGGAAGACAGTCCTCTCACTACTAAACTGCAGTACATTTTTGAGAGGGACCACTCTTCACCTGCTGCCAGGCACCCAAAGGCTGTACCAGCATATGGACCAGAGCCTTTTCTTTGCTTTAAGGTATGTGGCTGCCACATTTCACATCCACACAGATACTCTTGTATCCCCCCAAAGATGGCAGGACTGTGGAAGTAGTCCCTGGCCCTGTGAGAGTCCTTTGAGTGGGGCTTGGCACTGCCTGGGAGAAGATGGGTTAACATCAGCCCCAGCCTGCTGGGGACCATGCCAGCAGCTACGCAGGCTGGACAATCCCCTGTCAGTGCTCAAGGCTGTGTTTGTTCTTTAGTTACAGGTATAGTCCAAAAGCTCAGTCTTAACCATTGGTGAGGATGATCAAACAGGGCTGGAAAACATGGACTCCGCCTCTTGCCATCCTGGTTTTTAAGGAGACCAAAGCCATCCCAGCCACACTGGCCAGAGTCTGCCCTGAGGAGCAATGCTTCCTGCTCCTTCCTAACACTTAACCCACAAGCCCTTATAGAGAAGTCCTGAGGTGTCGCCATTTCCAGCACTGTCAATATAGGCAGAAAGAAGACCCATTTTGGCATCATGACTTGCTTCCTGGGAGCCTTCAACTGCATCCATCTCTACTGACCATAGGGAGAAGGTCCCTGCTTTGGCCAAGGAGCAGAAGTTACCTTTGCAGAGCTGGAAGTGAAGGAGCTACTGCTGAATACGTGGAAGCTGAACACCACTATTTTCCAAAACTAGGCTGCAATGGCAGGTTGATGCCTGATGCTATCGTATGCATTGGCACCACACTCCAGAACTCCTTTGCCTATAAAATTGTTTGCAAAAGACTCCCGATGGGATTGGGAGTATAAAATCGGAATGAAAGGTAGGAAGATTCATAAATAGGAGGGTATGTCAGATGCCAAAGCATAGTGAGGCTGGTGACAAAATGACTGTTCCCATGTGTAAGCAAAGCTCTCTGTACCACAGCTAACTTCCAGCTTTGTTCAAATGGTGGAAAGTCTGAGAATGGCATCAGCTCAGCCCTGAGAAATCTGGGACATGAGGTACTTGGTGAGCAGCACCTGGAAGTGATTGGTGATCACCCACAGTGTAAAGGCAGGGTTGGCCTGAGAACTGTTTCTCCACTAGAGCAGCTCCAAGATGCAATTTCCCTTTTCGAGTCCCCAAAGAAGCAGCTGCATTAATTTACTCCAGCAGAGATGCTGCAGAAATGGTACATAAAGGCATCTCATGGCAATATGTTCAGTCCTTGCTTTGCCAGCTTTGAGAAGCACCATGATTTGAAGTCACTGGCTGTGAAACTGGAATGACGCCTTTGGCCAAAAGCAAGGGTTATCAGTAAGGTGAGGCTATTCTTCTCTTACCCGCTGCATGGTCTCTAGCTGTTATGAAGGAATGATGAAAGAATTGTCCTGAGCTCAGACTCAGAGATCATGATCTAAAGCTTGCAGAGGCTGTCCATGACTTATGAGTCAGTTCTGGAGCAGGCACTTCTGCTTCACCTTCCTGCAATTTGTCAACAGAAGTATGACTGTTTCTAGGAGCAGTTGTGGAAAGGGTTTAAACAAGAAGTAAAGAAACTTTAGGAACTACTACATTCTAGTGTGGTTTTCATTTTCTAATGCAGGCTTTTGCCAAAATATGTGAGCTGCTTCATCCCAAAAAAAGGAGTTTGGCCAACATTTTCAGACAAGCAGATTGGGCAGTGGCAGGGATTTTAGAGGCTGGAAGAAACTTCGAAGCAGAGAGATGACAAACTAATTATTCATAAATTATCCATCTAAGTATGTATCTGTGGATTTGCCCAATGACCTAAGTGTTCATACTCTTTCCAAATACACCTATTATAATTCTGACTAAAGGAATATGTACTCTTTTCTAGACAAAAAACCAATAATTTCGTGTTTTTTTCAGGAAAATATCTTGAAAGATGTTTCTGTTTCCCTTCCCTACCCTGCCCTTCTTTTTTTCTAATATGTCATACTGATTCTATAAAATATTCTGTAAACAGCATCTCTGGATTTAATTCATACCTATTAGTAAGAAAAAAAGGATGCAACAGTAATAACCTGTAGTAACAGGGAACACCTGGAGTCTAGAAGGTCCCTGTTTTGATGGGAAGAACAGGTATCATGGAGGAGCTTTCCCACCATGTGAGGAGTCTGTTCCACATAATTTCTCTTTGTTCAGATTTGTCTCAAAGTGTCCAGATTCTTGCCAACTGAGAAAACTGAACTGAAAAATCATTCTTAGCTCTTGCTTTAATACAGCAGCAACTGGAAGTGGGGATGTATGCACAAAGAAATCTTCAATGTATTCTTTTTTTTAAATTCCTTTTTAATCAAAACCATGCTTTGGGGTATTTTGCTTCTATGACTTGAGGTTTTTAACTCTGAAATATAAAAAAGTGGAAAAGAGGGAACATTTGAGTTTTCGTAACTTTTCCCCTTCCATTTTTTTAGTAACATCACTGCTGTTCTTTTAAAGTGGTTTGCTCAGCAGAAGATATTCTTTTTCAAAACCTTCTGTTTGAAAAAAACCAGTCTTTTTCCTTTTTTCCCTAACATTCCCTCTTTCTTTTCCTAGTTTGCATTAGCAGGGATAAAGGCTTTGCTGAAGTAATGAAACTCTCCATCACCCCCGTGCAAGTGAAAGGGGCCACACGAGTGAAATGGACTGGAACCTGGAACATCCTTTTCATGCTGGTATGGTTAAAACTGGCCTCAAAGGAAGGGCTTTTCATCACTTAAGCAAGCAAGGCAGATGGAATAAGCTCAGGAATCTCACCAACTTCTCAGTGGTGCCAGTTTCACTTAACTAGTCCTTCAAGTAGAACCACACATTAGCAACTTTGAATTTTCTTCCATTTCCTTGTCCTTACTTTGCGGCTGAGAACTTCTTGCCATACCCACAAACGTATTTAGGTGGCCATTTCCCATATCAGTATCCAACTTGATGAAGTGAAATCAAAACCTTTTGAATCCTGAGGAGCTATATCCTTCCTTTTCCTTGTTATTGTGAACTGCATTTGGCTTTTGTGGCATTTATTTTTCAGAAGAGGATAAAACATTTTATCACTTATGAAAATGTGGTTACAATTTGTATGCAGCTCCACAGAATATTACTTGGAGGTGTAACTCTTGCCATGCCATTTTCTGAATAGTCTATTTACTAAGTGTTAATGTGAGTCCCAGCAGGGTGCAGTTAGTAAACTTATGGGTGTTTAGAAGCTTTACACTAAAGGCTATATTAAATGCCCGGGCCTGCAGTTAGAAAAAATGTAACTAATGCTTGCTCATACAAACTGTTTCTATTGTCTGAGGTATTTGGATGGAGTTTTGGATTGAGGACAATTAGGTTGTTGCCCTTTTCAGACCCTGCACACAAGTGTCTATACAAACATATGTACTTACATATGTATATATATATATATATACACATATATGTGTATCTGTGTATGCATGTGTGCACTCTCTAATGCATACAGAACCCCAAAATTGGTTCAAACTCTCTGGCTGTAGTTCTGCTGCAGTGCTCAGCAGAAGAGTTTGAGATGATTTGTCCTGCAGGAAATGCCCACACTGCTATTGCTCTGGCTGCTTCTGTAACTGGGCTCTCAATCCCAGATTCCCCATGTCTAACTTATGCCACCTGAAAAGGAGGAACCAGGCATCAGCTGAGATGAGTGACCCTCTTTCCGTTTAACTGCAGAGAAAACTCAGACTCATGCTTAGACACCTGGACTTTTGGTTGCTGTGGTTTCGTGAAATGAGTCCTATTCCCAATGACATTGAGGTGCCACTGGAAATCATTGCTGAAGCTGGACTGGAACCAGGATTCCCAAGGACAAACTAGCAGCCAAGTCCTCAAACTAGCTCTTTTTTTCACATTGAATGGATCTGCACATTTCAAACTGTAGCTATTCTTCTTGTAGTCAAATACTTGAGTTTCTTAATTTAGGCTGAGATTTATATAAAACTAATTTCAATCCATGGTCCTGCAATAGTTTGTCTTAATCTATATAGCTGTAGAAAATAGACTTAAAAAAATCAGCAAGGTCTACTTTTTAAGTTTATTTGAACTTAAGTTCCTGAATTATGTCTGAAACACTCTTTACCATATCTTGATTACACTGGTTCATGATGTACATATATAAAGCCTGTCTTTATTCTACAAGATAAACTATTATAAAAAAGGGTGGAAAATCTAACTATAGTGAACTTCTTAGTACTAATTTGTTGCTAACTTTTATGCAGGCATCCTCAATATGCACCACACCCGTTTGCTTCATGGGCTGGAATCTGGAGTTATTAACACTGAGAAATAAACCCAACTGCTACTTTGTTTCACTGACTTCCTTTTTCTGGAATGTTATTTTACAGCTTTTGCCATTACTGTCTGTGAGTGATGCAAAGTGAACAAGAACTGTCGCATCCTCATGGACATAGTCTATTTCTAATCTCAAGTGTAACACCTTCCCAGCGTCCCAAGTCATTTGCTGTCCCCATCTCTCCTTACTTCCTGACCTGCAGATAATGAACCTGCAGAAGGGGCATACAAAGGGGTAAGAGGACAGACTGACACTAAGGATCATCCAGCAGATTAAATATATGAAATAAATCTGTAGAAGAGATCAAAAGGATGTTTCAGAACAGCATTTGTAAAATTACATGTTTTTAATGAAAACCATAATTAAGGAAATAGCTTTTCTTTAAGAAATGTCAGTATTTACTTAGACAGCAGCAGGAGAGAGTCTGCCAAGAATGTCTAGATTTTGCTTGGTATTTGGGGTTAATCCTGCAACAGACCTAAATTTAACCTTTTTTTTAAAGATGGGGGGCATGCAGGGTGAAGATCAGCAAAGAAGGAAACCCCCAAAGCTTTGATCCTTCATAGTGTTTTCTTGAGTACCCTACTACCTGTTGAAACCAAACAAACTTGTATTTTTAATTGGAGAAAGGATAGTATGTGACTATGTTTGTCTGTGATGGCATTTTGTAGGAATGTGGGATTTGTGGTTCAGCCAGTGTGTTTGAAGCTATTTCTGTGGATGGCACCAGCTGCTTCTTTGCTGGGGTCTGCACCAGCAAACAGCTCAGCTCGCAGAGCAGAGTATATCTCTCTTCTCATCCCACCACTGCTACAACTACTCAGTGAGCTGAAAAGGAAAACAAGCCTGTCTAAACAAGCCTAACAGTCAGGGCAAGGATGGAAGCAGATAGGTCAGTCTTGGCAGAAATGCACAGAATCTTTGCTATATCTTAGTTAATGCAAGACTTTCCTGTTTCAAGGAGATTTGCTTGGCTGGAACTTTAGATATAATTACCAAAAAAAAAAAATCGAAAAGAAACAAGCAAAATACATAAGATATAAAAAGCCCCCCCACCAAAATAAAATGACCTCACTTACCGTAGCTGGGGAATTGCAAAGTGCAATATTTTCCAGACTCCAGGCTAGGAAAATGTGTTGCTGTTTTTTCCCCTGAAATCTCCAGGGACATCAAGAAAACCAGCAGAAAGCAGCCTGGTTTTGTCTTAAAACCAGTGGCAAGGGTTCCTTGGTAGGCTGTGTTTCTAAGTCTTGCTAGTACTTCTCAAGACAGGTAGCAAAGCTTGCAAGAGATAATTAGTTTTCACTGCAAAAGGCTCAAGTGTACATCAGGGAACATGATACTATTTTCCTTTTTATTTCCTAACTAGTATTACTTGGGATGGACATTTATCAAATTTATCTTTTATTGGGCAAATACCAAGAAAATTATCAGAGACTAAATATCGGACACACACCTCTATCTGGAAATGCCATTAGAAGTTTTATTACTCCAGGCAATAATATAAGGGTGAATTAAATTGAACTTCTGCAATCAAAGAAGGTTCAATCATATTTGTAAGTAAACCCATTAGGCTATCCACTGCCTTTGCAGGTGCAAAAGGATTCTGACTGCCAAAAAACCATAGGTTTTAGTGATTAATTTTCCTGTAAACAAACTGGAAAATGAAGCTACTGTAGTGACCTTGGGATTTCCACCTACAGACATTTTATAAATATTTGGTGATACCTAAAATGTACTTTGAACATGTGTTTATTATAATATACAATACTAAAATGAAAAACAGAATAAACTCCAATTACTTCCTAAACATTTTGCCTGATAAATCTGGAACACATTAAAAATATTTTAGGAATAATTGAAACATTTGACACATTCAGCATTGATACAGCATTCTTTTTTCTATCTAAACCATCTGTGTGCTACCCAGTGCTTGTCAGATGGGCACTGTGTAAAGGGTCCACTGATTTTCTGGGAATTGTTCTGGCTGAGAAAGCATTTCACCAGTATAACCACACAGGTCACAATTTATTAGCCAAGGCAGCATGTCACAGCACACAGGCAGGTATCCAACATGAAACTCGCCTCAGAAAGCTGCAACTCCTACTGTTTTCCCCTGGAACCTAATCCAGAAAACATGACTTGAGGGAGGATCCAGCAGAGGAGTTTCATGATCTTCTGCTGTTTCATGGAAATGCGTTTGGAAGCTATTTTTCTGGGGTAATCCATCATGAAATAATCATTGAATAAATGTGTCTTATATAAAGATTCAACTATTCCTCCCTTGGCTTCTCTATCCACTGCAGTGGTCACTACAAGAGTGGTCCTACTTCTGCCTTACACAGACAGAATATCTCCTTCCCATTCCCAAACCTCTCCTCTGTATTTCTAATTATCATATCAGCCTT
This sequence comes from Pomatostomus ruficeps, assembly GCA_013400735.1. Classification (NCBI taxonomy): domain Eukaryota; kingdom Metazoa; phylum Chordata; class Aves; order Passeriformes; family Timaliidae; genus Pomatostomus; species Pomatostomus ruficeps. The sequence goes on from VYZT01013902.1 coordinate 113,963, forward strand.
TTAAACCACAAAACTATTTTAGGAATTAATGGATAATCAGTTATTTGTAACAATTTCCACAGCCCTTTTCTGCTTCCTGTGATGTAGTGCCCCATCCTGTAAACGTAGGTTGTACACTTCAATTTCTAAATATGAACCTGTATTTGGCTGCATTTGGTTACACCCAACTTATAAAGTGAGCCAGATCACCTTCACTCACAGGAGTACTGTCATCTTTACTGCTTTCAAATCTGTGTCATCTGAAAAATGTATTAGCAACCCTTTATGCAGTATTTGTGACTTAAATAAAGATCGTATTGTGTGGAAAGGAGAAAGGGGTGGATTCCCTTCCAGAAAGTTGCCACCTACTGATAACTGCCCATAAAATATCTATGTCGAAGTCTGGTAAGTACTTTTAAAAAGGCTATTTCTTGGAATTTTACAATCAGTTAACTTGTTTGCCAGACTTTCAGTTGTTGAAATTATTTTTCTGCGAATAAAATTAGGTTGACTTGACAAGCTCCAGCTTCCCTAAAGTCATAGTACTTGGCAGAGATTTTTACCTCTGCCTTCAGTATCCACCATTTCCTGTGTGCCACTCTCAAATGAAAGCTAGGCTAGTCAGCTTACATTGATTTGGGTTGTCCCTCTCACTTTCTTTTTTCAATTACATACATACCATTCACTACCCACCTAAAGAAAAAGTAAGACCCTGAGCTGCTCCTCAAGATATCTTGGGGACAATTAATCCAGCCTTTCTGAATTGAACAGAGCTAAGCAGACTGGCATTCTCCCAGTTTACTGTTAGATCAGAAAACATTTCATCAGCATCATATGATACTCATACTTCCTCCAACTTTCATCCACCAGAACAAAAATACTTATTGAATGCATCTGTCTCATAACGTCTCATTACTAGGAGTTTAACCATCAACATTTAGTAATGGACTCATAGAAGTTCCTTTCATTCCCCATATAAATTTATGGAAGGCATTTCTTGTCTTATGTGGGGTTTACCCTCTTTTCCCCTAGGAAATGAATGGGAGGAGAAGCATCTGGTTGGTACAGCTCAGGTTTGGGAGGGTCTAAGGAGGCAGAGCTTTTATGAACCAGGCTTGGGCAAAACCACCCGAACACCTGAGAGCGGCTTCCATAGGGAACCTCCTGGAGGAGATTTTGGACAAAGCAGTCTTACAATGTTAGGGCTGGATGCCTATTGTAAGGCTCTTGTAACACACTTTTAAAAATACCTTTTTTTCTTCCTAGTCAGCTGAACAGGTTCTTTCCTCCTGATCACGCCACCTGACCCAGGACACAGGATCTCTCTGCTCCCACGAGGCTGCTGCTTGTGTTGGTGAAGTTCTGACATCAGCAGAAGAATGGTGACACAAAAGAATGCCATTGTCTTGGAAAGGAAGAGCAGGATGGATCATCACTTCATCGCATCCAGGCTCTCATGCTCAGCAGACCTTGATGCCTCACCCAAACAGGCTGTCTCAGCTCCAGCCAGCACAGGTGAGATCGTCTTGCTGCCGGCTCATGCCAGGTTCTCAGTCCTGGACAGGTGGCTCAGCAGCCCCCAGAGGTTTGTTAGGAACGCCAAGGATTTGTTGACTGTCATCAGGCCACTGAGATCCAGACACAGCTGGAGCAGAGGGAGAAGGACCAGGAATATCTCTGTGAAGACTGCTGGGGCATGAATAGCGCTTGCCCCAAGCTTGAGACTTCCCAATGCTGGCACCACAGCACCTGGTGCCAGTTTCTGGGGAGGTTGCCTGACGGGCAGGGCTCTGGCACAGTGCTCCAGACAATCCCTCATGGAGGTGTTGGTGTGATGCCCCTCACAGTCAGTGCAATCATCCCCTGAAGCAGCTTTTCCAAGCAGCCTTGGGTCTCTCTGCAGCATGGCACAAACAGAGGCAGGTGCAAGATGGCCAGGGTGGAGCACTTGGTGCCATGGCTTTTTCCACATTTTCGGCCGTAGTGCCTCTCCAGTCACCCCTTCCACTAGAGCCCTGCCAGGACCTTCTCAGTGACCCAGCAATGAACCACCTCCCTAGGTCAGGTTCCATGTACAGAACTGAGCTGGAAGAGATAAAATAAACCCAAATCCACCCATCTGGTGCTCACTGCAGGACCTCTGCCAGCATGGAGTTCCACTGGGATGAAGGCCTTACATGTTATATTTTCTGCAGATATTCTTACAATTAAAAACAGGACTACAAAGGAATCTGGGAGGGAGTTCTTGGCAGCATGTTGAAAGCCCCTGAATAATTTTTTTAAAAGAAGATTAATGTAACTGTTGCTGGTACCTCTAGGGAAAAGAACAGCTTCATTTTGCAGCAGGCTGTAATTTGTAAATTGAATCTAATGCTGCCACATAAATAATACTGCAGAGATTAAATCTGGAGAAAGGTGTGAAAAGAGAGAGCTACAGCATCTAAGAAGCAAATGCAGCAAACACTTTTGCAGTCACTGCAAAGCAGAATGTATTAACAAATATTTCTATTGTTCAAGTCAGCTCTCTGCTAAACAAGAATAACATGTACTTTTTATCACAGGGAAAGTGCCAAATATTGCAAATTTTTCTTCTATTTCCTCGGAGCTAGCCTCTTTGATCTTCATGTTGCAGTCTTGTGTTATTGTTCCAAAAAAGCTTTTGTGTCCTCAATGTATTCTCTATAAACTGTAAAAACTCCAACTTAATATGAAAGCTTTGTATTTTTCCTGTCTGGGATAGAGGTCATGAAGCTACCAGAATGCATATGTGCATGAAAACATTAATGTATCTTTAAAAAAATGAGCAAAATGTAAAAATGTCCTATATTTGTCCTTTCATCCCCTGGCACCATGTGACAACCAGAAGGCTGTGCACAAGCCTGTGAGTGTGAGATTTCATTGGTATTTAGAACACTCTTGTAACACATTACTTACTGTAAATAGTTATATCTATCAGAACTTATAACTAGTAAAAGAAAAAATAGACCTCTATGTGCTGTTAAAGTGGTTAAAACAAGTAATTTTCTGAGATGTTAGTTCAAATTTCACTAAAGGGAACATTTCACAGGCAAGTATTCCTTAATGTCATCCTACGGTCTATAGGTTTCTCTTTTAATTTGCTGTGTGTACATCACCTCTGTCCTCATACCTCCAGACAAATTTCTGCTTTGAAGGAGTGGAAGCTGGGTCATCTTCCTTCCTATGAATTGTGCTAAAGTCTGGTCCCCTGCTCTGCTCCAACCCACCCAATTGCCATAAATAGGGAGGAAGGACACCAGCATTGGCTGTGAGGTGACCAAAGGTAGTTTTCCAACTTTGTTATGGACACTGCCTTGACTCCCAGAGTAGCCTGTCACTGAGAGTAGAGTGTGTGCAGGGTGATGAGTGAGAGTTGAATGTTATACTCTTCATTCTATTAAGTCAAACAGACCATCTGTGTTCAATAAGTCACAAAAAGTCCAAAAGTTTCATAGGTCTTTGCCTTGTTTTGGGCAGCTGCCATGTTCTTGTTGCATTTTTTACTCCTGTCAAAATGTTTTTCAATGCATAGCACTTTAGGTTTTCTGATTAGAAATGCTTGTGTGTTGTCAGCCTCAAACAACTCAAATTCAATAGAAAATGTGAATGCCATTTTCTATTGCTATTTCTAGAGTTTCCGGAAACCTGTGAAAAGATTGAAAATTTCCAACCTGGAACAGAATATTTCTACAGCTCCAGAAACTGACTATACTTTTTTTTTAGGGCTGAAAGACAAACACTTTCCAAGCCACACAAAGAGCTGCCAGCATTTATTGCAGTATGGGTATTATCATAGAAGATCAGACGTGAAAGACAGACTTTTAAGCATACATGCTATTTAACACCTCGGAGGATGTCCAATATAACATTTAGTTGTATATAATGCTTCACCAACAACCCTTTGAACCTGATGCACTCTAGAAGTTGCTTTCTTGCAAAATTTCTGTTACTTCTTGCAAACATCTTGGATTTTATCTTCTTTTTTGAAGATGAAAACAAAACCCACATGGTACTTGGGCAACAAGCCATTTCTTTCTGGATTTTTGAAATGCTTGAAGTCCCATAACTTACAAACATAAGAACAGCTGTAGCGGGTGAGATGAAGGGCCTGTCCAGCCCAGTATCCTACATATAATAGTGTGACAAGACCAGAGGGGAAGAGCAAATGAGCAAAGCAAATGCATGTGGTACTTCTATTGTCTCCCAGCCGCCCACCACCTGCACCACAAACATTTCTCATGGCAGATGTAGAGACGTAATTTTTATTAATTTGGTAACCCTTGAAGGGATACAAACACAAGCTATGGGTTGCTTTGTTTTTGCGTGGATTCCTGTGGCGGTGGCCCAACTCACTTTTGGGTTTCGCATCAATGAGGACATTCAGTGGGTTGATTTTCCTGCCCAGGACAGTGGTTCTGAGATCAAGCCTGAAGGTGGTTCCAAGGAACTGACCACATCCCGGAGTTATCAATCCTAAATTACGTCTCCTCCCTTGTACATCCCTGCCTTCATGTTTATTCAATTTGTTCTGGAAAGTTCTGTTCCCCTGTAATCCCCATTGGACTGTTTGAATTAGTCCCTCTTCCTGGTCCATGTTATTGGGTACCCGTCATTGTGTGTGTATATTCCCTCATTGGTTTATGCCTTTGTTCTGCCCCTATGTTGGCTCTATAAAACCTCTTGTAACATTTGCTCTCTGCTCTTTTGTAGCCATTTATCCTTGCCTCTTATTTCTCCCATCTCTGGGGCAGGGAATAAAGACTTGAGTTGTTGCTACAAAGAGTCCCTCTTTCCTTCTTAGCCTCTGCTGATCGCTATGATTACCATCGACTGCTGCCAGCTCCACAGAGAGCCAGAAAGCAGACTGCTCCATCAGGAGCTCTCAACAGCCTGCTAAGCTGCAGACTGTCCCGCTGCTGGGACACTTGCATGCAAGTCGCCTGCTTGGCCTCCGGACTGTCAAGCAGTCAGCGACAGATTCGAACCTTTTTAATGAATCCAGAATGTAGGAAGGAAAAAGAAACATCACATAGGATGGGAAGGGACTCCTGATCCAGGTTTCCCAGTTCTGAATTTCTATGGAAGACTACTCAATTTCTTGTTCAAGATGAGGTGACCTTGCTAAAGCCTGTAGCAGCCATACACAGGCCATGGTTACTTCAGGCACACTCCTGTGATTCCATTTTGGTGCCCCACCCTTCCCCACTCCTCACTGGACTCTGTGTTAGTGCTGTACAGTTTTACCTCAAGCTTTAATAACAGAGTTACCCAAACAGCTTTTTTACCTGAGCTTTGAAGTAGGCAAGAACAGCCTAGTGGACAGGCCATGACTTGGTAGTCCATTATTGGTATACGCTGGGTACCCAAGGAATATTGACTCCTATTGCTCACCCTCCACATTCCTGTGGACAGTTCCAGGGCATGGGAGGAAGTCTATCCATCTATCCTTTCTCTGGCCTCCCAGGAAAAAGGCCTTCATTAGCTGTGGCAGCAGAAGAAACCTGCTCCCCTAAGAGTAGCACCTCCTGCTTGCTGGAGCTGCTGGGGATCAGAGAGTGGGATTAGCTTGTCACAGTAAACCCCTTTCACACAGCAAGAGGAATTTGGAGGCATTTGTTGTTCTCCAGCATGGGATTGCCTGTTGTAAGTGGTCCTTAGACAGCTAGATAGTCCTCCTTGGGGAAAGTGTCATAATTATTCTTGGACATCTAGATGGGTGTCTGTCATCTAGCCTTGCTGATCAAATCACACCATGTGCTGGTGAATGTTTGTTAAAGACCTGATTCTCACTTTCTCAATGTAGAATCACTCTTCCTCTCCCCACCTCCTGAAAAGAAAAAGGGGGGAGGGAAGGGGGGAAGAGAGAAGAAAGCCATGAAAATTCAAAGTTCATCTAAATCCATCAACATGTGCATAACGCATGTTTGTGTCTATTAATCACTGCTGGGGAAACACAAAGCCACAATGCCATTATGGAAAAGACAACAGATCATTCCAAAGCCATATGGCCACCACCATTGATCCTCACACCCAGGAATCAATGAATAATCTTGACTGGTAAGAATGTAGAATAAGAGCCAATATAACTGCTGCTCCTACAGATCATGGAGAAATATACTTGGAGTGTAATTCAAAACTGCAACAAAGAGCACATGAATGTGCTGTCACTATTTGCTATCAAAGGATCTGATCATGTGGCGTGATGTGCTCCAAGAGTGATTACAGCAACATTTTAAAAAATTACATTGCCCTATTTGTTCCTTAATAAATCAGTTTTTTAACAGAATCCTGAGTGAGTTGGAACCTGAGTTATATAGATAATCCCCCAAATCCTTGATATATATGATTCCAAATATTTGGGTAGGAATATGTATATACTGAATACGACAAGTGGATGTGGGACTCAGTGTCTTTTTTTTGGTGCTTTCATTGATGCAGAAACCAGATAGGGAATTTCCAGCTAGCATAACAGGCTCTAAATGTCTTCAACCACGTTTATAAACTGTGTTAGAAGCTAGGTGGTCTCTGACATGGTCTTTAACTGCAATGGGCCAGATATTCAGCTGGTCTTCATTGTGACTCTTTTGTCTTTGAGAGCACCATGCCAATTTAACCCAGTGTAGGATCTGGCTCAGCATGTCCTTTCCACAGTGTCTGCTTAATCTGTGTAAATCCAAGTTAATCTAAAGTAGCTTTCAGTATCCCAAGGAACAAACTTCTCTTTGAAAGGATGAAATGGCATCCAGAGATATTTCCTTATAAAATGAGCCTTCAAAAGCTGATCTCCCATTCTGCAGAAATATGCAGCAGTCTTCAGTTCTCAGGTGGCACAAAAAGAGGGTCTAAATTTGAATCTTTCAATGGACAATTCAAGAAAATTTGGATTTGTCCTGCAACTTTGTGTAATTTGCAGTTTAAAACTTCAGATGAATAGGTAGGAAAATGTCTTGTTACAAGGCACTGTTAACCTCTTTGGGCAAGACTTACAGCAAGAATGGAATGAGCGGTAATGCACATTCCCCTTCACTAACTTTCATGGCTTCTCTCCGGGCTGCAGAGAAATGTCACACCCCTCTCAACTTTCATAAAGTTTAGTGTTCCCACTGGGTTGTCATTTACATCTTTTTGTTATAGAAGGCCTGTGGGTTTTAGTTTCTTTTCCAGGCCTGTCTAGTTCAAGCTACTGCTGTCCCTGACGAGCTCAGCATGTTTTCCAGAGCTGAATGAGGAGCCACCAGATATATTTCTCTTTCCTCAGTGTTTTACTAGTTGGCACAGCCACCCTTGGGAAGTGAGACATGCGTTCAAATGCCCACTGCTCATGGGATTGTATTCCAGGCCATGAAGTGTTAAGGAGGGTGATGTTTAGCTGTCTCCCCATATGTTAAAACACTGAACTGGATACTCAGTCTGGGATTTTTTCCTTCCTGCCTGAAGATTGTCACAGGCCAGAGATAATTCCCAGAAGGTAAGGCATCTGCCGCTGCCCTTTTTTAGGGAAAAGGTAGTGAATCTATATTGGCATGGTCCTTGCAGCAGCACCCTGGTGAAGCTGCAGCAGGGCAGAAGAATAGCTCCAGGGACTGTGCTTCGGAGAGAGGTTGGAGGATGGGTTGCAAAATCCAATTTCCAAACACCAGTGATGTAACAGAAAAAATTTGTGAACCTGCAGAGTTAGGAGGAGGTTCTTTGGATGCCAGTGATACCTACATGTTAGACATCAAGCAGGGGTAACACATGTGGTGCCAGGGGCTGTGCAGGGAGCACCCTGCACCACATAGCTGCACCAGGCTGTTTCTGTGTCCCAGATGCAGGAACTATGCATGTGCATCCCTTTGGCTGGCTATCAGGCAAGAATGCATGAAAATTAAACAAATTACTGGTTATTACGAGAAACATATTTCACTAATTGGCTTCTGAGGGCAACATTTTATTGGGCAACAGCTATCAATAAGCAAAGTGTGGCACTTGCTTCACATTAGAACTTTATTCTAGCCTAAGGGAAAGGAAAGACTAAAGGATCAAGGAGACAAATGAAAAACAAACATGGAAAGCTGCAAAGTTAAAAACACTGAGGGGAGGAAGCCACAAGGGAATGGGATTAGATTTCAGAGTCTCTGTAAGTGAGCACTAGGATCTTTCTTGTAAATTAATTCCACACTTAATTTTTGGAATTCTTTCTTACTTTTTCCAGACTCCAGCCAAAACTAAGTCAGATGAAATGTTATAAGAGGTTGGCATCCTGGGATGTAGTGGTAAACTAGTTTACTTTTCCAGTTTCCTTTCATATGTAGATTAAGCACTGAATTTTCTTTTGTCATTGCTTGCAAAGATCTAAGTTTTCTTCCTAAGACATCATCTTTTATTAATCAGCTTATCCACAACAGAGTCCAAAGAGACTGGAAATGGGTTCAGACAGATGTTGATAAATGTCTTAAGTTTCTTATAAACTAAATCAAGGCCAGCCATGTTTTATTAATAAGCTAACCTTCAAACACACTTTACCCTCTGCATACTGTATCACACTTTATATAGCATCCTGTTTACACTATTTGTCCCAATTTCATTCAAGGCTGTTAACATCCCTTTCTTAAAAAGACAAATCTAATGTATATCCATAACACAGTCATAAGGGGTAAATGATATAATCTGCTAAAATACATGATACACACCAGGTGTGGTAAGAATTTGGAAAGACTTTTTATTGTTATACCTCCTTTTCTTTAATTTAATTTATTTATTTTTATACCTGTTGCTGATTAAACATATTTAACCAGCATGCAACTTAGCTGACACTATCACCTTGCCATGGAAAATAGACTTCCGTCATGCCCCTGAAGTTTCTCCCCCATCTCCAGCAGCAATGTTGTGGAGTAGCTCATACTATCCCACTCCTAGGAGCCTATTCTCAGTCCAGACAGAATGAAAAACCCCAGGCTCTTCCAGATCAACATGCAGTCTCATGATGGGTCCCAAATCTTCCAGCTGTTGCCAAGCATGAAGTGGACACTTGAACACGTGCTTTGGTTTTGCAGATCATTAACATCCCTCATTTAAGTTGAAAGCTTTTAAAGTAATGCATTCATAAAAGAACTGCATGGAGGCAGAAATGACTGGGTAAGCCCTGTGATGAGGGTGATCTGTGAAACCAGAGGAACTATATGGTATTTCCATGGAAAACTTGATGATAGGGACAGATGACAACCCAACAAAAATGTTTAGGAGGTGGGGAGAGCATGGACAATGATGCCTGGCTCAAAGTGTTAGGGAAATGTTGATCTGGATGTCCCCCAGTGACCAGAACTGTGAACGTGACTGGTGACATTATCACCTTCAATAAGAAAGGTTAGATTATTTTAGAAAATGGAGGGAGAAAAAAAATCACTCCAAATAGCTTTTGGCAACTTTTTTTTTTAACATATCCCTAGGGGCTAGTGTTTTAAAGGAATGACAATGTTACTGAAATAAGCATTACTGCAATTAGGGGAACATGAGCGGTTAAAGGTGTCCTTCAATATACCTTACAGCATGACTTCTACAGGGTTGCTTTGCTGTGCTCCTCAAACCCTATTGTCACATGTTTTGCAGTATCAACCCTCATTAGAAAGCAAGTTACACAGAAAACAGATTTTCAAGAGGTACTTTTTCTTTGGGATAGTGTTTTATAGAATTTTAGGCTTTTGCAAGCTGATTTTTCAGAGATGCTGAATATTTTATCTTTCATTAAAATATTTTAGGGATGGAGAGATATCATAATTTTGAAAAACAAAAATCCCATACCTTCTACCTTGGGAAATCCTGTCTATGCTACCATGAATTACAGCTTTATCATTGATTTAAACATTTTTTTAATAATTGATAAAGTCTGCACTATCTCTGCTAAAGCTGGAAATTATATGTGTAAAATAAAAAATCAAGAAAAAAGGATATACAGTTGGAGGCTCCTCTCCCAAATATGGCTCTGGGATATGCAGCTGAGAACAGGATGTTCACACAGGCACAAAATCCCGAGTAACATGCATCATGAAACACTTCCTATGAGGTCAGAGTTACACTGCTGATTCATTAAAATACAAAGCGTTGCACTCAGACTTCAACTTTCAAATGAAATCTTCTGAAAAATGGATCGTTGTGGCTGAAACAGCATGAAGTCCTGTCCGGTCTTCTATACTCCTCTTCCCTCCCAAGTTTCTTACAAAGTCTTCCTATGGGAAAAGTAATGAGAAGATAAGCAGAATTCAAGCAGAGAACCTTGAAATGCAGCAAATAATTTATCTCAATAAAATGGAGTATTCATGAGAGATCTGAAAAGACCATCAGATAATTAAAGTGATACATGATTGGAAACTATTTCTGACTGTGTCAATTAGACATCTGTTAAATGTTTTAACAGAAACTAATGAAACTGTAGTGAAAAGAGAAAAAAAAAACAAAACCAAAAAGATGTCTCCAATTTACTAGACCTCTTGTTTCACAAATGCATTCCCCATTGTACCTCAGTGTGCTAAAACACTTTAAATGTCTTGCTCTCATCAGATTCTTGCATAAAGGATTCCCTCTGCTCCTTAGGTGCTTTTTGACAAGTTTAAGATTCCCTTTTGCTAAACAGCCCCAAATCTCACTGAAGCTAATGGGAAATCAGGACAGTCCTGCACCATGCAGGTTTTGGCCCAGAGGCACAAATGAAAATACTTTCACCATCTTTATCGTGTCCAGGAGATGAAAGGAGAAATTTCAGTGGCGCTTAGCACTAGCCTTATAGGCCTCATATTCCGCGCTTTTTCCAGGACACAGAAATCCCAAATGTCAATTCCTCTTATTTTTATTGTAGCTGATGAAAGTTCCCAGCATGAAGAATCATAGGAGTTTAACTGCCAAAATTCCCTTGCGAAAACTCAGCCTCTAAAAAATCAGATTTCCCTCCAGGAAGAATATTCTACACAGTTCATGACTGCTCAGTGCAGGGTGCCCTGCTGAACACCAGTTCCAAGGATCTTCCTGTACCATCCAACATGAAGTTGTAGTGTTACTTCCTGCCAGGATGTTCTGCAGTGATCACTACATTTCACTGTGGTTTAAAGCAGAAAAACTTCTCTGTAAAAAGCAAGTGAGCTGGCAAGATTGAATAGCCATCTATTCCATGAAAACCGTGACTATCAGTGGGTGCACTAAAACTTGAAATGCCTTGCTTTTTAAAATCAGTCATTTATTTTCCTATCAGCTATATTTATATGTAGCAGCAGGCAGCCAGAAGCTCACTTGAGCTGGACAGGAAATTTTTTACATTAAAGTTGTCAAAAATCTCTTAGTTATCCCAGTGTCATCAATAGAAAAATTAGGACCATGCCTATCCTACCAAAATAAACAAGATCAGGACACCGGCATGGGGTTTCAACACAGGCCAACTATCCTTCTTCCAAGAACAGCTCAAATAAAGTAACAAAGACTTTCTTCTTCAATTTCTTGGGATGTTCTCAGAGGGGACGTTTACTGCAGTTTGTATTTCTTGTTCTGAATGATTTGCTGAAAAATCTCATCTGTACCTCTCCAACAGAGTCATCAATTGGAAAGATCAATTGCTCTTAGTCGGTGAACCATCCTTCCCACTCTCTGCAGGGTGTCAGGACAGGGCAGGAACACCCTAAACTCCCCTAATCACTCCCTCTAACCTGGGAGCTGTTCAAACTCTGCTGTAGCAGCAGCAGGCACAAACCATGGTCAAAATTGCGTATTGCACGGTGTCCCAGTGCATCAGCCCTCCCCACAGACACATCAGCAGAGCGCTCAGCTTTGGTGTGGCAGAGGCGCCAGAGCTTTACTGCCACCCTCTCCACCGTGCCCAGAGCCGCACTCTGAGCCTGGGGAGCTCCTGGGCAGCACATGGCCAGCAAGCAGCTCCAGTGTGTGCCGCCCTTGTGGCACAGATATTGGGCCAAGGGTCACAGCTCCAGCTGCTGGCTTTGAAGGTGGAACCCCAATCCCATACCAGGGAGCAACCGCAGGGAGCAGCTGAGGGCTGTGCGTGTGTGCATGTGAGCATGAGCGTGTGTGTGTGTGTGTGTGTTTTGAAAAGCATTAATATGTCTGGCTGTTGGCGGGAAAATGACTTGTTAAATTGCTCAGAGGAGGCCTGGCCCACCTATAGTGAGACTGGAGCAGTGTATAATCACAGAGCATGTAACTGATGGGAAAAATGTGCTGGGTTTACTGAGTGTAATAGATGCTAAAAGGTACAACTTGCTGTGTGGTTTAACAGCTCCTATTAAACCCCCAGACAAAGCATTTGCTGGGACTGTGGAAATTCTACAAAATCGCCTGTCCCAAAAGTCACTGGTGAGCACAAAGCATTTCTCTTTTTATAAACAGAACCATAAAAATGAAAAATAGAGAAAGCAATTTCTGCATATGTGACTGGATTAATGAAATTAACAGAATACTACTAGTTTAAAAGAGTTTAATGATGCTCTAAGGAAAATGCAAACTGAAGGCATTAAAAAAACAGTCACTGAATGAAGCTGACTTGATCCCTTCTGTGCTACAAATTGTTCCAGCAATGAAGACAACTGCTAGAATGCCAGGGGTGCTCTGACAGCATCTGGTAATTTTTACAGCAGATAAACTGGTGGTGAGGCAGGCAGCACAGGCGGCTGGCTCTTGGACTATTCGATTTTCCCTTCTTCTTGTGGTAAATAACGTTCAAAACATGTTCAACCACAAGCAAAATACTGAAAAAAATGACAAAAAAAACCCCAAACAAAACAAAACAAACAAACAAACAAACAAAACAACCACCTTCTGGGAAAGGGAAGAGTAAAGGATCCCAAATCGCCTTCTGGAGACTTTGGAGAACAATGTAGCACTACACTACACTCAATTAAGAGGTGTTTGGATTTCTTTGCAATTAAACAGGCAAGCCTTAATGCAGAGGTCATTTCACAGCCTGCTGCTTGTAACTGCAATAAAAGCATCAGGGGCTGCTCAAGAGCATAACCTGGATGTGACTTCAACACTGCTAAACCACACAAAGGAAATCCTTGCTGCAGTGACCTTGTTGCTACAGAGAATGTAAAAAAAAAAAAAAAAAAGCAGCTGATTATGCTAAATATCTGAGAATCCAGTCAGCAACATGCAGCTCTGCCACTGAGTATATGGTTTGGTACTGTGAGAGCCACTACTCTCACAGAAGTAGAGCCAGCCCATGAGAGTATGCTGCTCCAGGATTCCACTAGCTGGCATGAGAAACATCCCCCCATCCCCTGGGACAAGGCTGCACCTCCCACAGGCAGTACAGGCAGCCTGAACCAGGCAGACTGCCCACATCTGCTGCCACCAGCAAGGCAAGAGGTCGCAGCTCCTGTGGATGAAGGACGGCAGAGAGGAGGTATTTTCAACATGCGGAAGGATCTCAATGAGAAGGTGATGACCACTGCAGCAGAAATTGGGCAGAGTTTAATAGTATGGAAGTTAACAGTTGTGCATTGTGGTGATGAAAGGATCCATGCTAGGTGTATGCAAGCATCATAAATCCAGGATGAACAGAAAATCTTGACCATCAGACAGTTATAGGATGACTGAGTAGCTTGTCACTCTGAGAAGACCAAACCTCTCCAGACAGTCTATACTACAGCTGCACTTTGAATGTGAAGTGCTGGTGCTATCAGGCAAGGAAGGCACTGGCAGACCTACCAAGGCCTTTTTGATCTCTGCTGCTGATGGCTGCTTTTAACAGAGCTCTAAGACTCCAGAGGACTGGGAGCTTTTCTCCAGTAACCCTTCTGAAACCAAGTGCCTCAGATGCTCTCAGAAATTTTAAATGGCTCGGACTTTGATCATTCCAGTCAGTCTCTCTGATGTCACATTACAAATGAACTAACTCTCATTACTCAAAAAAATAGGCCTGAAACAACATCCTGAAAGAATATAATTTTGTGAACCATTACTGAGGCAGTGCATGATGGAAAAGTTTGATTGTGTCACTGTAAGAAAACATTTTTACCAGCCACAGGAGTCAAATCTTTTACTTGTGCTTGTGGTTTTCACTGAGTTTGTGCATAACCATTGCTTGAATATACAAGGAGAAGGACTGTGCATCCCTCAAGTGCCTCATAGCACCTCAAAACACGTTTTGGGTACTAAGCAGCAGAAAAATAACTGAATTTATACCCTTCCTTACACCATCTACCTAAAAAACAAGGGTCCTATCCAGTCTATTTAATCTCTCTCATTTCCTGCTCTTTCCACAGACAGAGGGCTAGTGACATCTGCCATGTCATTTACGCTGTACTGACTATTAAGTTTAATCAACCAGATCCTAGGAAGCGCTTTGATCTCAAAGGAACATTACAAAAAGTCCTTCCCTCAAAAGTCTACTGTTCATAGAAAGTGCTGATCCTTGGACTAAATTGGAGCTTGCACTAAACAAGCCTGATACACACTGTTATTTCAACAAAGGTATCAGTGGATCCACTTCAGATAGTTTCCAAGAATTACGCAAGGCTGAACTTAAGCCCTCATATTTTCTCCTCAGTGTTTGGAAGCCCTGACTCTCTAAGCAATCATGTCCTTCGGTCCTTTATATATTTTCATTTTGTTTTTATCCCCACATGCAGAAAACAGTCAACAGTACATCGCATTCTAGCGTCTTCTGTATTTCTATATTGGAGTGATCTTCCCTTTGTCTAAAGGTCAGATTACATTAGCAGTTCACATTCCTGGTTAAACATGCAGGCAGATGTTTTCTTCAGGGGGCAGATCATGTAGGAGGAGGCTCCTCTGGTCTTCAGTCAAACTAAGCTTGTCATCTTCAGCTGTGTAAACGTGTGTTAACTGAATGGCATATGCTTCATTTTGGATTAACATTTCTATGAACTTAAAACCATTTGACAGTCTGTTATCTCTTTTCTTAAATCTTGGGATGCCTAAATTAATGGAAGGTCTGCTGTTAACTTCAGGAAATGGTACTGGAACTTCTGCCTCCCCCTCAGCTAAAATATGGCTCAGTCATGAAAAATGGAAATACATTTCACTCTATTTACTGAGGACACATTCTGAAATTCAATTTGGTGCTGAGGAAATAAGTCTGGTTCATGAAATAGCTATGTGTGTAGAAAAGAAATTACTTTTGCAAAGCCTCCAGCTTCTCTTTAATTAGACTAAAAACCCAAGACTGTGACAGGTTTTCTGCAGAGCTGGAGGTTCTTGTGGACCTAGCCTTCAGGTGCACATGGATGTTTCACCTCTACTAATTTTCTATTATTTTCTGTGAAACTTGCATCCCCCAGCTTCAATTTTCAGGGTCTTATAGAACATGCCATGCCCTAGACAAGGAACTTAATGCGAGTGTTTCAGATTTGGGAGACCATAGCATAAATGCAGCTTTCTGAAACATTTGCTTGTAATTCATAGCAAAGAGAAATTTGAAATTAGGAATAAACATTGTAAATAAAGCAATGTTCCCTCCAAACAATACTATCACAATATCGCAGGTTCTGAAAGCTGTTTTTTTTTAAGAATTGGGGATGCTTTAGTAGCAACTCCCTTGTGTCTAGTCTGAGTCAGGAGGCAGAGATTTTCTCTGGGCCTGTTCCATCACCTCTTCCCCGGGTGTTAGAAGTATTAGCAGTAGGGTGTCCTGGTGGCTTCTTTTAGTTCATTCACATGCGACACAGTTGTCCGATATCACTGCCACAGCAGACTTAGAGGAAGGCTGGGGTTTGGGCTGATACTCGGAGTCAAATGACTGTGTGGGGGGTGGGGCTTAGGGTGACATTGCAGGACTACCTGTACTACTATTTGCTAAGAATATTGACACATCCTAACAGAGGATCCCGTTTTGCTAACAACTCTCCAAAACTATGAGTCGAATATTCCAAATGATCATCTGTGGTTGGGTGAATCTTCTAGTAAACAGCTGAACATACAAGCATCAGGCAGAAGAAAATTTATCCATATCTGTATCTACAGAGAAGATCGGAGTAGGAAAAAAATAATCAGCTCTGCTACTCTTGAAGAAACTGGACACTTTTTCTTTTAAAAAAAGGAAAGCTCGACTACCATCACACTGGGAGACCCATCCCCTCTTACATGGCCTTTCTACCGGAGTTAGGTCTGCTCTTGTGAAAGCTTGCCCAGACTAGCTAAGCTTTGGGAAAAAGGCTGTTCTGTAGGCAGGAAGTTTTTACTGGATCATTTGGAAGAGTGCAGGGCTGCTGAGCATGCTCATGTTGCTCTCAGCCCACACAGGTGTCGCCACTCAGGCAATGAACGTGTCCCAGCTCTGCCCTGCTCCCCTGGCTCCTCCAGTGTGCCTGCGGCCATCTGCCAGGGAATCCCTCTGGAAAAGCAGGAGGAAGTCCTCTGATCTGATCCTAGCGCAGCCAGGTGGAAAGGAAAGGGACACATTATGGCAGCAAGATGCTTCCTGGTAGGATCACTGACAAATGGAAAGGAAATGTGAGACTGCTTAGGCAAGAGGTGTGGCCTGAGAGATGGAAACAAGGAAGGAAGAATAGATCAGAAGAGAATTTAGGAGGGAGAATTGGAGGTGAGCTGGAAAGGAAGTCATGCCTGGAAGGCGACATCTGAGGAACAGATCCTGGGGTATTTAGGTAACAAGGACAAACTTCTCTTTCTTAGCTGCAGCTCTTTTCCCAGTCTCGGAGTCAATCACTCAAAAATTAAGGATTTGGCAAAAAAGTTATCTTGCAAACAAAAATATTGCAATCCTGTGGGGAAAAATACTATGTGATCATGTAATTAAAGTCTGTATTCTGATACATATGTAAAGTAGGCCAAATTTAAATTGTGCAGACAATAAATATTGTTTTTTAAATTAACTTGTAGAAACATTTATGACCTGATGACTTTTTTTGTTTTATTTAGGGAGAATAAAATTGTGGAAATATGTAGAGCAGTCAAAACAATGAGATAGAGAACACTAACACTGGAAAATATTCAAGCAGTGGATTGAAGTGACAAGAGATTATCTCAAGAGACCCACAGGCTACCAGAATTTATTTCTCCTTCACTTGCAAGTTCATATTATTTTTGTTATATTTTTTCTTTTTTTTTTTTTTCCTGGAAGCTGATCAAATATCTGTGGGGATAAATTTTAAGTTACAACACTGCATTTCAGTGACTAAATACTGATGATGTCTCTTTTAATGACTCAGTTTTCTGTTATTTCAAGAGGAAGTATGTGTCCATTCATGATAAGGGAAGAAGCCTGAATTTTGCAGAAATTTCTCAACTCTATGGAGTGCTATTACATCCAGCTCCAGACTACACAAACACACCCAAGTAACATATGGAATTAAGGGCTAAGGATAAAGTCCACTAATATCAACGAAACTGTTTCTTCAAATGCTTTGGATCAGACCTTACATTTCCATTGGAAAAACCTTCACAGTCCATTGTATTATGAACATCTTAAGGGAGGATGTTGCTTCATGAACATTCATGCTTTAAATTTGCTGTAAATACTGTATATCAGAGGTAACTTTTGTTAGCTTCCAGCAATGTTTCTTTGTGTGACAAAATGGAAAATGGACAAGTTTCCTGATTCCTAGAAGAACTGGTCAGACAGTCTGTGATGGCAGACTCTGGAAACAGCAGCTCAGCCCTGGCCTTGCTCTTCCCATGGAAATAAAATGAACTTTTGTGGCTTTTACTTCAAAGGAAGACAATTACAACGATCCTGAGGATCTGTGAGAATTGCACCCTCTGCCCAGCACTCCTGAAAGGGCTCAGCTCACACCGCCAAGACAGTGCCTTCCCACTTCCTTATAAATGCTCCTTTTCACCACTGACTACTACATTTATTAAGGTCCATAGGGTTTCAATATTTGGGGCCAAATTCTGTTTTGATTTACACTTTGTGAGTTCCCAGGAAGAATCTCACCATGTTGAGAAGCACGTTATTAATGGGTGAGCTCCTCCAAGTAAGCAGCCCTGATCTCCAGCAGGATGGAGCACCAGACTACAGCACTCCCCAGAAACCAGCTCCTGAGTACCTCAGCAGCTCATTTTTGTGTGACAGAGGTGTCAGAATTTGGCTAAGAATATTGCAGTCCCAAAGCTGCACACTGTCAGATACAGCAATCTCGTGGTTTTTATCTACAGTACCATTATTTTCCCTTTCTTTGTGTTTGCACAGTGAATTAAGTTATTTTGGAGCAGAGCCAGCATCCTTCTCAAGACTATATCTGAATATATTCCCATAGACTGTCATTGTATTTTGAGGAAAAACTAGACCAAATCTGCAGCTTTCTGCTCCTTTTATTATTAGTTTAAAGGAGAGGTTATATTTCCACTCTCTTGGATAAATGAAGTTCAGAAATGTCAGTGGGAGTTTGGTTCTTCTGTGTGAAGAGAAGAAAATCTGAGATATTTTTTAAAAATTAATGTATTTTCTTTTAATTTGTGGATCTGGCTTCTATGACAAGTTCTAAAAGCATGTACTCTTCTCCAAAATATGGTGTTTTCCTTGATTTTAATTAATTTGCTGGAGGATTAGAAGAATCAGACCTTTGTCTTGCCATGTTTGATAGTGCCTTTGGTGTTGAAGCAAGCAGTGAGCCTCTGTGGGTATGGGCACAGGAATGACAGGTTGGGCAGGACCACAGGGCATCATCTGGTCCAACCTCCTCACTCAAGCAGAATCATCCCAGAGCGCATTGCACAGGATTGCATCCAGATGGTTCTTGAATATCTCCAGGGAGGGAACCTCCAGAACTTCCCTGGTTCCAGTGTGTGGTCACTCACACAGTAAGGAAGTTCTTCCTCATGTTCAGGTGGAACTTCCTGTGCAGGGAAGGGGTCCCTCCACAGCCCCATACCCCTGAGTTAGGAGTGGCTGCTGGACCAGCTGTGGCAACATCAGGCTCTGCCTCTGCACATGGGCTGCCACAGGAACAACCTCTTCAAGCCTGAAGATCAGGTCCCTCCTTCCTTTACCCTCCAGGGACTTCAGCAGCATTTATGCCTATTTCTTGTAAACATATGTTGCAAACATTACATGTAATTTTTGTATTGTAGTTGATAGCTTTAGTGAGTAATTATTCATAGGAAAAGCTGCTCTTTGAAGTCAGGGCTTGAGACCACAAATGGAGAATGTATGCCCAGCCACTTGCAGGAAAATAAACAGAGAGGCCCGTTCTGCTGTGCCACCTTTAACAAACATGCAGCACTATTCAGGGCTTTTAAAAGAAAACAACAGAGTTCCTCCTGCCACCCAGTAAAAAATGTACGTTTGCAATCGCGTCTTGTTTTGCATATGATTGGTAGCATACTTTTAAACTGCTGTAAGTAATAAAAATATATATGTGCAAGTTGGCTATAAGAAATGCCAAAGTTTCACCTAATAAAATTTTGGTATGCCTCAATTTTCAAAGTAAATTGGATTTATTTGAGCCACCAGCCATCTGATGACAGCCTTGTGTTTTTTATATGAGTCATGTCCCAAGGGGTCTAGAATATGCCAATAGTGTACCTTGGATCAGAGCCAGTGTCCGCAAACAGGTTTTCATTAGACTTTGATGCCAGTTGCATTGGGGAGCAGAGAGGCTGCTGAAAACCAGCTTTACTTTGGGATCGTTTCTTTCTTTTAGAAAAAATAACAAAGACCTTTTTTAGAGAAGCTTTACGCCTCCAGATTGTAGGTGTATGGCAATATTTTAGGGAACAGTAATCTGTTATTGCAGGTGGTCATGCTTCAAGCACTTCCGTATTTTGAGAATAGATCAGACAAAGTGCAACAACTTTTATTGAAAAATTGCCGAATTTGTAAATTAGAAACATACTTTTCTGTGGCTAAGATTAAGTTAGCATGTATTACAGTCACTGGGACTTCTCTGAAGCACTAAGGGGAATAAAATTACATAGATTATTCCACATATCCTGGGTTGGGACCAT
The DNA here is from genome assembly GCA_013400735.1 of Pomatostomus ruficeps. Lineage (NCBI taxonomy): Eukaryota > Metazoa > Chordata > Aves > Passeriformes > Timaliidae > Pomatostomus > Pomatostomus ruficeps. The sequence continues at coordinate 133,871 of VYZT01013902.1, forward strand.
GGGCATACAAGAGGGCACCTCAATCACCCAGTTGTAGATCCGGATGTTTAATATATGCAGTAATACCATAGTGCCTCTGGACTGGAGGTCTTTGACAGGCAATGCCGACCTCCCTTCCCCTTGTCCCCCCAGTGTGGGCATTGCTGTCTCCCAGGTGATGTGAGAACACAACAGGAACTGGATTTAAGTTCTGGGAAGAGCTATTGCTGTGTATTGCCTTACTGTGGTCTCTGTAATAGATTCAGAGGTATCATATTCAGCCTAAAAATGGACCCTGGCCTGCCCTCCCCTTCCGGTAAGGTAACCACACTTTGAAATCTTGAATAAGACAGGAGAGTAAATGGGAGTGGAAGAAAACCTGAGAGACTCTTGGAGATGCTGGTAGGTGCATACAGCAGTCCAGTAAAATAACGCCTTTGAGGCATTCACTACTAATAATTACGTATGGATTCATAGAACCTTTGGCCTATACCTCTCACTGATAGCAGGAAATAATGAGAAAAAAAAGAGAGAAGTTTTAATTGAGAATCTTTTTCTTTCATAATCCCAGAACACTTCTGACCTTTCTTGTCTGAAGTTGTCATGAGATAAAAAACCTTGTGCTTCTTTGGCTGGACACCGCTGTTGACAAGGAGAGAGAATGGGGAGGGATTCATCCTCTGCAGAGCCATGCAGTGCCAGATGGCAGCAGGAGGGAGACACAGATGGAGGCAGGCTTTTATCCTGCAAGTCCTGTGGCCATGTACCCCTGCCAGCTCCCACCACGCAAAATTCTATCCCTCCTGTTCTCACTATGTAGCCTTCTCTCCCTGATTCTGCTATGGAGGCAGAATCACACCGATGTTATAAGTAATTGCGGTGAAAAACTTGCCAGAGCCAATTTATAATTGATTTAAGATTTATTAGCAAGCAGCAATCAAGCAAAACCAGCGCTGAGGCGGCCGGGGGAGTCTCCACTCCTACCAACGGCACGCGCATCCCCCTTTCAGCCCCTTTGCTTTATAGTCTATTTCCGGTTCTCCGTGACATCATGGCGCGTCTTCTGCGGCTGCGCCTCTTGTTGCTAGGGGGTCGTCCTGAGCCCTCTTGGTGGTCGAGGGGATGAAGGCAATAGTCTCCCTCCTTCTGTCAGTCGCGACCTGTTACTGTTGGCACCTGCATTTCTTAAGTTATGCAACGTCTTTCACAATACCCTTATTGAGACACAAGCTTTACTTGTTTCTTCAACAGGATGTATGTCCTTGATAATTCAGCAAAATGTGAAATCTTGTTACTTTGTTCATCATCTCTCCGGTTTGATTAACAAACACAACGTTCCTTATTACACTGATGCTGGAGATGTAGCATCCCTAGGGTGGAAAGCTGCATCCCTTTCCCATGAAGAAGGATGGTGAGGGAAAGAGCATCCTTCCTCTTCTTGAGTGGAGCCCTGCCACACCTTGGCATAGGCCTAGGGGGGAGGGTAAGCCCTTCTCAGCTGGGGGGTTCCATGTGGCTGCAAGTCTGACATAGCTGCAAGACCAGAGGCACTCCTGGATAGCCTCGGGTTGCTTTTGAAACTTTCTTTCAGACAGCATTTTCTGAAGGCAGCACTGCACAGGGCAAGGAAAGAAGTGCAGGGCTTCAGGTGCCAGGGAAAGCCAAGCTCACCTTCCCTGTGAGGCCATGAGCAAGCACTTTGGGCAGGACCTGTCTATGAAGCATTCACCCCAGCATTTCTGCCATTCATGGAGACAGACAGGCCTCCGCAACAAGACACTCTTTTCTCCCTTCTCTCCCCTTCTGAATTTGGTATCTTTTTGGTGATGTGTATTCCAGTGGAACAAACAACTCTCATCATGCAGGTTACTGCCAAAATACTCATTTTGTAATTTACAGGGAGCATTAATACATGGTATTGATTATCTTTTTTCTACTACTCCTTGGTTTCTAACCCCATCAATCCTTGCAGGAAAACAATGTCCCCTCCCTCTCAGTGGATGCTACCAAGCAGCTGCCAGTACCAGGAGACACTGGTGGTGTTGCTGGCATTATCCTCCACTACACATGCCTTTTAATTTCTGAGTTCCTGTCTGTGCTGCTTATGTTTTTGCTCAAATTATCTGGTTTCACACACTTGATGCTTGCAAACAGAATTCATGCAAATACCCCAGTAATCATTAGTCACGCTTGGTTACACTTTTCAACAACTTCTCAGTGTGAACCCTGAAAAGGCCCTGCTCTGTTTTGCAGCTTTTAAAGCTTGCAACTGGTAGAGGTGAAGGATAGATTTCTGGTGAGTGTTTATTTTGCTTTTTAATTCCACTACATTTTCATGGGAAAGAAATATTTCTGTGAATTCGTGGACACCTGCAGAGCACAACGCTTAATTCATTTTGATGTTCAAAATAAAAGAAATTTGCTTTATTTTCACATATAAAGTGTTCCTTCTGGCTGTGGTGAAAGCCTTTGAAAAGCAGCCCCAAGGAGATGCAAGATTTCCTCCCTGGCAGACATGTTTCCAAACTTTTCTGAGTGTGGAAACTTTAGCAGCATCTGCAAGAGGAGAGAGACTAGGATGTAATGCTCGCCAGACAAGCTTAGGAAAAACACTGTTTCCATAGCTAACTGAAGAAGCTATATTAAAAACTGAGGTGAAGACAGTGCCAGCTGCACCCACCCATAATTTACACTGTGAGAGATTCTGGTCTCCTTACATTACACTTGACTTAGTTGCAAAGAGAGCAGCAAAGGGACTGAAGTTAAACTAACATAAAATTTGTCATATAAACCCAAAAAAGATTCAATTTAAGTACCCCCCTGTGTGTAAATTTAAAGCACCCTTTAAGAGGAGATCTTTCAGAGTGCCTGGAGCACACATTGGACCAGCTTACTCCTGGCTTGCACATTAATAGATGTGATGCAAGTGGGCTTAAGAGTGCTTGAATGAGACCAAAGCTGATCTAATGCACAGCACTCCACACAATGGTTCTGAACGTGATCCAGTCTCTACTGGCAGAAGCTGTGTTTGTATTCCTTTCCTCAATTTATAGCCCCTGTTGTAGCAGAGGCAGGTATCACCCCATCCATGCAGCTAAAATCATCTTCCATCACCAGTCCTGCTGGTGGCCCTGGGGCTCCTGCCAGTGCCACTCCCCTCACAGGGTTCCTTCCCTGCTCAATTGGACCCTGCCAGTTCTGGCTTTTTCTCCATTCCTCACTCTGAGGAAATGAAAGGGAAACTTGAGGAATTTTCTTTGTCAGAAGCCATTTTCTTCCATCCAGAGCAGACATACCATGACATTATTTGCCCAGCTATTGCCACCTGGCTGCCATCTCCTTCTGGTTCAGCTTGCCTCAGCCGTCTCCTCATCTCCCAGCTGGGATGATGAGTGATGATAGCTCTGTGTGTAGAGCCAAACACCCGCTGTGCCTCTCAGCTTTGCACTCTTGCATTCTTGTGGCCTGGGTGCTGTAGAAATGGAGGAGGGATGTTGATGTTTCTTAATATGCTGTGTATGAGGAATAATTTCCATTTTTCCTACAGATCTCAAAGTCCTTAAGGTTTCTGTTGATAGTTTATTCTTTTTATTTTTACCCTTTCTTTTTTTCTCAGTACCCACTGAAGGATTTATGCCACCCTTTGGGAAAGCCTGCTTCCCTTTTCCAAGGTGAAATGTGCATTTCTGAAATTTGTGCTTGCAGGGTTTGCTGGGATTTGTATTATAGTCACAAAAGTTGTTTGCTCCATACTCAGTGGATTCCAGAAGCAAGTGTTAATACAAGGTCAGCTCACCAACTTGCTTTATAACAAGGCATACAATGACCATGGGAAAGGATAGTATAAAACACATCTATGTAAGAAAAACTGGCTTGAAGAATAACTTAAAACTCTGATTTCCTTCTTCCTGTCTAAATCAAAGAGAATTTTTTTTTAAATCAACCAAACCCCATAGAAAGGAAACCTTTTCCCCAGTTACTTTTCTGACTCTTGTTCTCCAAAACAAAAGAAAATGTTAGACAACAGGGAATCATTTAACAAGGGTGACCTTACTAGAAGTGTTACAAGGAGAAGCTGACCTAGGTGTGTCCAGAAGAAAAGATGAAGCTAATCTGAAGATGGACAGAGAGAAGACAGAGTCAGACTTGTCTCATCAGTAGACTGCAAAATGTTGAGAAGCAATGGGCAGAAATTTCTATATGGCAAATTCCCATTAGATATTAGGTACATTCATTCACACTGAAGATGGCAAAACAGTCAAAAAGGTTGCCCAATATCCCCTGAAACATTTTCAAAACTCAGTGATCTGATTCTAAGCAACCTGTTCCAACTTTGGAAGTGGACCTAGCCTCAAAATTTGAGCAGGGGTTTGGACCAGATGATGTCCAGAAATTTCTTCCAAACTATTCTGTGACCCTATGACAACCAAGAGGCTGCAGAAAAGTCATAGATGAAGCTCTGTTTCTCTCATGAGCATTTCAGCTGTAAAGCTGGACACAGGTTGAAACTCTTGGGTGCAAGGACAGCTCACATGTTTTAGCAGTGCAAATGTCACTGGATTGTTATTGTCCTGTGTATAAAGGTTTGTCCAAGCAGGAATTGACCATTTGAGTCAATGAAATTATGTGGGGTGGGTGTGGGAAGGAAAAGAACTAGTCTTAGGACAGAGAAGCAGGAAAGCTCTGGAGAATTAGCTCATGGTACTGAGTGCTGCCAGGAAAAGTGAAGGATGGGGAGTTAGAAAATTTATCTTCCTCTCCAGAAGTATCTACCTCTTTATATATACTCTCAGGCAGCCAGCTTGGCTTTAATGGGCTGTGGCATGGGCAACAGAGGCAGCAGAAGGCAAGACTAATTTATGACCTTCTGTCATATTCAATCTCGAAGCAACAACAAGCTACTTCCTCTTCCTGAAACTGGCCCTTGCTCATTTAATGTTATTCTATACTAAGTTTTCTTCCTAGGGATGAATTCTGTATGAATCTTTATCATCCTGTTAAGTGAAGATTTTATTGATTTATGCAGCTCTTATTGGCATAGGTCTAATGTTAAGTACCACACTCCTCCCACTCTGGTATCAGCTCAGAAATGCAGAAGCAAGGAAGAGCTAGTAGCAAACTCCCTGGTGGACCTACTTCTAAAGGCCCTCTGCTTCCCTTTCCCCATGCTTTTTCTGAAATAGCCTGAATCTGGTGACACTCAAATGTGCTACAAACTCCATCTGTCTCCATCCTAGCATTCAAGAAGGCAAAAGAATTGCTGAGGCAAGAGAACATTTAGATATCCATTCTCTTTGTAGTAGACTCTGGTAAAAGTTTTTGGACTTCACCACCAAATATCATACTAATCCAATAAACATCAACATTTCGAAAAATCTGTAGCTCTTCAACATAGAAATGCCCAGTCTTCCAGAAAATTGTATTGTCTGAATGGGGTCTCCTCTAAGTCAATCAGATAAGCCAGCCATGAACTGAAGACTCTTAATTCAAGCCTTCAATGTCAGTTGATATTTTGCATTATTTGGAATTATTCTCAGACATTAAGCACTGTGGCCATAACAGTGATTTATTGATTTAACCCCAAGTTAACAAGTCTTAATTTTTTCTGAAACAAAAATGACTGGTTGCCCTAATTGTACTTCATTTTCAATAAATGGGTATAAAAAGGAAAAATTCCTAGTCTAGATCTAAGATATCTTGTTTATATGATAAAAACAAGTCTGTGGATTTGTGTTGGCTTGGAAACAAGCACTGACATGAGAACCTTTTTCCATACGACAACTTATTTATTTTGAGATTATTTTTAAACAACCACAGCATTCATTCTCTATCCAAGGATAAGACAAAAATCACTCAAAAATTTTTTCTTGATGATGTCTGTTTTAGCAGCTTCTTATGCAGTATTTCTTAGAAAGGACTGGTATCTCTTTCCAGTAAATGTCCCACAGAAGGGACTGGACTGATAATTTGGAAAATGAAGAATATCTGCTTCACCTTATCTTGATAAGTGTCAACATTTCTATTTATAATTCATAGCTGTGTATTATCTCTACCTCTGTGTCAGTTTACAATATTGCTGGTTTACATGCAAGCCTCTTAAAATTCAGGTGTTTCCATAGCTGTATTTCCTCCTACACACTTCCTTGAGATGGACAGGCCTATCTGATTTTTTTTTTCCTGTGTTCTATTTCTACTTTTACTTTTACTTCTTGAATATGTGAAAGGAGGAAATACATTCTACTTTGCAGCTACATACAAGATGATGATTCCCCTTTTTTTTTTCCGGCAGGATTAATAACCAAACTGTAATTAATTATGTCCTTCGGCATCAACTGATAGGAGGAAAAAAACAATCCATGATCATAAATGCTGACAAAAAAGAAAAAACCTTCATCAGGGTAGTGCTACTGGGTGCAGAGGCAAGCCAGAATGGCTATGAACACCAGTAAAATGCAGGAATAAACTGAAAGTCAGCCACTGCCTTTACAGGCAAAGACAAAGGTGAATTTTTTGTATCAATTTAAAAAACTCTATCTAGTATCTCTATCTACATCTCCACTGGCCACTTTAAAGAGAAGGCTCTGGATTCTGGTCTTCAAATTCATATCATGGCTGAAGGAAACAGAGATGGATTTTGGAAGACCTAATTTAGGTAGGAATCTGTCAACAGAATAATATTATCCTTGTGCTTTGAGCCCTGGTTAAAATGTCTGGGATAGATGCACACAGTTAAAATTAATTTCTCCATCCAATCTCGATTCAGGGCATAGGTATTCTCTCCAAAGTCATATAGGAGGTGTTTGGGAGAGCATTCATCCATTTTTGCTGTATTTACCAGCCAGTCTAAATTTATGCCCAGACCTTTCTCCTTGGGGATAGACAGGACTCCTCAGACAAAAGGAAACTTTCTTATTTCTCTTGATCTCCTCAACTGCCTCTTGTAAGAAAAATATTTGGTCAAAATAAAATAGCTGGCATAAGTACAGAGCTGCTGTCTGTTTTTTGTCTTGCTGCTCATGGATATTTGGCCTTTTTTATTTTCTCTAAGTCAGACACGCCTCTTCACCTAGTACTTTGGAAGGAAAGGCAAACATTTCTTCTAGTGGCACTGCTTTTATCCATCAGCTTAGATCCTTCCATAACATAAACTGCGATTCCCCAATTCCCTTTGGCAATTGCTTCCCCCAGTAGTGCTCACCTCCTTGACCATACACATGTCAGAGATGAGATGGGGGAGAGCTCTTGAGCCACAGGAACCTTATGCATGTGTCCTCCTCTTAGCTCAAAAAGCAACCCACACTCAAGACCAGGGAGCAGAACACTTTCCTCATGTCCTGCAAAGAGGGCATATAAGGTCAAATTTTGCATTATTACAGTGGTGAAATGCCACAGACCGCAGTAGAATAACTTTAAATTTCAATGTATTCTTGTGCAACAAAGCTGGCCCATGACCTCCTCAACAGAAAGCTGGCTGGTGACCTCCATCCCATCACCCAAACAAAACATATTAGGGGATGTAGTTCTTGGTTTGGCTTTGGGAATGAGAAGATAAAACACTTTCTTGACACAATGGAAATATGCACTATAACACAGTTAAAAGTTAAGAAAATGAGGAAAACTGAAATGGTTGAACTGAGAAGCCTTTACAGCATTTTTCAACATAATGACACTTTTTTATCCTTTGGTAGAACTGTGTAATTCTGATAAATAATGATCCAAATAATATAAACAGAAGTCACCATTGATTTTTTTCCAAAATGACACTGGAATTGATTCAGACAGCCAATATTTATTGCTCTTCAGCAAAGATTGTGGTCCTCAGGCTGCCATACAACCACTCACATCTGCTGTTTTGCTATACAGAATTATAAAACCTTCTAGTGCAGCCAACAAACATGACTCCAGAAAGTGAATCTGGGAAATGCTGAATAGACTATAGTCTAAGATGCCAGATACTGCATTGGCCTGCAAGCTGGACTGCTCCCCTGCCCTGCTCTCAGCCTGCACAGAACTCAGGGCTAGGCATCCCATCAGCCCAAAAAAAGCATCTCATCCTTGGAGGCTTTTTTCTTTACTTATACTATGCCCTTTTCTAGATTAGTTGCAGAGAGAAAAGAATGTTTAAATGGAAGATGAATCACGCCTACACTCAGCCAATTTAATAGAGCAAAAAATATGAATGAAACAGCCCCTTGACTGGTTCTGCATGGAGATTTAAAAATCAGAAGTGAAGCACTGGGCTTGGCATTCAGCTGGGAACCAGCAACATATGGAACAGGGCACCTGGATGACGTGCTTTTGGCAACCCAAAATGGGACATTTGCTTTTTGAGCCATCTGGAGCCTCTCTCTAAGGCCAGTGATTTCATTACTTAGCAATCTCAGTGATTCATCTGTTCTTAGCTTTGTGGCTCACTACAGGTGATGAGCTGGAACGAGATTCTCTGCCAATAGTGGCTGTTTCTTGAATCTCGCAGCAGCCAAGCGGGAAGGGCACCAAGACTAGGGGACCTTTTTAGAACTGACCCATTGATGCATTGGGACATCAGGGTTCGAGATGCTTATATTCCTAACTTCACTTCTGTGGAAGTCAGGAAGCCCAAATAACAGCCTCAATCTGGGCCAAATGTCTCTGGAACATTTGCTCTGCTTGTGGCATCTAGCCCTTGTTAGCTATGTGAGCATATACACCTAAAATAATCCTGAAGGATGGATATCTGATATCTGCACCATGCAGGTGTTAATTGAAAAGTCACAGGGGAAGACCAATAAGGAGGTGGACTATGGTGTGGACTAGGGTAAAACCAGTGGACAGCATTCTCTGCAATCTCCCAGAAAAAACCACACCTTGTAATAACATCAAAATTATGTCTGAGAAGAGAACAGCAAGAAAGAATTGGTAAGGCTCAAGGCTTACTTTCCAAAGCTGGCTCTGCAACTTAAGCCTGGACTACAAACATAAACTTCCTTGGAAAGCACCTCAGTGTGAGATGAATAGGTGAGAAGAACAAAGCAAGGTGCTGGGCAGCAAAGGAAAGTCTTTTGCTCAGGCATTCATGCACAAAATAAAGGTGAACATTGAGATATCTTTTTTGTCTTTTCATAGCCTGATGTAAGTATTGAAGCAATATTCCTGGATAAAAATCAGTAGATTGCAGCACATATAATATACAGCCACATTTTCTTACTTTCCTTCCTTGGAAGTGAATGGAAGAACTTAATTTAAATTGCCAGACAAAGACCTGTGCCCATGTTCTGTGATTTTAGATAGATTTTTAGAAGGAATAAATTTTAAGATTAATAAGAGGACCCTCCTCAGTAGAGGAAGATCAGATTAATCAACACATTGAACATACACAGATCCATGGTGCCTATAGGGATACATGCATGAATGCTGAGGGAGCTGGCAAATGTGTTTGTGAGGCCACTGTTGATCATTTCTACAATAAAATTATGGCAATTGGGAGAGATTCCTGAGGAAGTCAATAAAGTATATATCTCTACTATCTTCAAGTAGGGCAGAGAAAAGGATGTGAGGAGTGAGGCCAGTCAGTTTCACCTGTACCCCAGGGAAAGGATGGAGCAAATAACAGTGGAAATGTTTCCAAAATATTGAGGACAAAAGGGTTATTTGGAACAACAGCATTGCTATTCAATGGACAAATCATGCTTGACCAATATGACAGCCTTCTATCATGACTTGACTAGTTTGATGGATAAGGAAAGAGGGTGAATATTATTTTCATGATTGTAAAAGGGCTTTTGACACAGTCTATCATAATATCCCCACTGATGGGGAGGATGAAGTGCAGCCTAAGTGGACAGTGAGGGGGATTGAAAACTATCTAAATTGCTTAGCGCCAGGGACTGGTGAAGAGTGGCAGAGAGTCCAGATGGAGGTCACTAAGGGTTACTATTGGAGCCAGCAGAGTTCCTTGTTCATTAATGACCTGGATAATGGAACAGAACATCCCCTCAGCAAGTTTGCTGAAGTTACAAAACTGTGAGGAGTTGTTGATACAACCAAGGTTTGTGCTGTCATTCAGTGGGGTCTCAGCAGGCTGGAGAAAATGCAGATCCTGGCCTTGGGGAAGAACAACCCCATGCACCAGGGAAGTCTGGTGGTCAACTGGTTGGCAAGCAGCTTTTCAGAAAAAGATCTGGAGGTCCTGGGGGACACCATTGTGCCAGCAGTATAAGCCAGCAATGTTCCCTTGTGGCAAAGACCAACAGCATAGTGGGCCATGCAGAGGGGAGCATTATCAGCAGTTAAAGGAGGTGATATGTTTCCCTTCACTTAGCCCTTGTGAGACAGATCTGAAGTGCCAGGGCCAGTTCTGAGTTTCCCAATACAACAGAGATACTGAGTGACTGGAGGGAATTCAGTCACAAAGATGGCTTACGGACTGGCACATCTGACAAATTGGGAGAGTCTGAAGAGAGCTGGCAGTGCTCAGCACACACATTAACATCATTTCACAGACCACAGAAAATTATTTGCCCTATGCTAATGCCCTTTTGTCAACCCTCTGTTTAATTTTTGAATTACTTGACATGGCAGTGTGTAAAATATATAGGGTTACACAGATTAAGTAAGCTACAGTGAACACAGTTATTGTTTGAGAAATAATGAGATTTTAGGATTTGAGGAAAGAGAGAAGGAGTTTATTAGTCCTGGGGTGTACGGGGTTTTCCACCTTCCTCTTTAATCTAATCCCATCTGTTTTATGACCAATTACTAATGAGCATTATCTTCCTCATGAACACATAATGTTTTCTGCATGACTTCAGCTTCAGATACGACAGCCATAAGGGTGGGGAGGCTTGTTTTGCTTTCTAGTTTTGGGTGGAGGAGGCAGCAGCTCCAGCTAAAGGAGTTAATTCCTCATTGGTTTAAGTCTCTAAGAATTGGCTGTTCTGAACAACACATACCTCTGAGTGCAGTCATGGCTGTGTTAAATCATGTCACTTCTCACTTAAGCACAGACACTGAAGTACTGAGAGAGCCAGTATGAGGCTTTCAGTGGTAGGCTTTTTGAAGGTATTTTTCCACTAGTGACTCAGTAGAACTAAAGTAGTGCTTCAAGCTGATTTATATTGTAGAGATTTTGAGAAGGGTTGACCAACCTTTTAGTTAACTTTTAGGCCTGTCAGAAACTGGGATCTTATAACCATAATTTATTCACTGGACAACAGTTTTCATAGCTGATTTCTTTCCCTCAAGCATCCCTGAAAAGAAGTCCTGACATATTGAATTGCTTTTAGAATTAGCAAATGGCTAATTATACTTTAAGTATAATCATATAAGTATAATTATACTTTAAGTATACAATGTACTTAAAATATAATTTAAGTATCACAATGTGTAGATGGCTGAAGACTTAAAGTATACTTCAAGTATATACTTTAAGTCTTTAGCCATCTACACATTGTGATAAATCGCTGAGTTTTAAAAGAGTATTTTCTGTACTAGCAGATGAATTCCAGCACACTTTTCCTAATGTCCATTATTAATTTTGTGTTACACATGATAAAACTGAAAATAACACATGATAAAACTGAAAATAACTCTTGCACAAGAAAACTGATGGCATTAAAAACAGGAGCAAAAGTGACTCAAAAAATCTGCTTGAAGTAATCCCAATGTCAGTATGGAAAATTACTCATTTTTCTGAGTGCTAGCTATGAAAACTTAAAAGGAGGAAAATCCTCCATCTTTATATTTATTGGCATCCCATGTGAGAATGTGCTGTCATTACCCTCATTACCCAACAGATAAGTATTTAAAATCCAACACTGCACTTCACTGGAGCAAGGATCTGACACTTAGACTTTCTTTATAAAGAGAAACAGAAGTCATGCAGCTTTCCCTGTTTCTTGCAGAAATGGATGGTCTGTCATTGTGTAAACAGGTATTTGCTAAGTATAACCATACCTTCATTCATACCTCCCCCACTTAGCAAAAGAAAACCCCAGCAACGTCCAGCAACACATTTTTCCCAAATATCCAGCCTCTTGTATCTTCCTGAGACCAAACAATCTCCAGTCCCAGTAAAAAGCAAAAGTCATGTTTTTATGCTATTTAACTTTAATGGATGTTAATGTCACCGATCACAAAATTTCAGTGGTTTTGTATGTAAAATGTAAACAGCAAGGAGACGACAAATCTTTGCATGAGAAATATCACCTAGCTGAAATATGGCTTCATGGGCTTCACAAAAAAGGATGGAAATAATGGAGAGAAAATGACATTTTTCTCAGGGAACAATTATTGTTGTCCATCTATATAATACCATCATCTTCCTAGATTTTTTTTCTACCCTCTTGGTACTGGCAGGGCGAGTGACTAATATATTTAGTGTTATGAGAACTCTGCAAGGCAATGAGGCAATGACATCACATTACTCAATTTGTCTCTTGTATCCTCTGAGGAATCAAAGGTCTCGTGTACACTCAAAAGAAAATCAAGTGACCTAGTCAGAAATGAAACCACTTTCCAACATAAACAAAACCAAAGATCCAGTATTTTTGCAGTTATGACAAATTAATTTGGGATTTAACGGTTTTACCCTTGCTTTGTATTAGTAATTTTTTTTTTTTTTTTGTTAAGTGAAAGAAAAATGCCAAATGCTGTCAGAATAGGAAACTTTTTGGTATGAGATTTCTCTGTTAGATGGTGTTTCCTACACTGATCTTATGCTGCCAACAACTAAAATACCTTTTAATGTGATCTGGCTTTTAATGTATAGCGCTGCCTGTGTTCCATATGTTTACCATTATCCGTAGGCTCATCACTCCCCTTTATTTTCAATAGAGGCTGTTGTGGAAGGAGGCCAGAGTGTGCAGCAACACAGTTCCGGTAGTGAAATTAGCAACTGAACAATATTCCCAGAGAAGTAGTCCTGTTTGCTTCTGGCCATCAGCCTGCTTCTGACACAAAAAAATGTCCATAGGAAAGAAGCTGTATGTGCAGGTCTGTTTGAAAGAGCACATAATTTACATGTAATTTATGCATGTGCAACATAGCATATCCCACACACATTCACAGAGAATGCCTCATGGGCAGCTCAGATCTTCACCAGGTTGGGTAACCATTGGTGATTTCATTTTACAGCGTAAGAAACGGAGGTACTGAGGTGCAGGAGTGCCAAGCAACTTTCCAGAGTCCCACTGTGAGTCTGAGCCAAGCTAGAGGCAGAATGTAAGGCTGCAGCTCTGCAGTGTCTTGTCCCCAGGGGCAGTAATGGCCGGAGGTATTGCTGTTTCATTCCAGCCCCTGCTCTTCTCCTGGTTTCCAAGCTGCAGTACAGTGCCTCTGTAGCTTTGCCAGGACAGCTGTTTGTGGGGAAAGGCTGTGACACACATCAGGAAAATGGCTTTAAGAAATACCTTTCCATATTTTTTTTAAAGGAAAATAAGGCATTTTGCATATGCAGACCCCTCACCTGATCTTGCGTTGCTGCAAGAACTGTTTTGTCAGCATAATCTGAAAGCAGAGAGAGACGACAGGCAGGACAGGATGAACAGACAGGGATGCCATAAGCCATCGTTAGCACATCCATGGTCTAAACTATCCATACAGGCTGATGACATCCATGTGATACTCTGCAGAACAAGGCAGTAAATTAGCATGTGCCTTTCACTTACCTCACTTCAAATTCTCTGCTCTCTAACATACTCTTCTTGTACTCCACTTTTTCTTAATGAGATATTACCAAAAAACCCCTCAAACTACTCCTATTCCCTGAACATGGAATATTTCTCCTCTGCTTACCCTATGTTTGGTCTCTGCATAAGCAAAATTTAGATACACAATGCTGGTGCTTAGAGATAAAACTAAAGCATTTTCTCAGAAGGAAAAAGGTATCTGAGGCATAAATGGTAGTCCCTGGCTTTGCAGGAAAAGGACACTGCTTAGATGCACAGAAGAGACAGTGTTTTTTCTCTTTAAGAAACTGATTGAAGGTCACTTCTACAGGCGTTTCCCAGCTGCAAGTTTTAGTTCATTCATGCTTTCATTCCTTCCTCTCCAGTCGAGCTGAGAACAACATTTCAGAAGAGCTGAGGCATGTGATTTTGCACAGGACTCAAGAAGAAAGCCCAGTAGATGGGCATATATCTTGGGACACACTTGAAGGTAAGCTCAAGACACCAAATATCACTCACTTGTAAGCTGGCCTGCTATACACACCCCACAAGTAAACATACCCCAGCTTTTATTGTGTTCACTAATGCTTTCCAACCTCATGGCATCACAGGGAATTTTTTGGGCACAGAGAGCAGGTGCCCTGATGGGGAGGTTGTTGCTGCCTCACCCCAGGCTGGTGCCAGAGTGCAGAAGAGCATGTGTCAGAGATGCCTCCCAGAGGCACCCTGTGGCCAGACTGAATCTGGATGCTGTGAGATGGAGTGGTGGTGTGGCCTCCAGCCCACAGCCCTGGTGCAAGGGACTTCCTCGACATCCCACTAACACAGGAACAAGCAATCCCAGAACTGCTCTGCTCACCATCTCCCTGCTTCCCAACAGGCACATGGTCTCCTGCAGCTCAGGAGTCCCCTAGAGCTTAAGATACTTCTCCGCCTTTAGATACTTCAATAACTGGGGAGGGACTCCAGTATAAGCCTACTGTAATCTCTGTGCTTTAATCAAGACTGTCACATCATCACTTTTCTTGAGCAGAATGAAAATAGATTATCTACCACTACCTTTTCAAAGCTGTGGTTTGGGTTCTTTTGCTTTTTTTCATTTTCTTCACCGGCTGGATCTTTCTTTATTTCATTAAGATTGAATTTCCCAAAGTCCCCATCATATTCCTACATAATTTTTTTCTTTTCCTACATATCTTACCATTGTGGTTTTAATAGTGGGGAGGGGGTTATAAAGATGGCTCTTGTGAGAAGCTTCTAGAATTCTTCATCATTTTCAGCATAGCCAATCTCTGATGGCTCTGAAGATGATGAAATGTCACTAGCTAAGTCTGAGCTAATTATAAAAGTTAGTTACGCTTCTGTGA
>VYZT01013903.1:0-51993 GCA_013400735.1 Pomatostomus ruficeps
TTTTTTAAAGCAACTTTTTTTTTAATATTTTATGGAATACCAAGCTGTTATCAATGTAAAATGTAGGGTGGTGCATTTTTTTTTTAATCTTGAAATGTTAAAACATATTCTGAGGTCATTTAATCAATCCTTTGGTTGAAGGGTAACTGCAAGACATGGAAGAAGCTCATGAAGGGCAGAGAACTTTTTATTTGAAAAAGCGAGAGAAAAGGTGACACGAGCTGCTGGAGAAGTCAATTTATCAGCTGCCACTAGTCGACCTTATCAATTATAAGAAATGATAAGCATAGCTTTCTAATTTTTTTTATTAGAATAATTATTTTATAGTGAAATTCAAAAGAGAGAGGTGATGAACACCTTGCCCTTACCTGGCTTCTTTGATGCAGGGCTCATGATTCTGTGGGGTTGGATGGGTACTGCCTCTAGTTTCATCACTTCTCTTTCTTCCTCTTCACAAGAAAATGGTGAGACACCCCATCCCTGAGCACCCACATCCATTCCAGAGACACCCCAGCCCTGGAAGTGTTCAAGGCCAGGTTGGATGGGACTTGGAGCAACCTTGTCTGGTGAAAGGTGTCCCTGCCCCTGGCAGGGGGATTAAACCATATGAGCTTAGAGATGCCTTCCAACCCAAACCTTTCCATGATTCTGTGATAATTCACCTTCTGTGGTAAATGAGGAAAAACAGGTCTCAGAACTTACTTTTTTTGCCTTTCTACTGATTGCCTGTTCTTCTTCATGGGATGATACATTTAAATATCTTTTCAGTTCACTGTGTGGNTTCTCATTGTGAATTCTCCCCATTCTCTCTGCCCACCCCATGCACATCCCAGTGAGCCGGGGCAGCAGCTCAGCGGCTGTCAGTGCTCACTCACAGCCTCTTAGCACAGGGCAGTGGCCTGGGAGCAGCTGAGCAGCTCCCCAGAGCTCCCAAAGGCAGTGCAGCNGGTTTTGTTCTGCTCTGACCATTTTCAGACTTGGGGTGACTTGGAGAACTGGCTTAACAAGCAAAAGCCATCTGAACTAAGTCAAAATACGTGAAAGTGTTTCCTGTGCTTTTTCTCATTGTGAATTCTCCCCATTCTCTCTGCCCACCCCCGGACATGCACAAAGGAGAGCTTTCAGCGAGGTTTGGTTGAGCTCCTCAATCAGGGATCTCTTAGCACAGGGCAGTGGCCTGGGAGCAGCTGAGCAGCTCCCCAGAGCTCCCAAAGGCAGTGCAGCATGGAGGGGGGTGTGGGACACATCCCAAATACAGCTCCCAGCTTCCAGCTGCGACGCAGCACTCCTGACTAAGATGTAAAGTTAGAGGCTATTAAGGAATCAAAGACTCATCATTTTTTAATGCTCCAGGGCTTGGGTTTTTACAGCACTTCCAAATATACCCTTATGAAATACACACAGAAAGTGCTTGTGCATAAGAATGCATCCATAGATATAAAATGTAACAGTGAAATCCTAATGTACTAATTATATCCACAGGGAAACACAAGGAGAAACTGTGAGCTGCAATAAACACACGGAAAGTCATTAATTTGTTAGAGTATTCAGTCTACTTTTTGTAGTAACAAAAGGTTCAGTATCAAACATTTGATGCCACAATCACTTTTTCCTTCCCACACCTAACACTTTTAATTCTTAACAATGCAGTAGTTATATATGAATTTACTGTGTGTGCAGGTTCTAATACAGGCTTGATAATTCCCTGCTATGCCTGACATGGTGATATGGTACTGACCTAAATCATCTTTGGTAACTATTTTTAAGCCCTAGGAGTCAGAAAATAGTTTTTAAAAGTCATAAACTATGCTTTTTGCCAATATAAGCCCCTCTTTACAAGAAAAACACTTTTGGAAAGGAAGGAAATAATACAATAGTGTAGTGTAGTATCTGTTTGGTTGTGCAAGGGTCTTTGCTTATATTAATACATTTGTATGCATTGGGAAAAAATGGATCGTCCTTAAAAAGACAATTACAGGGCACAAACCAAGCATTCAGAATATTTTTCTGTGGAATTTTAAAGGAAGCAACATACTTAAGTAGAGATTATATTGTCCTGTTTTTCCACAACTCCTTATAAACCATTCCATTAAAGTAACCATCCTGCTTTTATTGATCTAAACTCAATTTTAGTTTCTTTTAATTTACAAAAACTGTTATTAAGTGCTCTCCAGTGCAAGCATTTTCTCTATCTCATGCAAATACCATTTGAACAGGATTGGTATCTTTTCTAGTAGCAGTTACTCACGCATCTTTGCTTTCCATCAGGGAAGATCTAACTGACCAGAAAACAGGCGAATGCTTGAAATGGGGATTTCTGAGTAGCTATTTGTAATAATGTATTGGATAACTTAACCAGCTTATCCCATAGCCTAGGTGTCTGACACCAAGGTGACAATAATATCTGAGATGCTTTTGATCATAGATATAGGATTTCAGATCTTCTCTGGATTTACTCTGATTCTTTATTTATACCTTTGCCCATTGGGGCAGCACAGCCAGCAGAATCAGGTTGTGATTGTGCCCTCTCAGGTGAAGGTCTGTGCTTTGGGAAGGGTTGGGTCCTGCCAGTAAACTCTGTATTTCTCAGTGCTCACTTTCAATCTGCCTTAAAGCACATCTGAAAACCAAGCAAGTTCTCAACATTCTCTCTCCTCTGCCAATGCTGACCTGCCACTGAGAGGTGAGGCATGAAGATGCTTCTTAGTGCCAGACAGAAGATTTTGGAGAAGACTCAAGAGCTGACAGAAGTAGTGCCAGATCAATCCATACTGCAAGGGACGGGCTGTTTTGTGCTTCTCTCGAAGGGTGCCAGCTGGCATTGCATGTCTGCTGCAGAATCGCAGCTTCCTTCAAAAAATGTTCAAAGTGTGATGTCTGGAAAGGAAGGTTCAAACTGCAAAGCACAGGCACCCTGAAGAGGCAGGAAATGTGAGAAGTAAGGAGCCCCAAAAGGTTTGGGTTTAGAGATCAGCCCATCCGCTGATCAGACAACTCCTGCTTGTGATCTCAGAGTGCCTGGCAGGGGTTGGCAGCAGCAGGTGGACGTGGATGGTTCCTTACAGTGCCAGAGCTGCCATGGGTGCAGCAGGGAAGGAGCAGCGTCAGATCCTCTGTGTGTGGATTCCCTTCCTCTGGCACAAAGAAATCAGGACCCGAATTCCTGACTCCGAGCCAGCAGATCCAAGTGGTGTTCCTGGTCAATCTGTCCCCCCCCGGTGGGTTCTACCGTGGCACAGGAGGCACTGAGCTGTCACCTCCTCCCGGCACACACTGCTGCGTGTCCCACGCACAAGGGTGGCAGG
Organism: Pomatostomus ruficeps; assembly: GCA_013400735.1. Taxonomy (NCBI): domain Eukaryota; kingdom Metazoa; phylum Chordata; class Aves; order Passeriformes; family Timaliidae; genus Pomatostomus; species Pomatostomus ruficeps. The sequence continues at coordinate 3,306 of VYZT01013903.1, forward strand.
ACCTCCTGCAAGGGCTTCCCCTGCACACCCTGGGCTGCAGGCTGGCTTCGAGCGCACATTGGAGCTTTGAAAACAAGTCCTTGTGTTTCCATAAGCAGAACCACTCTCCAGCATTACCCAGTTGTACTGGGTTTGTGCCACCCTGACTCAAAATTGAATTTTCCATAATATTGCAGTGAAATTACTCAAAGAGTTCAATTTAGCATACTTCACACGTGGGGATGATTACTGAAAAATCATTTTTTCAGCTCATGAACGGTTTTTAAATGTATCCTCCATGGTTTGCACAGAAACACAAAACAATGAAGCTGCAGAAGGTCTGAATGTTGGTGGAGTACCAAGAGAAGTTGCTTCATACAGCCATCAGTGCTGTTGTTCTGTTTGCTGTAATTTGGTAAATAAATATTTAAATTAATAAATAAATAATGAATTGAGATAAATTCCTAAGCAGAGTGCTTGTACAACATATTCAAGTGCCGAAAATGTGTCTACTAACTCATATCCTTCCCATCTGTAATCAAAAATTGAAACAATGCAGGAGCAGATCTGGGAAGATGAAGGGGATGAAGAAAGATATTTGTTAAGCAGTTACAGATCTAAACAGGTTTGTTTGAGAAAAGGCTTTTTGTCTTCTTCCTTGTCTCCTGCCTAGGATATTGTCTGAGATAAGTGACAAAGAGCTTCAGTTCTTTCTCATCCAGTCTCAAGGCTGCAGTGCATTTTCTAAGAACCAGCACAGATAAAGGAAACTTTAACCCACCCAAGCGTTAGCATTTTATACATCTGAGGTTAACAGGTAGATATTAAATTCCCCCATAAATTAAACAGCTGGAAATGGCCATCTTTTTTATGTGCAAAGAGTGCCTTGTTAGCAACGAGCACAAAAGTTCATATTCTCAGATGAGTCGCTTTGCCTTTCTTTTAAATCGCCGCTCATTTTCTCCCTGCATGTTGATTTATGAACTTTAAAACCTACTGTTCAAAATTCAAGCTGTGTCCCCAGGCTGCATTGCTATCAAAACCACTGAACAGGCAGTCTCCATTCATGTAGTGTTTAAAATATTGTTACTAAATAATAAGGCACCTTTCCTGTCTTTTGTTCCATTCAGGATTTTGGAGAAGACGACTCCCTCTACATCACCAAGGTAACAACTGTTCACATGGGCAATTACACCTGTCATGCCTACGGCTATGAAGAGCTGTATCAGACCCACATCCTTCAGGTGAATGGTTAGTAAATGGCATATATGACATTCCATGAAAACGTTCCCTACAAAAAGTTGTGCGTTAACCTCATTCACACAGAGATGTGTAAAGGCCCAAATTATCTGCGCATGAGAGCAAACACAGCTCGGGGTTCGCTCAGTCGTGCTGTCACACAGGCAGTCAAAAATAAAAGTATCAAGGGGGAATGTGTATAATTACCTGGGCTTCAGGAGGTATCTTCACTCTAAAACAAGCTGTCAGTGACATTTCCATAGAGGTAAGAGCACAGTTTCCAAGATCTCTTAAAGTAATTACTACTTTTATCAACGGAAGTGTAGCCTCAATAATTTCTTCTTCCAGAAAATCATTTCTGTTGCATGAAATAGCCCAGGATATTTAAATAAATACAGCAGTGTTTCCAAAAGCAGCTGTCTAACTCCCAGCTCTATATCCCTGTTATTACCTGGCTGTACTGAGCTTGGTTTACGGAGGGCTATTTACACTGGCTCACTGGGTTGCAAAATGAGGGCAAACCATTTTACAGGTGAGAGAATCACGCAGTCCATATTCCAGCATTCTCGTTCACCTCTGTCCCCCGGATCACATTTGTGCCTGGTGGAACTTATATTCAGGCACTCGCTATCTTTCTCCTGACCTCAAACTCACTCAGTCGGATTTAGTTTAAAATTACATTAGATTAAGCCAGCATTTCATCAAGGGACCAGCCCACAGAGTATCCACCTCCCTAGCAGCAACCAGCATTTTCCACCTTCAGACCCATTTTTACGTGTGCTGATGATGCTCAGCAGCGTCTCCAGAACAGGGGACAGGGCCACCCATTACTGACTGTGGGTACATTCTGAGGTACTCTGGTATGAAAGCATTTATTTTTAAGGCAAAATCAGTAATTTTATTACAAGGTATGTGTATTCTAAGGAAAATTAATATTTAGTCCTTTCTCTAGGTGTGTGCGCGGACATGCACAAAGGAGAGCTTTCAGCGGGTAAGAGCAGGTGGTTACACACAGGTTAATAGCGAGAGGAGGAACAGTAAAGAGGGATATTTATGCATTTTAAGAAGAGCTGTGGTGGGCATGAGCTTTTGTTTTGACTGCAGCTCAGGTCTGCTGGACATGTGCAAGTGCTTCCCCCACCACAGCGGGTACCTGGAGGAGAGCACAAAGTAGCTGGTTGAGCTGAATGAAAGCTGACATAATGTCTCTACATAATAATTTGTCACCTCTTGAGAGAGCAAACTGTAAATCTCAGCAATGTGGATAACGAAGTCGTGCATGCTGCAGCTGAGAAAATAGGTTTCCTTCCTCAAAGTGCTATTTGTTTGATGAATGGCAGTTGAAAGAAAAGCCAGCTAACAACTTAATCCCGTGTCTATTATGTGATATATTATGAGGCCTGAATGGAGTTTAGTTGGCAGACAACAATGTAGACTTTATCATCACTGAGAATAGAAGGCCCAAAGGCTTTGAAACTTAAACCAGAATGAGAGGAAAGCTGGATGGAGTGTGGGGAGGGAGTGATCTGTTCCATACTCATGCCTGCCACTTAGATTTAACTCGTTGAAAGATCACTTTTTCTTTTTAAGTGGAAGTTTCATACCATAGCAGCATGGGGGTTTTCTTACTAAAAGAAAAACACTCTTATACAAAAACCACTATCTATGTGGGCTTTTTAATGTGCTATATAGTCTCTAAATACGGAATAAAATGCCTTGCATTCTGATATCAACTCAGGCTCACTAGAAAACATTGCAGGGTCTAGAAATCTTTGTCTTACAGCATCTGATATTCCCATGTGAGCCATTAGGCTTTGCAAAGCTGGGTTTTTGCAGTTCTTGATCTGGCTGGCTGGCTGCCCACATCACTGAATTCCCTCCTTTTCTGCCTGTGTCGCAGTTTCCTCCAGCAGCTGATGCAGGGGTGACAGCCCTGATGGCAGGACAATGTTTTTGGCCTTCAAATGCATTGGAGGGTTCCCAAGGCAGAGCCCCTCACAGGGAAACCTCAGTTTTTAGTACCTTAAAGGACAAATTGAGGAATTTTTCTTGACAGGAGTAGAGGGAAGAAACTGAGCCAAAGTGAATTGAGTGAAGATGCTGAGAATCTAAGTGTAGTTGATGGGCTCTGTTCAGCGCTGGGGCTTGTCTCTGTCTGTCTGTATCAAACTAAAAACTCCATCTTCAGCGTGGGAGGGGTTTTGTTGCTTTCCTGTGTTGGACTGAAACAGTAAGAGAATGTGACAGAACCAAGTCAGCCAGAACTCGGGTGTATCTGCTTGTCTGTCTCCTCTAGGGAGACACTGATCTAATTTCAACATCAAAAGCATGGGGGCTTTTTATTTTATGGAAGTTATCAGAATTTTTCTTTTGACACCTCCCAAGTTTGTATGTTGGGAAAGAAGAAAGAACCAACTGGAAGTAAAAGGGTTTATCCCCAACCCTTCCCAAGCTCCCTGTGTCTGTACAGGCAGATTCTAATTTTTAGAATGTTTTTCAGTTAATTCAGTGTTTTCAAAGCTGCAGTAACTCCTCCAGCATTCTTGGATCCTTTTTTGTACCGCCTGGGCCCTGTGTTACTGTTCCCACTGAGACACATCAGTCCAGCTCACAAAAGAATCTGATCCTAGTGACATGTGCTCTCTTCATCAGCTTTTATCCAACATGTTAGATGCTCTTTAACTTGTTTTTTTCTTTGCCTCTTTTTAGAACATAACACTAGCTTCTTTCATTGTTTAGGTAGTATAGAAAATAAGGAAATACAAGCTTAAATAGTAAGCTTGCAGCTCAGTTTTGACAACATTAAAAGTTTCTGAGATTTGGTGCTCTACTACCGCTCGGCTGCTGAATGCTGTGCAGTGTTTCCGTTTGTATCAGCTGGTTCAGAATATCCCCAATAACACGGGTGGATCCAGGTGCCTATTTTGACAAGCAGAGATGAGAATCCTCTTACGCAGAAAGTGTGAAGATCACCAGATGAATGCCCCAAACTGCTGGCTCCCATCTGGGCAAGAAGCGTGAGGCACATGTGAAATGCAGCCTGTTGGATGGGGGAGGTTTGGTTGAGCTCCTCAATCAGGGATCTCAGAGTTACTAGTCAGACTTAAGTCAGTGTATTTATGTAGCTTGCCCCTAAGATCTTCTTTGGAGGAAAAGAAAGTGCTGCAGGGCAATGTTTAAACAGTTTAAGAATGAAACGTTCGTCTTGCATTCTGGTATCTTTGTTCAGGAGAAGCCAAGAACAGTAGGAAAATTATGATATCTCCAATATCTGTATGGATATTGCTTGGGAAATGTGTACAGCATACACTAACTGTAGGGAGGAAGCAATTTATCACTTTCAAGAGGAAGAAAGAGTTGCTGAGGATAAAGAATCTCATAAAATAGTAATCAACTATGAAAATTGATAGTTTGCAAATCAAGAGACTGCTGAGTGTAGGGCATCATTTTCCTTGGTCCTTGCACTCAGGAAAACATCAGCATAAATCAGAATATTGTATTCCTTGAAAATAGTTTTAAAAAAGCCATTTGATCCTCAGCCCAATTATAAGGGTCCAATAGGACAAATTTTCCAGTAAGAGAGATGTTACGAACACGGATGTTTTGTTAATGTGGCTTTTCAGGAGAAAATATAAGATGCTGCAAACTCCTTTCAAGTCATAAATGGAAAGCGTAAAACATCTCAAGTAAATGATTAATCTGTTAATTATTGCTACACCCTGGAGTATATGGCTCCTGCAGCAGCAATGGATGTCTCTGGGCCTTGGTGCCACCATCTGTGCTCATCGTGTGCTTTATCACCTGAGCTGTTTCATCGTAATGAATCGGTCTGCTCACAAGTGAGGTGCTGCTCAGTATGCAGTAGTAGGCAATCTACCCAATCTCGTGCTTGTTTCAATGCCTCTTTTTTCCTACTTTGCTAAGATAATGGCATTTTTATATTGCCCTTGGCTGCAGACACAGTAATGGTTAGCAATGATATATATTCACCAAGGGAAAAAGCAAAGGGTAATCCATATATCCCAAAGTCTGGAACTGAAATCTTTGCAAGTTTAAAGTAAAATGTGCTTACCTGGAATGTGTTAATTTGTAGCAAGGACAATAAAAATATATTCTGCACTTTGCTGTTATCACAAGGCATTTGCATGCAATAATTTACCTGTGCAGTGAATTATGTGAGACAAGGGAGAAGAAATAAAATGTTTAAAAATAGAAGGAGAAGGAAAGTGATAAGAAAGTGGGAATGGAGGTGCAGCACATCTTTTTTGTAGGTGAAAACAAACACTTTCCTTATTAATCACTCTTGAAAAGACACTTTGCTATAATTTTAAGTTAATTTTCATGCAGAGCATTGATTCAGTGTCCTAGGACCTGTGAGCTGCCTTTGGCAGTATAAATCTGTTGTGTTTTCAGCCCTGCAGGTCAAACAGGTGGATTATTCATGTGCAGACTATCAAGGTGTGAGGCAAAAAGCTGAGAGATGGAAGTACAGTGTGCCTGGTGAAGGGGTGCCCCAATGAACAGGAAAGCCTAAAGCAAACAATAATGAGGAAGTAACAACCCACACTGGTTTAGAAAGCATTAAATAGGTGATGACTGAGATGGGCTCTGTCTCTGAGAGCTGGCAGTGAGAAAAAGACACCTCGCTTGGAGTAAAACTGCTCTGGTGCCTTTGGCCGTGTGAGATCTCAGCCAAGTCAGTTGATTTCAGCAGGATTTGAGAATCAGACCTCCTTGGATATTGTAAATCTTTTCCCTTTGCATTTGTAGGAGGCACATTGTTTTTCGGCTGTGAGTCTAAATAAATCACGTAGGTTTTCAATGAACCTCACTTACTAAATAATTTCCTTCAAAAAATGTTACTAGTAGCAAGGAAATCATAGGTAAGACAAGCATTGAGTGCAGGACCTTCACAAAATTCTGTGAAAGTAGACAGAAATTACTACCTTTATCCTATCATCCCTGGAGACACTGACTCAGAGAAATTTAAGTTAATTTTCTAAGGTACTGATGAAATGAGGAGCTCTTGACACTCAGTCTTATTGCACTGAATTGCTGGGGCACTGACTCCTAAATAAAACAGGATGGCTCCAACAGCCACAGCATCTCTGGCAGCAGAGCTCTTCCCCTGCTTGCCATCCCCTTGATCTGGCACCTCCTGAAGTCAAGAGGAGCTGCAAACCCAACAGTAATGGGGGGAAGAGAAGGTAAAGTGCTTGTAAATGCTTTTATGTAGAAATTGAAAACTCAATAAAACAAATCTTGTCTTTTTGGTAACCCCCTGGTTAAAAAGTTATTGAATGGTATTTCCTTCACTTCCCTGCACCTTAGAACACCTTTTCTTCTCAAGTAAAGGAAATAGAAGACAGGGAACTAAACCCACAGGTCCAGTGCAGAGGTGGAGTTCAAAGCCATTCCTTTGCTAGAAGTCCCTTTTTCTTTTTCCTTGCAGCTGGCTGTAGGCATTTTCTCTCAGATTACACTTCAACAATCTCTCACTTTTAAAGCTATAAAACCCAAGTAGACTTGAGGGCCTTCTGTCGTGGCTGATTTCCTTCCAAGCTGACAGCTCAGCTCTGGTTAACGCTTGGCAGTTGGTGCAGAAGACAGAAGTGAAATAAATCTCTCTGTGGTAAGGCCCACAAAAAAATACATATAGAAAGATGGGAAGTGTGTGCTAGTGAATGTATTTATTTAAACTATCTCCACATGGGTATATAGACACAATAAGCTGCAAACCCAGATTTCATTTTATTCTAAAGCAATTGTTAAGACAATTATTTTTGATAATCATGGAGCCTAATGATGTACTATATAAAAACAGAGCAGTGAATTAGATACATTGAGCCAGTGACTTCCAGAAGTTTATTGTTAACTCATTCAGGCTTTCTTAAAAAAAAGCCAAACACAACCCACAAATTTTCCTGTCTTTCACCAGTGCCAGTAGCAGGTACTACTTTTCCTTGGGGAAGAAGTTGGGACCCCACATATCACATCCACATTGGACTCTAGCCATGATTTTACAAAACTGTACAGCTTTCTGCAGCTACATCGTGAATCCCAAAATCTTCTAATCTGGTAGGAAAGTTGACTGCTTCATTGTGAAATACAAATACCATTGGCCACGGTATGAGACATCCTCACATTTCCTTTTGTTTTTCCCTCGAGGTGAAAGAGTCTCATTGTCTTTCACTGATGTTGCAATATTGCAAATTCTTTTTGAAGTATGTGAGTAAATTGTTAACAAATCGTTAATGGATTGTATTAAGCCTTGTTGGTTTGAGCAGTGAAGGAAACATGATTGAAAATCAATGATCGTCTCTGAAGTTGTAATATAATTAGTAGTTCTGCCAATTGAGTATATTAAATACTTAGAAGGGCCTTCATGAAACGAGGTAAGTCACGTTTTGAAAACCTCTCAGTGAAAAGAAGTAATTGATAAACACTGTATTTGTTCAGAATAAGAGGTAATGAATACACAGGCTACTTCCTGATGGATATTCAGTTAAATACTGAATATTAAGTTACTTCTCATAGGCAAGAACTCAAATTCCCTCCTAGATTCAGTGAAGGTCTGATGTTTATACTTTAATTTTTAAATATGTGAGTATCCACCTTAGGTTTTAATCCAGCTATTAAGTTTAGTTAAGTCAATGAAAGCAAAACAGTCTAAATACAGAATTGGATCTGAAAGTTGCACCCTGGCACTGGTATATTTGTTTACTCTTTTGTGTTATAGAATCATAGGGTCACAGACTGGTTTGGGTTGGAAGGGATCTCAGACACCATCTTGTTCCAACCCCCTGCCATGGCCAGGGACACCTTCCACTATGCCAGGTTGCTCCAAGGCCCATCCAACCTGCCCTTGAACACTTCCAGGGATGGGGCATCCTCAGCTTCTCTTGTATGCCAGTGCTTGGAAAATTATTATTTTCTATTTTCTGCCCCCAAAGTCAAACTCTAGAGAAATCATTCCTGTCGCCTGCACTGACAGCCAGGCCGAGGTTGTCTCCATGGTTCCCAGCTCAGAGCCCTCACGGGGCTGTGGGACAGCAGTGGCTCTCGAGCCCTGGTGCAGATTTCACGTCCCCAATTCTTTGTTTCCTGCAGTGCCACCAGTGATCCGCGTCTACCCTGAAACGCAGGCGCAGGAGCCGGGCGTGTCAGCAAGCCTGAAATGTCACGCTGAAGGCATCCCTAATCCCCGAATTACCTGGCTAAAGAACGGCATTGATATCACGCCAAAACTATCCAAACAACTATCGCTCCTCGGTAAGAACAGAATTTTGATTAATTAAAGTATTGTAGACGGGGATTAAGGGGGATTATTTTGCACTTTAGACCAGAAGTTCTTGTACTTTGCTAAGCCACAGTTGTTGGAATTCGTGTTATAAAACCCCTGTTCTTTCTTTTTATCTCCTTCTCCTGTGAATTTCCTGGGAAATACACTATTGATTGATGTAAGTGGTAATGGTGTTCTGTTCAAAGACAGCCTGCCTGTTTCTTCACTGCCTTGGTTCTTGTGTACAGCACAGCAGAAAAGAAACGCATTAAATTATTTGAAGAGAAATTCGTTAAATTATTTGTTCAGGTCTAAGACCACACTGGATGCAAGTCAGCTGAGAATCAGTCTCCCAGTAGGCTCTGCTGAAGGAATCGGGTTCTTAACTTCTCTCAGTCCCTGTTCAAATGAGGGTGCAAAACAGGCACAGTAAAAGACAAAAATATTTATTTTCAATTTTCTGTGTAAAAATATTAAACCCATCCTCAACACATGCTCCAGTCTGGCTTTGGTGGATTGTAGCCCTCAGCCTGTGTTGGTAGCACTGATATCCCTGCATACTGCATATAATAACCTCAACATGTTCCAAAGGTTTTAGGCAATGGTCCCACTGCAGAAAGCAAAATGGTAGGAGGAACTGTAGAGAGACTCCTTCAAACCAAAGTTTTTGGTGATCAGATGAAAAACAGTTTGCAAAATTGAAATTAACTTTTCTTCACTAAAGCCAAAGCATTTTTCTAACAAGAAGAAGAAGAAATAAATGTAACTTACTGTTTGACTTGGGATTGTTCTTTGTCCTTTTCTGGTGTGGAGCATGTATGTGCTGATGGAAAGGAGCAGGACATCAGTTCCCGCGAGAATCCCTGAAACTTGTAGTTAAGTAGGAGGAAACTGGGTGGGGTGGAAGCACCCTGGTGAGGTGTCACCGGGCAGCTGCGGCGATGGAGGACAGTGAAGGCAGGGACAGCACTCAGCAGCAGTGAGGAGCAGGGTTCATGGGTGTCTCTCTTACAGCAAACGGGAGTGAACTTCACATCAGCAGTGTTCGGTATGAAGACACTGGTGCCTACACCTGCATTGCTAAAAATGAGGTGGGAGTGGACGAGGACATATCTTCCCTTTTCATCGAAGATTCAGCAAGAAAGACCCGTAAGCTCAATTTTCCGTGTATTTATTTCTTTAAATAGTGTTTGAATGTGATGGTATACATGTAATTTAATAGTTCAGGCTATTGCATGCAGGAAGTTGGATCTTCCATAAGGTAATGACAGTTCTGACTGTTCTTTGATCAGAAGATTGCACACTTTTTTGGGTAGGAATTGTGCCGAGAAGGTAAAACCTTGTCCAGGAAGGTGGTGCTTTTCATGTGCCAGAAGTATCCTGGGTGTGTGATGGGTAGCAACTTTATTAGAGTAACAAATTGGCAATAGTTTCAGATATCAGGGAATCCAAAATGTAATATTTTGTTGAATTCTGTAAATCTCATTGATTTCTGTACAAGACTTCTTTTGAAGCCAGTTACCAGTCAAAGTTCTCAAATATTTAGGTGGCTAAAAAATGTTGCAATTAAAGTATTTCTTTTACCTGTTTTTACATCACTGACTGGCAAAATCCTAACTGCTTGGGAGATTACCTGGGTTTATGGTGATACTAAAAAGTTGAGGTGCAAATGGGATTTTTGCTGCTTTTCTGGCTGCTAGTACAGAGCAAGAATTGGAAACAAAGTTACCTATAAATATGGGCACTCATGGAGAATCTTTGGAAAATATATTCTATTCCTCATTAACTAGATTTATGTACTTTTGTTAATATTGGTCGTTTTCCCTTGAATACTTGAACAAGGGAGATTACAATATGTTGAGAAATAATTGGATTGAGCTGGAGCAGAAATTCAAATGCAGGCGTACTTTCAAAGCTTACGTGAATCCTGAAAGAGAATGCAGGTGCATGAAGTTCCAAGAGAAAACACAGCCAAGGGTGTAGCTGCCAGTCTCAGGTTCCTTCTGCAAGAGGATGGTGGACCTGGCAGTGCCAGGTTAATGGTTGGACTCAGTGATCTTAGAGGTTTTTTCCAACCTTAATGATTCTATAATTCCATGTCATGTTTCCTTATTGAACCTGCTCAGAAAATCACAGGCTGTGCCATAGCTCCAGCTGCATTTGAAGGCAACAGCTTCTCTTTAGTAGGTCATTGATCTTTGCACAGCTGCCTTCATTTCAGGAAGGATTTTTCCCATGTCAAAGTTTCTGAATTGTCTCTAGAAGGAGCAAATGTGTTTTGAACTCTCGGTCTTTCCTGATATTTTATTTGAATGAATGTTACAAATTTTTTACCAATTAAATGGTTCGTGTAAACCTGAGTATTTATTCAGTTACTTGCTACAATGAAAGTTTTGACATTGTTTTGTTGTTTTTTTTTTCTTTTCCTGATTATTTTCTGGCTTTCCCAATATTCTGATGCTGCAGTTGCAAACATACTGTGGCGAGAGGAAGGTACTGCAGTAAAGTTCTTTTGTCGTAGTGATAATGTGCTTGTCTGCTTTAACAATTCCATGATGGCCCATTCTCCACTGACTTGCCACTAACCCTATCAACTCTCACAGTTACCAGATTAAGTACAGACCAGACATTTAAAAGCTAAATTATTCAAATAAGAGATGTCACTCTTGTACCTGTAACTTCTTGCATTTTCCCATTGTGAAATAATAGATGACCATAAAATATATAAAAATATGAATTTTATATACGCTGCCAGAAATGTGAGTAGACTGAGATTCTCAAGCTGCATTAACAATCACACAAGTGTCAGAAGTGCACCCAAATTACCATAATTGAACAAATAAGGCATAAATTCAATATACTGCATTTTTAAGCAAGCAATTCAGGCTCTTCCTTTTCACTAGCATGTATTGATGTTTTCTAAGTGAGCAACAGAAATTGTGTTCTTGACTGTTAGGCAAAACAAAAATCCAAACCACAACAGGTTTTCTTCTCTCGATCCTTTAAATCGATGCAGGGTAAAGGTTGCCCCATTTCTCCTTGTTTTAATTAGCAGCTAAGATCTCTAGTTTGATCAAACTTACGGTGTGCCCTCCACAAGGTCAACAACAGTGTATCTTGGAAGCCAAAGTAGAAAAAACCCTGTCTGAGCAGCTAATTGACTCAAAGATATTATGGAGGCACTTGAATGAAAAATCACCTGATTTGGTACATGCCTGTGCTGTCATCATTTCCGAAACACCCGGTGAGAAGCATCATGCAGTAGCCCAGGGGGCTCTCACACAGGTTGTCCATCTGCCTGTGTAGGTGTGGAGCCCAGGTTTGTGGAGGGGTCCCTGTGACACTGGGCTCCTGGAGGGCTGTGAGCAGGACATCCCCTCACTGGAGGAAGGTTCTGGGGTTGGAACCCAGGTGTAAGCCAGTTCTTACATCTGCCAGCCGCACAGGAGGCAGCTGAGAGCTTGGTGTCCTTCCAGCTGTGTGGGAAAGGTTGCTGTGCAGTGACAAACTGCTCTCAGCCACGTCCCCCTGCCCCCTGCGAACACCCGAACTCCCTCACACTGCTCCTCCAAGAAAGGCTGCAGGCTCACTCTGCTTTTGGAGGGTGCAAAGGCCCCTTTGTAAGTAGTCCCTCCAGGCTGGGCTTACAGCCCTCAGCATGGTGCTTTCTGGGTAGCTTGGGCGTGGCACAAAGGATTTCAGGGGCAGAAGGAAGGTGCCAGGGCGTGGTGACCGGAGCAGCCTGGGCCAGGTGTGCAAACACCTGGTGCACGCTGGCAGTGCCGCTGCTGGCCACAGCCACAGATCCACTGGTTTATTTCTAAGGTCCCTTCCAGCCCAAGCCGAATGCACTCTTTGGAGGTCAGAGAGGTGGCACAGTCACCTGGAACATCTCCCCAGCTCTTCTTCCCAAATAGAGCACCTGCAGGTGCCTGGTACAGGGCCGTGAAGAGGCTTAAATGCTGATGTTCCTGTAAATGGCATTATGGGCGCTAACAATTGCTATTTCCCCTCTGCTTGGAAATGGAATCTCTAATGTATCTCATCAGTCCAGAGCCACTTGCTCGATACTCCAGGGCTGTTCATATACAGTGTCCCTTATGCTCCTTTTTAAAGAAAGCAGTTGGATAATCCTTCCAGATGCAGAAGCACAGTAATATTAAAAGAACAGCTGAGAATTGTTATAGAAAGCCTTAATATAATTTTACTAAACAAATGGACTTACTGCTTGTCAATCTTGCATATTTTAAATAAAAGTATGAGCAATGTTGAGGCAAAACATGGGCAGTAAAAACAGATTTCCTATTGATGTTCCTCAACAATTCAGCATCTGTAGAGCAGGTTTATTACCCTGCCTGTGTTGTTCTGTGGTATTTGATGGGTACATTCATTCTAGAACATACTTCAGCATGTGAAATCTTGACACAGAGAAGGCTGGAAGACAGGAATGGTATTTTTGGTCTTACATTTTAATATATTCTTTCAGTTCCTTACTATGTGCAAATAGCAATATTAACAAATGGATTGGTAGATTTGAGCTCCTTTAAAATGATCACAACCTCATCCCCACGAGGTCTGGAGTAATTAAAACCTTGGGAAAATGCCTAAAAAAATGGTGTAGAACAAACTTTTGCTGCAAGTCAAACTTTTAACACAAGTATGTGGTCATTTTAAAAGTCAGTCTGTCAGTCTGTTCTCAAAACCTTTCAGACCACAAACCTCAAGAAATGAGTGCACATAGGGCAACCAGCCAGTTCAGCCTGGGGCTAGGAGCATGTGCAGCATTTACTCAATGTACAAAATAGTTTTTAATTTGGTCCAGAGCAAACCATGAGTACCCCAAATGCAAAGCAGAGATTTGTTTTCATGGCAGTGTTCATTTCTGTAGCAAGCATTGCTTGCTTAATACCTGGCGAAAAGGAGCATTTCGTGCCAGCAGGCAGGCAGCAGTTATGTGAATGTATGCACTTAAAAAGCTGAAAGCCTTTTCATTACCAAATTTAAGTTGTAAAATACTTCCAAGTATTTAGATTAAGTTGAGGAAAATTATGTAAGTATCAGATCAGAGGAGAGTATTCCATGGTGAAAAATTTGCCCTTTGATCTCAAAGGAGGGATCTCAAATGTACCCTGATGGAAACACTGTATTTCTCAAATAAGCTCTTGTTGATATCAGGTGTCCTCCTGAAGTTTTTTGTTAGAGCCAACTTCATCTGGAGTGGATCAAATAAGAACTGTTATGTTTAGGAAACTGGCCCCATTCTTACTGGGTTATTTTTATTGTAGGGGTTTTTTTGCTATACAGGTGAGGTATGTTACCTTTCATAATGCCTTTAGTTTTTGAACTAGTTGTGTCATCTAATCTGAAATGTCCTCAATTCAAAAGAAAAAAAAAAAACCTCCTCATCCTCCTCATTACTGCCCCAGTTCCCAATTTATTACCTGCCTCACTACTATAAATAACACAAAATACCCCATTGCCCACCTCTGTACTGAAATAATTCCCAATTCCCTGCACAAAGGAGCTGCAGCAGTATAATCAAAAATTAAGTCTGTTTTACTGATGTCCATGAGATTGTTTAGGCTGTACCCCAACCAAGATTTGGCAAATGCTTCATAAGTCACAATAAAACACCTACTTTGTCTAGTAAAAAACCTACTTGGTCTAAATATCAGTGTGAGGATCACCCTCTGGAAAAAATAATGGTTTCATTTAAATTGACAAACTTTTTTAAAAATAGAGTACGTGATTGCCCTCAGTGATTTGTAGTATATTTTAATCAGTCTGCAGAAAAAGTTGGACTCATTTTACTGAAAAATAAGTAGTGGAACTTGGCAAGTCACTGACTCTAAACCTGCTGGGGTAAAATTTTTAGTCAAAGTATTTTTGTGGGTAATTAAGGTCTTACTTCTTAAAAACACTCTCATTGTAATAGGATCATCAGACAAAATCACACTACTCTTGTGCATTAAAATATTAACAAGCATCTTCACAGTAGTCGTAATTGATTGCCTGCCTGTTTTCACATCTTAGAATTAAAATCCTTTACTCATGGAATGTGTGCACTCATTCTTGGCCAGGGTCAAATTCTGCCCTCTGATGTGTTCACTCAAATCCCACTAAAGCAGGTGGGAGTTGGGTGGGCGCTGGGAGCGCAGGTTTTGGTCCGAAGTGCCTGAATGAAATGTTTTACCAATATATTGGGAAATGAATGACCCTTAGTCCATGAAATAACTTCGTTCTCGATGGGGTTTCGGTAGCTTTTTTCCTACATGCATGATCCTGCTCTGTGGCATCACATCTGAGGATCCCAGCTCTTGTACCCACCCGATGCCCTAACTGGGGGATTTCTGTTCTGTGGTTTAGAAACTCAGTTTGACCCTTGTCAGTACAGCAATGCTGGCACATTGTACTCTGAAGCTACTTATCTGGCATCAAAAGAAGGGGGCTCAGCATCCAAAAAACCCTTCTAGCCTTACTAAATACAATGTGTTTTACAAAATTTTCCAAAAATGCAGCTGTCCAAATTATCTGTATTTTTACTGTCAAGTTTCCTGGGCTGATTAGATCTCAATCCTGCAAACAGTTAAGGAATGCGAGAAACTCTTTCTCTGTGAGCAGTATTTAGATCTGCCACCACAGGACAGCGAAGGGAATTTTTAACACTGAACACTGTTCGTAGCCATAGAATGGGGACTTTATTTCTCCATGGGAAAAATGGAATTAATTAGAAGATACAAATTATAGCATCACCATATTACACTATCAACACTACTGGGGGTGACCAGTGGTCATTGCAAACACTTTCTGGTGGTGGTGTGAAAAATGGAACGATTGGATCTTTGAAATTAGAGTGTTTGAAAAGATCCTGAACGTTTCTTAAAGATCTTGTCACTGCAATTCCATGTAGCATGACAGAAGTTATAAAATGCAGTCTCCTAATGGCAAAGCAGTGACAAGCAGCCAGTTTTCCAAATCTCCTGGAATGCCCCAGTTGGATAAATGAGTGCTAATGCAATGCTGAACTACTCCACATTTGTGAATTACAGTTTGCAAGATTTCAAAAATGTATTCATTTTGGTGGCTGTAGTTAGTTCTTTCAGATAGTTTAAGAGAATACAGAAATCTATATATTTTCATTCATGGAACAGATGCTAAACACTTCCATAGAACATCACAGTTACCAGAGGTCAAGTTGCCTGTAGCAGGATGACCTTTACTATAATTTTAACTAAAGCTTCTCTTTCAGTTCTCAAATCATTGTCTAACTGTTTTTAATGAAATCATAGGAAAACACCAAATTTGTAATCTGAGGGGAGTAGCAGTACAATAGAGGGGCTTCTTGGGACACATCCTGCTTTGGTACATACTTACAAGACCCAGCCATAGTTATTTGGGTACAACCACCGCCACCAAGGCAATGCATTTTTGAATGTGTCTGTACCTCTTCACTCCTTGAAGCCCTTGTTGTGACATAAGATTTGATTTTGTGAATGCACCAACTGCATCCAAATGACCACCTTTTATGTAAGGCAGATTTTGTTTGTCGGGAGAGGAGGACGAGTTCTTAAAAGAAGTCCTAACAGCTATGGATATATACCCAAAAAAATCCAATCCCTTCTTCTTTATCCCCCTTTAAGGCCTGAGTGTTGGGAATATGTTCTATGTCTTTTCTGATGATGGGATCACAGTCCTTCAGCCAAACGAATGTGAAATCCGGAGACATATCAGGCCCGAAGAGAGGATTTTCACAAGTTACGTAAGTCCTAAACCCAGCAGCTACACTTGACAGCTGGGAAATTTTCTCTTAATCTCTTCAAAGGTTGTTATTGCTAAAGAACCTGTTTGCCACAGGGGTGTTGGAGCTTGGTGAGCTCCATGCAGCATCCCTGAGGTAGAGCATCTTCTCCTGAAAATCAGGGCATCTACGGAAGTTCTGAGGCTGACATGGAGGATTTACTGACAGGCTGCAGAGAATTTGGCGAGTTATCACATAAGCAAAGACTTTCATTTGTCCTGTTTGATCTCTGTACTTATCCATGCCCCAAGTTTGTAACTGGGCTTTAGGGAAGGTACAAAAGTCAATAGCAGAGAGATGCACACATCATTCACTGGTGCTCCTTTTACTGATGACTCCATAGGCAAAGAACTGAGCTACTTTGGGCTACTTTCTGCTCTTTGGAAGGAGTTTGCCATGTTAAACCACAGCAGGGAGGCAAATAAGAATGCCCAGAAAATGGTTGTGCCGTGGATATCCTCTGCATCTTCAGCCACTGAAAGAGAGGCTGCAGTGTCCGTGTTTGGTGCTGGCACTTTTCTGTCAGCGCTGAGTTTACCTAACCCTTGCTTTAGGAAATCACAAGGAAAATTTTTTCAGGTGTCAGGAATGTCAAGCACTGGCTCGTAGGCAGTGGAGCTCAACATGGCCAGTGGGATAACACGTGCCTGGAGGCTCTGTGAGGTCAGTGCTCTCAGTGACCTGTGTTATGTACTCTTGTACAGGAACGTACATCAGGTATATCCTCATGGAGCTGTCAGTTCTGAAAAAACACAGGTGCTGAAATACATCCAGAAAGGCTTTTTGAGTCACTCCTTTACGTAGTTTCTAACTTTTAAAAGGGGAAGTTGAGAATGTGGCTAAAGCATGTGGCTCCTCTGAAGAAAAGGGCTCAACCTTGATTTCAGGGAGGAATCAAAGGGGAGAATCACTGTTGTGAGCCCTGCAGGTTGGGTCAAGCTCTGCTGCTATGGGTCGAGATCGTCTTACGAGTCTGTAGCAAGTATTTTCTAAGTCTTAAAAAATTTGTGGTTGATACTGATTTTCCTTTCCACTAGATTTTAATATACCTTAGAAGAAATCCAGGCTGATGCTCACCCCAAGGCTAGTCCTTAGCATGGACTTAATATTATTAAACCACACCTAAGCTGTTGCTTTACAAAGACAGAAATCCTGCGTTTCTTTTCCAAAGAACTGTGAATATTGAAGAGGTGCTTCTGGAGAAACAGATTGAGAAGAACAAAAGAGAGAAGATCCTTAAGGAAATAATGTCAGCACATTGGTGTGCATAAGAGCGATTTTTCACGTCACTTGGCTGCTCTTCAGAGACACCTCTGATGGATTCCTACAGATCTCCTAGGGCCCTTCCCTTGGTCTAGGAAGGATTGACATTTTTTTCCTCCCTTTTACTCTCTTGAGTGTTTACTACATAGACAGTGACACTAGCCCAACTTTAGGAGAGAATCTACAAAAAAGGTTTCTTAATTTGCTATTAGAGGGCACAAAAGCAGGTGGAGCAGCTACTGCTGAGCCCTGTAGCAGAAAGACTGATGACTTTTCCCTGCTCCCCTTGGTTTGGGCGGATGCTGTGCTGTGAGAGCTGAGGATGGGGAGGGCAGTGTGGAGGTTGGCAGGTGCCTGACTGCATGAATGGCTGCCAGAAGCCCAAGCCTGAGCTTTTGTTGCATCTTCTGGCCTGTTGTAGCATAGATTCCCAGCCTAGCTGGAGGAAAATACAGCCAGGTTATTGAGTCTTGTCTCTTCAACCCTTACTCGTGGTCTCCACCAAGACACTCAGCCAGCAGAGCTGTGCTGCTTAGAGCTGACAACTTTTTATCCATAGTTGTTGCACATGGTGTGGGTTCCTTCCAACTCAGGATATTCTATTCTATTCTATTCTATTCTATTCTATTCTATTCTATTCTATTCTATTCTATTCCATTCCATTCCACTCCATTCCTCTGATACAGACACAGTGTTGACATTGTTTTTTGTTGTACCTCCTCTTTCTCTGACCAAGCTCTGATGCAGCTCCAGTCACATTTCCCTTAGGTGGGTTGGGCCATTTTTTAAAATCACCTAACATAAAATCTAAACTCAACAGTGTGCTGTTTCTCATTTTACCCCATTTCCTCCCCACAGCCTGGTCCCACACAAATGCTCTTTCAAATAAAGCATCTTGAGAGAAGGAAGAGCGATGAGGAGCAGAGAGTTGTTGGTGAGACCACAAGTGACTCTTCAAACTCAGGGTAACCGTACCAGTCCTGCACAGGACTCAGTCAGTGGAGGATCAGAGACAAAATATGGCATCAGGCAGCTGTGAACAGAATTTGGCCCAAAGCAGCAGAATTTGGTTTTTTTTGAACAGGGGAGGTTTCTGTAGCTGTAGGATCCTGCTTGTTTTGCTTCTGTTTCCTTGAGCACTGGTGTTTTAGAGCATGCTCTCCTGCACAGAAAATGAAGACTTTATGAAAAATATAAAGCAGTGACTCAATTAATGTAAATCAGTGTTTTTTTCCAAGCACAGAGTGATATTTCTGTTGCTAATAAATGCGACAGCACTGCAAGTCTTGATGAACCACAGCATGCTTCAAAAGATCAATCCATAGGCTCTGTGGTTATTTAAATTCAATATAAGTTTGCAGGAGGTCCAGCTGTTTAATATCATTGCATAGAGCCTGGCTGAAATGTGGTACCTGATAAATTAATTATTTCATGTTTTCCAGGAAAGAAAGGGGAGAAATGTCATCCTAATGGAATCCCCAGGGATTTTTCCTGTGGTTTTCAAGGCTAAACTTCTTGCTGCTCCAGGCCCTGAACTTGTAAAAATTAAACCCTTTCTTTTTTTAACCCCTCAGGAGGAGATCTGTCCTAGAGTAGAAGGTGAAAACACTCAGTCCTGCCTCTGGGCTTCAGCGGTCAATGTCAGAGACAAGTACATTTATGTGACACAGCCAAAGCAGAACAGAGTGATGATAATTGATATCCAGTCTCAGAAAGCCATACAGGTACTTACAAGGGAACACATTATTCACTGATGGCAGAAGACCTGATATAGGATAGAAACATCAGATCTTTGCCCAGTGGAGCTGCTGATCACTAAAGAGCTGGGCCTGTGGTGCTTTTGCCAGTGGGATCACATGGGGTTCCCTGTTCTGTAACCTCACTGGCGGGAAAAAACTCCTCTGTGGGTTGGAGATCACAGTCTCAGGGCTGCATCTGCAGCTGAGCTTACAGTGAATCTGGTAAAATAGCCCTGGAATGAATTGCTGGCTTAGCTGCCTGGCCTGGGTTATGAGCAGGTTGGGAAGAATGAGCTGGTGTGGGTACAATTCAGACAGAAATTGGCCATTGATCTACTGGCTCTAAGTAACAGCATAAGATGGAGTGATGCCTACCCAGAAAAGGGCACCAAACAGACAAATTTTTCAACTGCTACTGATCCCCCATGTGATTTGAAGGCAAAGCTGCACAGGGAGCCTAACAGTGGTGCATGGGAGTGCCTGCAGTGAACCGGTGTAATATTTGTCATGTGCATTTGGGTCACTGTATAAATAACTCTCTCTGGGTTTTTTTAAGTCCTTGGATGTGGACCCATTACCAACCAAATTACATTACGACAAGTCCCACGACCAAGTGTGGGTGCTCAGCTGGGGGGACATGAGGAAAACATCACCCACACTGCAGGTAAGTCCTTCCACTTTGGAGCCTTTGCTCTTCCTGGGCTCAGCAGCACTGGTAGCACACTGGTGGCTCATGGGTTGCAGGTAATTAACAGCATTTAATGGTCTAGATATAAAGCTGCTGTTTCATTTGCATATCCAGTGTGTTTTACTCATCCCTCCTCCATCCATCCTCACATATTTTCCCGCTGTTTAATTTGTTCTTGAGCAATGACTGTGCCGCAGGCTGACAGCAGGGCTGCTTTGTGCCAAGGTCTGTTGTGTTTTAAGGCTGGTGACAGAGCCAAGTGCCATAAAGTTGTACAGCAAGGGCTGGCAGCTGGCTGTGAGCAGGATAAGCCTGCTGTGCTCTGGTGAGGCACCTCAAACCCTGGGTTCAGTTTTGAGCCCTCACTACAAGACAGACATTGAGGTGCTGAAACTTGTCCAACGAAGGACAACAGAGCTGGGGAAGAGTCTGGAGGACAAGCCTGATGAGGAGCAGCTGAGGGAGCTCAGGGGAGACCTTATCAGTCTCTACAATTCCCTGAATGGAAGTTGGAGCCAGGTAGAAGTCAGTCTCTTCTCCCAGGTAACAAGTGATAGGACAAGAGGAAACTACTTAAAGTTATGCCAGGGGAGGTTTAGGTTGGTATTAGGAAAAATTTCTTCACTGGTAACTTTTTCAAGTCTTGGAACAGAATGCCAAGGGCAGTGGTGGAGTCACTGTCCCTGGAAGGATTGAAAAGATGTGCAGATGTGGCACTTGGGGACATAGTTCAGTGACAGGCTTGGTAGTGCAGAGGAAACAGTTGGACTTGATCATCTTAGAAGGCTTTTCAGTCCTTAACAATTCTGTGATTCTGTGATTCTGTCATAATAAAATGCAAAAAGGAGCTCTCTAGGGCATGAAAAAGAGAACGAAGCCAGCAGAAGTAAAACCTTGGGGACAAAATGTGTTACTAGGTGTTAGTGACTCCACTGCAGGGGTGCCAGTGTATCCCTGGAGCTCCTCCCTGCTCAGCAGCATCAGACCCACGGTGATACTGGGACACAGCACTGCACATGAGTTTGGACAACTAAATTGGCTTCCACTTCTGGATCACCTTGGCAGATTTACTCTTCTGTTGACGGTACAGAGAACATGGAGAGTCACCTAGTGGGGCATTTTGCTGCTGCTGTTTGTTGTATGACAGAGTTGACACCAGTTGATGGATCTGGTTTGATCCATCCAGATGCTGCCCAACCTTTCTGGAAACAGGTGTCATGTGAATAGTCCTTCTGCCAGAAGGGTTTGCTGCTAAGTCTGCACTAAAGAATTCTCCAGCAGGCAGAGAAGGGGGCTGTGCTTTCTGACATAAAACCCAACAAATTGGAGTCTGCATTAATTGTAGGGCTGCTCAAGGCTTCCACTGAAGATGCTGCCCCATGAAGATGGGATGAGCCATCCCCACCATCCACGTGCTCCATCCAGAGCTGACTGTCAATAATACAGAATGGACCAGCTACTCATCATGGGCAATTTCAGGAAAATACGCCAAAACCAAAATGAAGGCAAATAAATGAAGGTTTCCAGGGCAGTGGCATCAGGTTGTCTCACCTGGAGATGTGAGTTTCCTGTACAGGGTTTAAGGAGACAAAATGGGCTCTTCACTACCCTTTCTGACTTAATTTCTTCCATCCAGCTGTGAGAAGTTTCTGTAATTAAAGGAAAGATGGCACAAGCATGTCATTATTAAGAAGAACACACCATCTGCACAGCTGGAAACTTGTTAGAAGGCTCCAGGTCTCAGATAGTCCTTTCTGTTATCTCTATGAAGTGCAGTTACACACATAGAGATGAGATTAGCATCAGCATCAGCAGATCCTTTCTTTTTTCTGACCTTCTTTCCCAAAAGGTGGGCAGTGACTATTTGGGGAAAGTTCCTTCTTAAAATCCCCAGTGTTTGGCTGCAGACATGCAATAAAATATCTTTTTTTAACAAAGATGCTGCTGCAGAGGTTGATCTAAATTTCCACTCATTCTCTGGAAGTCAGGGATTTATCAAACTGCCTGTGCAACCAACAAATGGGATGCTGTTGTATGGCCATTACTGGCTTGTGGGAAGCAAATGTCTGGCCTCTTGAAAGCACTGTGCAAGGGTGGGAATCCTTCTTGAGCAGTTTAATTGGAAGAAAGCTAAATGGCATGACCAGAACAGCTGTCAGAACTAAACATTTTAGGGATTTAGCATCTCTTTAATGAATTATGTAGCTATAAATTCAAAGCAAGGGATGCTGCAGATTAGAGCAGCAGAAGGTCCTAGTGAGTGGACTAAAGTCATCTTGAACCCAGCAAACAATTTGAGTGTTCAACATTTTAGTTTTTTAAAACTTTCACTCCTCCTTTCTGGAGCAGTGGAGGAGCTGAGTTCCCCTGTCCATGGAGATGTGTGTTGTGCTGGAGGACAGGACCAGGGGACAACCAAAGGGCGCTTCTCCACTCCTCCCTGGACTTTATATCGATGGGTGAACAGTTTTTCTCCTTCAAAGTGATAATTAACTGCTGTGAGTTAGTGTTTGATCCTTCAGGGTGGTAAATTATCACTGTGCATTTAAGTGAGATTATTAAATATGACCATGAAGTAAATGTTTACTTTAGACCGTGAGGGATAAATTATTATGGTCTTAGTGTTGTCATACTGCTTCAGCTGCTGCTTGACTGCTCTTTCTCGAGATGTAAACAACTTATGAAAGTCAAGTTGTGTACTTACCTTACAAATGTCAAGCCTCAAATACTATTTGCTAGCACAGCTTTTCAAGACAACTACACCAAGCAGTGTTTTGAAGCCATTAATCAATTTGAGTCTGCTACACTCTGCAAAGAGCCACTCGGTACTGTGCATGTCTCTAATCTGTATTTACCTTTCTGCTTTACTCAGTGCTTATCCTGTGCTCCACCCTGTGTGTGTTTGTTGTAGGTGATCCCAGAGGCGAGCGCAGGGGAGGATCCACGTGTTATCCACACACCCTTTGAAGGAGTGGACGATTTTTTTATACCACCTACAAATCTTATTATTAATCATGTTAGGTGAGAAATTATTTTAATGAATAATAATGGTGACTATGCTGTTCCTTTCTTATAACCTTAAAGTACTTTACAGATACAAATGAAGGAATAAATGAATTTGTGATGAATCTTAACTACATTTATCCCCATTTTCACACATGTAATGGAGAAATGGTTGAGGAAATTTCCAGTAGTTATTCAGCTAATCAATAAAACAGCAAGAAACAATCCTGGACTTTCTTTAGACCATGCACAGGCATTCAAACCTCACCTTGGTCAGCCATCTCTCCTTGCAGCTTATGGCATGCTGCCCTGCCTTGCCTGTGCCAAGAATTTGATGGCCCAAAAATCACCTTTCTTTCCACAAAACCAGTTTATGGATCTGGGCAGAAACCTGTGTCAAGGATATATTGCTTGAAGTGGTAAAAGTGTACTCTGCCTGAAGCATAAGATGTGTTTCTTCCACGTGTTTCCAATTTGTTCAAGTATTGGATCTCTGTGTGGGGTGTATGGTTGGAGCAGAAAAATTGTATGCACTGCATATAAAAAAAAATCCAAACCTCCATGAGCCATCAGTTTTGAATGTTAATGTGATGTAGTGGTTAATGAGGTTGTGTAACTAACATACTAATAACTTGGAGTAATACTGGCTGCTTCCCAGCAGGCACAGGAAGCTTCCCATTAACATTATCAAAATTGATGATAACTGCACAGCAATTTATACTATCCTTTCCATGTTACAATATAACAGCTGTTTAACCATCTTCTGTCCTCTATATAGTTTAACTAAGTTAAACACTCAAAAAGCATAATGTAACTCCTTACAGTCACCTTAGGTTTCCTGCAGGAAACAGCGAGAGAGAGGGGGTTACACTTAAATGATTGAATCTGTTCCAAAATAAATAACTTTTCCTGCTGAAACACAAAATAATGATGCATGCCTCGAGGCTGTCATTTGTAATTTCTCTCTACTTCATATTTCCAGTTTTCTTTCACAATTTCATTATGACTAATAGTAGTGCCAGGAGGTAGATGACTCTGCTGAATGTTAAAGCCTGAGCTGAAAAAGTGAGAATTGGGTTCAAAGACCGGAAGGTGGAACAGTTACACTTTTTTGTTTATTTAATTGTCCTTTTGCTTCAGTGTGATTAGTTGGCTGAAATAATAAATATAGATCATTGTCTATAGTTTTCCACATGCAAAGCTGCAAATGCTGTGCCTCATTTCCTATTGCATTTGTTCAGAGCCAGATCTTCATCCGTTCTCTCTCACCCTCAGCACAGAAAAATAATTGCTTGCAGGCTAATGAGACTCATTGAGATCATGTTCTAAATTCTCCACTCAGAAACAATAAATTGCAGTACCAGCATTTCCCAGGAAGGTGAACATTTAAGCAATTTCTTCCACAAGCCAAATAATATTTGTATGCAAATGTTGCTGCATATGTATTTCAGCTGCCTCTTATTTCAGATGGATATCTAGAAATGTATCCATTTTTAATAGTTCCAAGGGTAGACTGTTGTCTATTAAAAACTCTCTAACTACAAGGTTTGCTTTGAGATTTTAGATCACAGATTTCATGCAAGGGCTGAGCCTGTTCTGCAACTGTGGTCACATAAAATACATCCTGACCCACTTCTTTAAATGAAAGTTTATGATAAAAACCATTTCTTAACTTCTTCAGGCATTTGGCCAAGTAATAAGGAGGTCTTGTAGAAAAAAAAAAAAAAGCGGTAAGGGAAAGCACTTTTTAAAGTGTACTTAAAATGCATTCATCCAAGAGAAATACAAGTGTCTTATCCAATTTTCACACACACAGTGCACTACGACTCTCCGCTGCAGATATTTTGTGAAGTCCCTAATGGATGTGAGTATAATGGGGAAATGAAAGGCTTAGCCCGGTGATTTTCATGGGATCACACACTACATTGGTCGTTCTTTAGAAGTGAAATCATTGCTGAGTGTCTCATTGACAGATGGATTTAGAATAAAGAAATAAACCTAGTGTTTCAAGCAAAATGTGTATTATCTGCATACAAGCATGTTGTCCTCCACATTTCACAAGGCAATTTTACATCTTTTGGGGAAGAGATGAAACACTGAGCGCTCACTTCCTTTCCTTCTGTCTGCATTGAGCGGATGAAAAGATACTCAATGTAAAATTAGTTTCTGTAAGTCAGTGTCAGTGACCTGTGAATCCAGGGGAACACAAACAGGCTGTTTCTAAGGGCTCTCCCTCAAATTAAGCAGAAACCTTTCTTGGCTATTCTTGACCTTTTCTTGTCTTCAGCAAAGGTCAGATGTGCTGCAGCATATATCTTTTACAGAACATTTATCCTCTGCTCACTGTTTTTTGCCCTGTCTTGAGACAGAAAATAAAGACCCCTTATCTTCAGGGCACCCTGGTTATGTTCCTCAGGAAATGTTTTACACCGTCTCTGGGCTGGCAGGATGGTGTTTAGGAGTCTGCTCTGCACCTCAGCCTTGTCATCTCCTGCAGTGGTTCCCTGGCACCACGGGTACCAAACACACACCACAGCTCCCCTCTGGTGCTGTCAGTTAAGAGTTGAGCTTAGATATGGTCTTCATTCAATGGTTGCACGTTACATTGTACGCAGCTATATTTATTAGATATAGTTACTCTCTGGCCCCAACCTGGCAGCAATATGCTTTGTTTTGAATGCTTTTCTATTTTGAGATTGAAGACTTGAGTATATATTGAATTTCATGACTGTAATCTCAGACAGATTAAATACAAACCTGGTCAGTGGTAGCCTGCTGAACACCTAAACCTTGATATCATTTCTATAGTAAACTGGTTTTCCCTAAAAAAATATTTCAGCTCTTGAGGATTCAAACAGCTAAGCACATGTTCAAATTTCCAGGATCAGGTTGCTGATTTGAACTGAAATATATCCCTCGTTATAGGATATTTTAGAAGCACTAAAACAAGACGTTTCTTACAAAAAGAGACAGCATTATTGCACACACTTCCAAAACCAACAGAATACAAGTTTCCCAATTCTGCTGACTTTTCTCTCTGCTCAAGCACGCCACCATGTCTCCAGAGGTGTCTCCAGAGGTGACTTCAGCGTCTTGTTTTCTGTTTCAGGTTCGGCTTCATTTTTAACCGGTCAAAACCTGTGGTTCACAAGATTGACCTGGAAACTGTGACCCACATCAAGACCATCACCCTCAGAGCCCACAGCTGCATGCCCCAGGCCATGGCATGTACACACCTGGGCGGGTACTACTTCGTGCAGTGCGGGAGGAGCGGCTCGGCGGGCGCGGCGCCACAGCTCATCATCGACAGCGTCACCGACGCCGTCATCGGCCCCAACGGCGCCGTGTCGGGCACTCCGCACGTGTCGCCCGACGGGCGCTACCTGGTCAGCGCGGACGAAGGCAGCGGCAGGATCAGAGTCCAGGCTCTGACTGACCGAGGGGAAATCAATTTGATTTATGACTTGAAAACAAACATACACGTGTCTGATCTGACATTTCAACCCTCGTTCACTGAAGGCAATCAGTACTATATATATGCTACTTCACATTTGCAAACAGATGTGCTTTTTGTAGAGCTGTCAACGGGGAGGATGAATGTACTGAAGAATTTAAAGGACCCTATCACATCCAAAGACTGGCCCTGGAACAGCTACAACAGAATTATGAAAGACAGTGGATTATTTGGACAGTATCTCATTACACCAGCTAAAGATTCATTGTTTGTTATAAACGGGAGGCAAAACACGTTACGCTGTGAGGTTTCGGGTATAAGGAGGGGTAACACAGTGGTCTGGGTTGGGGAGGTATGAAAGGGCAGTAGCAGTGGAGCCTTCAGCAGGCAAGGACCAGTTGGACCTTTACACTGCAGCAAATGAGCAGTAGCATTGTATATTTTTACACTGGGAAAACAAAAAGAAAAAGACAAAAAACCCTGTATAGGCTTCATGGTATAACACTGGTCTACTTGCAAGTTTTATAATATAAGATATGCTCTGCTAATAGGAAGTGGTTTTGAAGGGATATTTTTTATTTGTGGTATGATTTGTGGTTATGAGAAAAATGCTGGGAAGCAAATAATATCTCCACTGAGATATCATATAAGCCACGAAACCTAGTGATTCTGTAGAACAAAACAGATTTTGATTTTCCATACTGAGGAGCTTTTATGTTATGTCCAAGCATCAGTTTTCTTCCCTGTATCCCTTGCCTGTTGGCTGCACTGACTACCCCACCCCAGCACAGGCAGGCTGTAGCAGCAAGGACTGCAGTGAATATTCACCTTTGGATGATGGGGGAAACTAAACATCAGAGCAGTTCTCAACCCAGACAAACCTAGGAGAGCGATTTAATGAAAACTGATCAGTTTTCTCTGCAGGATGGCTTTGGGAGGATTCGCAGATGCGATTTCAGAAGGAGGCATCACAGAAATAGTAACTGTCAGCTCGCTTGCTTCTGCGCTTCATTTTGCTCTTGGTCCTACTGAAGGCAATGGGATGAGTCCCCCCTCTTCCAGTGCATATTTGTGTGATTGTATTTGAGAAATTTGCCATGAAATATCCAGGCCATTACCCAGCCAGGCCTGGGCGAAAGCCAGAAAATACTGATGGGGGGTCAGAGTTTATGTAAACCATTTTGTTGAGAAGGTGGCATCAGTCTTTCAACAGCTGGTGAGTGTGGTCAATTTGGGCACAATATGCAAAACATACCCTTTGGGGGCAGAGAATTAGATATGGTTATTCCCATAGGAGACAGCAACACTTCTAGAAATCATTGGTTCTCTCATTCAATATTTAGGAGCATTGAAATCACTTGGTTCTTCATAAAATAACAGTTAAAATAACAGGTTATTTTTTAAAGGAAACTCACTCATTTTCTAGTCGTAGCCTTAATTTGCCTATTTCTTTCCAGAAATATCAGGAAATGATTTTTCTTGGTGTTTTCTTTTTCCTTTGTGTTTATAGTACACTTGTTTATAGTCAATTATCTTCTAGTTATGAGCAAAGACATTCATGTAGAAGCAGCTGAATTATCCAAGAACGCAACAGCTGGCATTGAGAAATTTCAGTTGAGTTCCCATAAAAACATATAGCCATTTGCACACTTGGAAGATATAAAAAACTTTTCTAGTTGCATTTTTGTAACTTTCTATATCCATCACCATGAAATAACGAGGGCGAAAGCAGCTGTGGCAGCAGAGCCGGGCGAGCAGCAGAGCCATCCCAGCAGTTGTAACCTCCGCTTGGAAAATGGGGTCCTGAGGTAGGTGACAGCTCTCTGCAGGTAAATATCAGCAGCACTGGAGTCAGCCACTGGCCTCTGGAAAGACCCAGCTCAGTTTGCTGAGGACTTTGTTGCTCGCAGTCTGTAGAAAGCTGCCCTTGGACACATCCAGTCATAAGTAGTGGTGTCGTAGTTATTTTCCTCTGCAGATGCTTTAAGTCATCCATTTCACAACACACACAGAGGGATTTTAAGCAAGGATACAGAATAATTCTGGCAATCTTTGCTTTAAATGTTTATCAAAAGAGCAGCATTTTAGCATGGCTGTAGACCGGAGGTATTTTAAACCATTTTAGTTCTATAGAGAATATAAAAATCTGTTCCGGCAGACGAAGGAGGGGAGCTGAATCCTATGAATTCATTAAACATGGAGTCCTTGAAATTGTCCTTCAACACCCATATGCTGAATCCTACATTTCTTTCACTTACAAGCCATAGGGGTTAGAAGAGACTCTTCCATCATTGTAACACAGACATGTGAAACAGATGAGCATAGCCTTCCTTTAGCAATGCATGGTGTCCATGATTTTGTACTCATCCCGTTAGGAAACATACCTGTGTCAAAGAAAGGAGAAGACCAGCTTTGTAAGTACCTTTAAATATGCACATCTCCTTTCTTGAACAAAGCTGTATCCATCCATTGCAGCCATCCTAAATGTGTTTTACCAAGGCCAAACACTGCTCTCGTGTTACCTTTTATGACTTCTTGACTATTTTATTATGCCTATGGTAAGTTTTCCCTGTAGAGACGTTCATTGTGTCATAGATCAAGCAAATATTACTTTTTTAAGAATATGAACAAAAAAAACAACCCTGTATATATCTGTTCAGGTAAATATTCTTGAGGCTGGTTTATATATAGGCTGTGAAAGATGTGTAACAGACCTCACTTTTTCCTGTTTGTCGCAAAATATTGGAATAGCGTTCACTTGAAAAAATCCCACTTGGACCTTCCAAAGATGTTCCCTTTGTTCCCTCTCCAGCCCAAGTTCTGGTGATGTGTTTTTCTAAATTATCCTAATGGTTATATATCATACTTAGAAAAAGAAGTACAATTTAGATTGTCCACACTACTTGTGAACAGTTCCAATGACAGTCAAATCTGACATTAAAGTGCTGCACATTTGTTACTCTGATTTTATTTTTTTTTATGACACAGAAATTTTATATATACTCAAAAAAATGTTTCAACTCATATTTGCCTTTTAACTCTGTCAAAAAGAGACTACATTTCCTTTTGGGCAGTTTCTTTTCCTATCCTTTTGGTTCTCCACCTATTCACCTTTAGTTCCTAGTTAATAGATTATTAATTAATCATGGTGATTAATTGAAATTGATCTAAATTGAATTAATAACCTTTTCATTGTCCTTTACACTGATGCCTGAGAGAGGGAGGCTACC
Source organism: Pomatostomus ruficeps (assembly GCA_013400735.1). NCBI lineage: Eukaryota > Metazoa > Chordata > Aves > Passeriformes > Timaliidae > Pomatostomus > Pomatostomus ruficeps. The sequence continues at coordinate 32,981 of VYZT01013903.1, forward strand.
TAGAGCAGAGGCCAGACAAGATTAAGTGAATAAAATGGGTATTTATTGAAAGGCCTTCAATAGGGACACCTCGGGCAGACAAAAGCCCCTTTTGGGAGAGGCTACACCCAAGATGGACCCCGGGTCATGAGTTTTCTACACTTTTATAAGTTATGATCAATTTAAATATCAGGGTTAATTGCCCAATTACAATTTCAGATGATGATGTAATTTACCCCAAGTCTTTCCCCACTTTTAGAGCTTTAGTTTCCATACTCCGGGGTTTAGGACAACGAGGTGTCCTTGAGTCCAAGCCTGGAGAGGATTTATTATGTCTGACTAGAATGTGAGAACAGGAGTTAACAGACTGTATGGAGTTTTAGAGTTAAACTAAAGCAGTACAGGGTCTGAAAAATATAAAAGCTAAATCTTAAGGCATCAACACTCATATGTCAGTAGGGTGTTCTGACACTAGAATCAAGGGAAGAATAATCCTTGGTTGCCACTAAGACTCCAATGCCAAGATCAGATCCATTTGCCATTCATCACTGAGGTTAAACATCAGTATGATAGAAATGCTGTTTTGTCTTAGTATTTCCTTCAATATTTTAACTTTCTGAATGGAAGTGCCTGTTCAGAAACCATCCACTTTTATACTGGAAGCAAAACTCACAAATTCCTTATTTAGAATCTGTGACTGTGAACGTATTATCATTGAATACTTAATTTTTTTATACCTCTAAAAAATACCAACAAAAGTATCAAAATATTTTGGTGGGCTTGTCTGCCGGATGGGTGGGAGATGGGAACTGGCAGGGGGGATTGGTGCCCCCTGCAAAAGAGGCTTCCTGAGGGGCCATTGAAAAACACTCTGCCTTGAAGGCCTTGGGCCATTTTGCTGCACTGACCTCCGTGAAAACAGCTTCGCCCAAGAGGAACTCCAGTCCTGATGACCTGCTGACAGGTACTTATTTACTTGATTTATACCATGATTAGGTCTTAATTGCCAGAGTGCCTGGTAGTGTGCTGGGTGCAGCGTAAAATGGATGAAACAGGTCAAGCTCTCACTTCTATAAGGAGATTATGGCTAATTCCCTGTATGACCCTACAACAGGTCAACAAAATGAACAGGAGCACAGGAACAGAGGCTGGGGAGACGTGTGTGCAATAACCCAGTTATTCATCACAGATATGGGCATGCCTTTGTATTTTTTCCCCCAAGACCTCCTGTGTCCCTCGCTGTACCAGGCTTTGTGACCATCTCTTGGGTTACAGATGCAGCTGTCTCCCTTCATTGAACCCCCAGGACCCAGGGATTTCCCCACCTGCCATGTACCCTTACGACTAACCACCTCTCCCTCAGGTAATTGCTTCCTTAGAAAACCCGGGGGTAAATCCTGCGTTTCTTAATGAAGTGCATTGTGCAAGGCAAGTGGCAGCACTGGCGTTCTGTATTCAGTTATGATTCCCACTCTGCTTCCCATCCAAAACCTGCACTGATCACCTGACTTGCTGCTTTGCACATTTTGTCCTGGGCCAACAACAAAACAAAACAAAACAAAATGAAAAAAACAACCAAAAAAACCCCCTATAGTATGGTTAAGTCATGGTAAACAGAGATCAGTCTTACAATTGGCTCATCCAGTGCTGCTGTTTGCTCACTAGAGCTCATTTCCCCCAGCCTGGCAAGCCTCCCCTCCAAGCTACACAAGTGAGTCCCCTCTGCCAGCCATGGGCTTCCACAACATGTACCAGCAGCTGCTGTTTCTGGAGTTCATCATCAGAGAATGGTTTGGGTTGGAGGAGACTTTAAGCTCATCTCATTCCAACTCCTGCCATGGGCAGGGACACCTTCCACTAGACCAGGTTGCTCCAAGCCCCATCCAGTCTGGCCTTGAACACTTCCAGGAATGGAGCATCCACAATCCACATTTCAAACCTCCTTCCCCTTTTGTGCACCTGCAGCACAAGGCACTTCAGACATGACGTGGGCACAGCTCCTGCCCATCACTGTGGTGTCCTCCTCACTTGGGTGCTGCTAACTTCTCCCAACCGCTTCTGCAGCGAGATTTTTATTTATTTTCTTTCCCTTGTTGGCTTTTTGAAGTAGACTGAAATAAAACACAGGGAAATCTCTCCGTCTGGTGACCAGGAAGACTCATGTTTCTTTTATACATGAGATGCTGTGATGGTGTGTGGTGTTGAAGACCAAATTCCAGCCAAGCACTGCAAGCCCAGGAATGGAGTTCTCCTTTCTGCTAGTGGAGAAAATCACAGCTGAAATGTCACCCTTTTTCAACCTGCCTCCAACAAGAGGGTTGGGGTTTTGTTTATTTTTTAACACTGATTTCTGAAAGAATGCACCGAAAATGCAAAGGTGCTGACTTGGGGGTCATGCACAAGTGATGGGGGCTGAGCTGAGTCTGGGCTGGGCCAGTCTGATGAGGGGGGCTGCAAATACAGACCTGACATTATTCATGTATTTTTTTAACCCATGCAATGTGAGCTGGCTGTGCAGCCCAGCTTAATGTATTGGCCAAAACACCCTCAGTTCTGAATCCCCTGGCTGCCCAGTACAGCGGGATGAGATTTACAGCCTGTACAGGCAGAGCAGGATGGTTTGGGCAGGACCAGTGCAACTTGTTACATTCTTGGCCCCATCTACTCTGCACCAGCTGAATTAATGCCCATAACTCACTTCCGTGGCAGCAAAAGGTCAGCACGATGCAGCCCAGAGGGAAGATGTAGCAGTGCCTTCACACCTCGTTAATGACCCTCGGCGCCTCGGCACAGGATGCTCAGGTGACTTACAGTCCTCACAGACGTGACTGGCTGCTAAAGAAGCTCTCTACCTTTGGGGGTTTTTCCCTTGTGATTGTATTTGTCCTTTATTCCTAAGATTCATGAAAAAAGTTGAAAACTCATCTTAGTGGCAAAAATGACTCACAGATGTCTCATCTTGAGTTTAGGAAATATGGGGATTGTGGGTCATATTTTCCAAATGCTTGTAGCTGATAACAAAATGTATGAAAAAGAAAAAAAATTCCAGTTCACAATACTAACCTTAGGAGAAAAAAAAAAAAAAAAGAAAAAGAAGACTCCTGCTGTGGTGCTTCTACCAAGCAAATTGCCACATCCCAGAGGCTTGCTTAATTAAGCACTTTAGCACTAACCCTTGGCAGTCTATGGTGTCTTTGACACTTGTCCAAAGCCATCAGATGAAGGCAGTGAGCACAGCGAGATCAGAGAGCCAGCTGTGCCTCATAAACAAGACAAGCACTAAATCAGACGAGCAGCCCATCCCAATTTGCAAAGGTCAGACCCCTGGCATTTCCAAAAGTGTAGCTCCAGTTCCCAGGCTAGCCCAGGTTTCTCACATGGATGCCAGGCTTGGCCCAATGGCCACGTGGCTCCCATGCCAGCGGGTGCCCAGCCCGGGAGCTGTGTGTGCTTCAGCTTTAACTCTTTAATTAGAAGAGGGTGTGAACACAGCCGGCATTGCAAGCACTGTAGTCATGGCAGAGCAGGGCGTGGAGTTACCTGGAGAGTTGTTTTCTTTTTTACTGCAAGGAGTATTGCAGAGGGAGAGTTTTAATGTTTTATTTAAGGCTACAGTAAACTCAACATTAATGGGCTTTCAGAAACAGGAGTTCTGTGGAGGAAAGTTCCTCATTTCTGCAGAGGATTTGCTTTGAGGGCTGGCAAAGCCTGAGCTGAGCTGGGTCAGGCAAGAGAACCAGGCTGGCATCTCCCTTTTCTTTTTCTTTAAATAAGGCGTTGGCTAGGAAGTTGGGGTGGTAGGGGTTTTTGAACAACCGTACTATTTACTAGCAGCACAGCTGCTCCTGCAGGCCAGTACCTCCTGTACCTGTTGAAGACATTCTGATCATTAAGGATGAATTTTGCTCAGCTGGACATCAGCACTGCTTTGCAGACAGCTCCATATGAGCTGCTGTATTATGTTCATCTGTATTTGGAATGTTGCATTGGGTTTCACTCTTAGTTTCACATTGAATCCAATATAATTACTTTAAAATACAGTGTCAAAAATGTTGATGTCTCAAGTGTTGATGGACCACAAATGGAGGCTACCTACTGGCTTAGTATCATAGAATCATAGTATGATTTGGGTGGGAAGGAACCCTAAAGTTCATCTCATTCCAACCCCCTATAATGGGCAGGGAGACCTTCCACTAGACCAGGTTGCTCCAAGCCCTGTCCAGCCTGGCCCTGACGGGGCACCTAAAACTTCTCTGGGTAACTGTCCCACCACCCCTTTCTTTCTAGTGACTGATCTGAACCAGTCCATCTCCTGCCAGAGAGCTCAGCTTCAGCCTGATCTCTTTACCCCGACCATCAGGACATCAAACCCGGTGCAGGCAGCATCGCGTGCTGTGTCGAGCATGGCTGAGCTCCTCCAGGATGATGCCTCACGCTGGCTCAGACAGAAGTGCCAGCCAGTCCCGCTCCCTCGGCACTTTTCCAGGTCCCAAGCTTGCTCAGCACAAAGTCAGCTCTATGTAAAACACAACTTCAGCTTTGAAGCTGGCTGGCTCTGGCATCCTACCATTGGCACGTAGCGTGCCAGCTTTGTCCCACAGCCAAAATTACTCAGTATTTTCTCTGTAAAATTATTTCAATCCACTAGATACATTGGCTTCTTTATGATTTGTTAAGTAGATTTTTTTCTCTCAAGGCAAGGCATTTTCTCAACCCTTAAAACTCATTATGTGATTTTTTAAAATTTATTTTTAATGGAGGAATGGGATGCATTCACATGCAAAGGTTTTGGCATTGCCCTTTCTTCCCTCACATGGGGACTACACTGGCAAAAACCCTGGGGGTAGCAATTTCTAACACCAGTAGGGCAGATAGAACATCAAGCCCAACCATTCCCCCACCACTGCTGCCACTAAACCATGTCCCTAAGTGCCACATCTACATGTCTGTTAAATCCCTCCAGGGATGGGGTCTCCACCACTGCCCTGGGCAGCCCCTTCCAGGGCTTGACAACCCTTTCCATGATGAAATTTTCCCTAACATCCAATCTAAACTTCCCTGGTGCAACCAGCCATCACCTGGCACTGGTCCCTCCACAGCGCATTCTGGTGTCAGAGTTTCTCCTAATAGCAATGGGGCTGAACTAGGTGAGCTCCCAGTGTTCTCAAGCACATTGTACTACTGCTCTAGGGGTTTATATTTAAGATTAGCTGGACAGGTCTGTGTATTTAATTTATAATTATAATTTTGGCCTGGGAAAAATTATAATTATATTTGGCCTGTCTTTACATGGAACTATTGTAATGCTGAGACACAGATTGCTAATTATCAAAATGTCTAATAGCATCTTTGTAATAGTCCTAAGGCAAAAAATATCCCACTTTTGACAAGCACTACTTGCTGAAAGAAATTCCATTTAATTAAGACATGAAGTCTGGACTGAAAGACAGCCTAGCTTGTCAACAATATTAACTGCAGCAGATACTGCTAGAGGTTATGTTTTGTGTGAAGGTTAAACGGTAAAGGACAGGAGCTTTTGGAAAAATTTCTTAAGTTTCCCTCTATAACGAGGTTAAGCTGGTTCATTTTCTTGAACTGGATTTTACTTTAGAAGCTCAAATCAATGTTGATGAAAACACCCAACTTGACAGCTTTGGGTTCTAGCTGTACCCTGAAAACTCCCTTCACCAATGCAGGCAGTTCTGCATGCCCTGCCCCAAAGTCTGGAGAGCCTTGAACTCCCAGAGAGGTGTATGGGGGAGCAGAGGGGCTGTGTCAGCAGGACCATCACCACTTCTGAGTGCTTCTCATAACAGGTTGGAGGTTAAAAAACCATCCCTCCTTGAAGCACATCAGCAGAAACCATGGGCTTCATCCCAGGGCTGCAGAGGTTGCTGTTCACTGCTTGTCACGTGAGACTCGTTAATGCGCGGAGGGGTTGTGTGCAGAGCCAGCAGCTCAAGGTCTACAGCATCCCATATGGCAGTAAAATTATTCAAGGAGAAATTATGCAGATAGTCAACAAGTTCAAGCTGCAATGAATTATGCTGAAAACATCAGCACAAGTAGCAGTCAATTTGTGTTAACGGTCAGCGAGCGCAGTTCACTTGTTTTCTACTGTTTGAGGCTCTGGGGACTCAGGGATATTGGGATGCTTCAACAAACACCCCATAGCTATGGCTCCTGCATCCCTCTGTGACAGCACTTGTAAGTTAGCAGGAAAAAAGTCTGGTAGTAACAGCGATCATGCAAAGGACACAACACTTCATCCACTGGCAGCTCATCCGCTTGTTTTCCAGACACACCAGAGGGCAAGTGTGGGGGGGAAAAGGGCAGCAGGGAAGGCACTGACTTTAATTACGGCAGTTTCAGCTACAGGCTGACTCCTAACGTGCTACTAGGGGAAATTGCTTCCAACCAACAGGAGGCAGGGTTAGATCAGTTATTAGGAGGAAATAACCACCTGTTGGGGTGGCAAGGAACCAAGGGTTGCCCAGAGAAGCTAGGAATACATCATCCCTGGAGGTACTGGAAAAACACGTAGATGTGGCACCTGGGGACGTGGTTTAGTGGTGGTCTCTGCAGTGCTGGGTTAATGGTTGGACTGGATGATCTTAGAGGTCTTTTTCAACCTAAATGATTCTGTGATTCTGTGACTCTGAATAAAGCACAGATTTTAGAAACTACAACAAGGTTTCTGTCAAACATCCTTAAAAACATTACTAAAGCAGGAGGGAGGCTGATACAGTCATCACACAACATCAGGCAATGATACAGAATCAATTTGTGTTTATTTAAATCCTTGCAGCAATAAAATCAAATCCACCGGCTGTGGTTTCCAAGTATTTCTTTGAGTCAGCCAAGCAAAGCCCTGAATTATCATCTGCAGCAAACAGAAAACAGACACACTATTAAGCCAGGCTGTAAATATCACTGAAAAGCACACCTTGACCAGTAAATTAGGGGCTGTGGTGGCAACGGTGTTAATGGAAGCTGGGAAGGAGAGGCTCACTAGGGGCAAATAAAGTATTTGTGGTGTTGCAGGAGAGAGGCAGCTAATGGGTACTGATTGTGTAGCTAAACTTGCTCATGAAACCCTTCAAGAACCTCACAACTGATGGGTGAGTGACAGACAGGAAGATTTACACTTCCTTTCACAGCTCCTTGGGAAGGCTGGGATGGTCCAGAGCATGCTGTGAGTTTGCTGAAAACTCAGTGTCAGAAAAAGCTGTGGGTCACCCAGCCCTGGGTCCAGGCTGCCAGTTCCCAGATCATCAGTAAGGTGAATATGGCATCTTGAGGAGTTTGCTGTCCTTTCATCTCAGAGAAAAAAAAAAAAAATATCTGCTCAATGAACTTTATGACTGACTGGAGCTGTGTCTGGAGCTGGAAGTTGAAGGAGCACATGAGCTCCAATGCCAAAGGGGAAACCTGGGGTTCTGCTCTGCATGAAGCATGTGGGGGTCCCAAAGACACATCAGTCACCAGGAAGGGGGTGTGTATGTATGACTGAAAGCCAAAAGTGGTCCATAGATATCCCAGGACAGAAAAACTGATTCCATTTCAGTAGAGTGAGTCTCACTACTGTGATGCGATGTATGAACACATGAAAAGGAGTAGGAAAAAATAAGGAAAGTTTAGTAGAGAATTTACAGAATTTAATAGAATATGCAATGCTGTCAACTTTAGAAATATTGGCATTTCAATTCATTAAAAGTCCAGACAAATTAGATGTTTGTATTCATTTAAAATAACTTCTCCTCTTTGACCTAGCTTAATTCATCATATTACGTCTTTCTGCAGTGCTTAGGCAAGCTGCTGTTTAAATGAACCCAAAGGAATATACGAGTAAAATATTAAGTAGTTGTCATTAACAACAAGGCCCATTAAAATCCAGCACCACGGCTTCTCTACAGCTATTTTTGCCAAGCCAAACACAAACTATTCCCCTACAAATGTAGAATTTGTGTTTCTTGCTGTATTAAAGCCAAAACACCTTGTGACAGTGTTTTCACAAACAACACATGAATTTGAATTGTAGTCACTGCAAAGAAAAAGAAGCAGCAAAGGGGAAAGGCTGTGTCTCAATATAAGCTAATCCTTATTCAAATAATAATTACTCTTTTTCTTCCTAATAAAAACCTCACATTTTTCTCCATTTTGTATATACATTTTCAGATTTTCATGTGGTTTTTAAAAATAGCTACATTTTGGTGGTGAAAAGAAGCTGGATAAACAGCAAGCATCTACCCAAACATTCAAATACTCAGTTTTGGAAATGAATTTTTGTTTATATCAGTTCTAGGTCCAACAGAGAGTAGCATTATGCACTCACTCAGAGTTACAGGTAACCCATCAGTAAGCTGCTCTCATAACTGTGTTATTCATTTCTCTATCATCAAAAATAGATAATGTCAGTGAAGGCTAGATTAATTATATTTATCCAGCAGGCTTAACCAAAGACATAAGAATCCTGCTAAGGATGCATTAATGGGATTGTTAGATGGGGAGAGGGATAAGTAAAAAAATACAGGACTTCCCCAACATCTGGAGCAAACCAGGGACAGAATGGGATAAACTGGTAAAGGCAATACAAATATTAACTACAGCTAACATAAGCTCGAAAGATCCTTTCCAAGATGCTCCTCTGGTAGATGCCAGCAAAAGCCATTACTGTAGTTTAATAATAGGATAGATAGACAGATAGATAGACAGACAGACAGACAGACAGACAGATAGATAGATAGATAGATAGATAGATAGATAGATAGATAGATAGATAGATAGATAGATAGATAGATAGATAATCAAGTGTTTCTGATGTTATAGATTTTCCTTATATTTAGCAGGCAGGGTAGGGCATGCAGAAAAAAAAGTTCTTTCCTCTTTTTCTCCAACAGCACCAAAATCTGTGGCAAGGCATTTCTGCTGTTTCAGCTCTTTCTTATTAAAAGCTTTTTATGGGAGACTTAATTTAAATTTATGCTTCTGCTGCTCCTGGCCATGGTTTCCCAGGTGAGAAGGTTGACTCGTAATGTCACAACTACCATCTGTTGACCGTCTGGGGTATTCAGGGGGATGTTTCCATGTGGTCTGATTGGATTTCTGCCCGAAATCCATGCTCCTTCCTTTGGATGACATCCAGAAAACACCTGGGATTTTTCATTTTGAAATACTCTTTGCAGCTTGCTGCATGCTGGCTGGAGAGCTGAGAGATCCTTGGGGAAATGAGTGACATCACCACTGTCATGACTCAGAAACTCACAGGATAAGATGCACGTATTAGCATGACAATAGGATGAGGGATCACTTGTTCTCCCCATCAAGCAAGTGGGACTTTCTGCCCCAAACCAAGTCCCCTCTCACCCCACACTGAGCATGGTTTGTGGAGCAGCTCCAATGATGGACCCAGCCTCCTTCACCCCAATTCAAGAGCCAGGAGCTGAGAACAGGAGAGAGGTGGCACTTTTTCAGCTTGGAAGCAGAAATGTCTGTTATGTGTGGAGAGGTGAATTAGTTAAATATTAGTAAATAAACACAATTTTAGCCATCAGCTAAGCCTACAAAGGCTGGACTGGTGTTGGAGCATTCCTTTTGCTCTGTGCTGCAAGGTGTCTGCAGGGACCCAGCGGGAGATGGCCATTGTGATAAGGGGCACACTGGAGATGTCACAGCAAAGGGCTGCTGGGAGCAACAGGACTCTCTGCCTGGTGACAGGCAAGCAGGCAGAGGGAGAAGGATGCACAGCAAAATATCTATAAATAAAAGCCACAGCCCAGTGGTGTCCCTGGTAAGGCTGTTGCAGCCCATCTCTAGATATGTCTGTGTGTGAGTAGAAATCTCTCTTACTCAGTAGCAGCTCAGAGCTCAGAAAGGGACCTCTGCCATACTGCCTTGTAACATAATAATACATGTGTAATATCTGAAGATCAAGACCATTTCTCTATTAAATTAGATAACAAATAATTAGATAATTTTAATTTACTCTATGAATCTTCTAGAGAGTAAACTGCTTACAGGCAGCTAATGCAATAAACTTACTTTATAAGCAGAGAGCAACATCTGTTACCATGAAGAGTCTGCAGCAGGCATTAGGATTCTGTGCACACCCAGCCATAGTTAGAGTAAATGTATCGTTAAGTTGGTATCCTTTCCTATTCAAAGCACACTTTTCAAGATTTATGTACTGCAGACAATGAGACAGCAGGAGAATCAACTCGTGCTCAACTCGTCTTGCATTCAGCCCCTGTCCCATGGCAAGATAACTTTAATAAAAAGGTTAAGACAGAGCATGGAAGTTAGGTCACTTCTACATGTAGCAAGGGAAATACAATTCCAGCCCCACAAACATCCAAAGGAATGGAAAAACAGAAGCTGTCCTCGAAGGGTATCCTTAAGGTCACAAAATCAAGCCTTAAAAAATCAAGCCTCTTCATCAGTCTTCCTCCCATACTCACTGCTGTCAGGGATGCAATTACAGGGAGCATCCCAGGCCTGTAGGCAAAAACGTGAGTTAATATGACTTCTAAAAATTCTTCAGTATCTTAACTGAGTGTGTGAGAACTTCAGTTTTTCCAAAGATTTGTAAACTGAACAAACTAGGCAAACAGGAGTGACAGAAAGGGATGTTCTTTGTAAAAAGATCTACTCTGCCGTGGGTGTGACATTACTATTCCAGATCCAAAGGACGCTGTGAAAGATCAACAAACACATTTTCAGTTAGGCAAAAGAATGTATTAAAGGGCACATGTCAATCCATACACCTCACCTTTTTCAAAGTTACCATGACACCACATTGTGTCCAGAAGTGACCAGTGATTTCTTAGGTGCCCTCATGGTTTGAATGGTGAAGAAACCTGTTTTTTGGAAGATGGAGGCCTTATTGCCATTGACACAGCTTGCCTAGATTTCTAACTGAAGTGGCAGCACAATATAAAAATAAAACTGAATCAGCCGAGCAATGCTATTGTGCATTTTAGCAGTAATAGAAAACCACATTGTCCCTTCAGGCAGATGAGCACAGCACTAAAGATATCGCCTGATGTCATTTATGTGAAAGTTGCATTTTTATTATAAATTAATCTACCATGTCAGTCACACATGCAAACCCTGTCAATGGTCATCATACACACCAAGAAAATGAGCCTTACTCGCTTCTCGATTTTGCAGTTGCTGACTTCTCATGTTTAAGCGGAACTCAACAAGATAGGATTAATGGGCAGGAGTTTGGTAATAAATAGTGGGAAAGAGGGACAGCACCCAGCAGGAGCACGGGGCTGCATCATCCTTGTATGTGCTGTGTGTGAAACTGCAGGAAGGTCCATGGCAGGTTAATTGGGAAGAAAGAATCTTGTGCCTGTGCTTTCACTGCCATCATGGGTTCTTACAATCCCCTTTTTCTTCTTTGTAGACTCTGGGGCAAGACCCAGTGAGGGTCACTGAGTCTATGGATGGTTTGTGTCAACACCTTCAACTTTGTGCCAACGCCTTTCCTCAAAGAAGATTAAAGGCTTTGGGAAGAATGAACTTGAATACCACAGTGTCGGGGTGGTACGTATAAATAATAAAGGCTTGAGAGCCCCAGAATGTACCACCGAAGAAAAGGAGTTCTGGTGGAGGGCTCCCAAAACTAAAGAGCTCCCCCCAGAAACAGATGTCACAATAGTTTAACCCAAGTTATGACAAGCCTACCCCCAAGTCCCCTCATTGGATACCCAGTTGTCAGTTAATTTCTATATACTCCCCAAGTTCTAGTAAGTTCTCCGTTATTCGGTTGGTGATTTGTTCTCCCCTCTTGATTCTTCACTCTCTTCTCCTTATTCCCCAAGTTATTGGCTCTGTAACCCTGGACTCTCCTTAATTCCTCCCCTGTACCCTCACCTGACTGGCTGTTTATTCCCCATAAAACCCCGTGTCACAAGTGGCTCAGGGCTCCGGTCCCTGAGTTCCCACTGTGGTAATAAACTGCAGCACGCTCACACCTGGAGTCCCTCCTTTTGTCTTTGGGTCTCCTATGTCTTTCGCCGTCCCCTATTCCACGCTGAACCCAGCTTCCCACCGGTGGGGCCACACTTGAGCCCTCCTGGTGCTTCCACCCCAGCTCCGCATGGCGGTTGGGGCACTGGGGTCGCGCTGGCTTTTGGGCAGCCCTGCTATCCGGGAAGGCGCCCTAAGAAAGCTGTGGAGAACACCACAAAGCAAAGATAAATATGTCAACACAGGAGTCACATCACAGTGAGCTACCCAGCAAAGCTCCCTCCTAAGATGTATGTGGTGGAAAAATCCAGCAGACACTTGATTTACCCCTCAATACAGAACTTCTAGAGAGTTACCCTTCATGTCAAGCTCTAGATAAGATGCAATCCAAGTTCTGCAACTGCTGGAAGGTGTCACCTGCTCTGTGTAAGGAGGCAGGGATCCTGGCATGATGGATGGCCAAGGAATGATCATGGCAATGCCAGTACAAAGTCACTGTGATTGCTATACACCAACAATGGAGCCAACTGCAGCTTAAACACGCAGTACAAGGGCCTGCAATGGCCAAGGGACCAGGGAATGATGCACTGAAACCTTGGAAGTTGTAGCCCTGATTATGGACCAGAGCCCTTGGTCATATTTCAATGTTATACCCAGAAATGTGCTATAAAAAGACACTTTTTACCTCCTGAAAATTATTCCATGCTAGACCAGAATTAGTAAAAATTCCTAGGGTTTTCAGCACCAAGGAGCCAATCCCTATGTATTTTCTCCCCTTTCCCTGGTGGATGGGAAGAGCCTGTGGTGTCCTGTGTTCTGCTCCAGGCAGATACCCACAGCAGCAGATGGAGGAAATGGGCAAGATTCACTTTGACAATTCACTTGGACTCTGACTCTGACTTTTTTCCAAGTAAAATTTGGTTCACATCTCAATGTGGACCTCAAGGTCAACATTTGTCAATGTGCTTTAAACAGGAAACAGGCTATTTTTAATGTCATTGTTCTTAGAACCAGAGAATGGCTTGGGTTGGAAGGGACCTTGAAGATCATCTCATTGCAACACCCCCGCTGTGGAGAGGGACACCTTCCACTAGAAGGTGCTCCACTTCCCATCCAGTCTGGTCTTGAACACTTCCAGGCACGGGGCGTCCACAGCTTCTCTGGGCAAAATACACCTCTTCCCCAGAGCACTGAACCAAGAAAAATTCACAGAAAGCCAACAACTGCAAACACTGTGAGGGATGGCAGCCACTTCTGTTACTGAGTATGAGGCTGATGCGCACATGTTGAGCTGTACTTTGCCTGTGTGATCCAGGAAGAGCCCCGAGGGAGGGGAACCTGGGTCATTTGGGAGAAGACATGCATCCACAGCCCTAAGCACAGGCCCGTCTGTACTGACATTGCACCTGAACTTGTCCAGCTTTAGATAGCCCACGCATGAACCCTGGGATCATAATGCTCTGACAGTGAAAACTGGTTTGAATATGGGGCTTCATGCTCCAGATTTGGCTCCATTATCTGTGGTAGGGTCAAGTGGTGTAGAAACACATGTAAAGAACTGTCTCAAAACAGCTTTCAGCCTTGTGGGCCATTTAAAACAGTGCATACAATTCCTATATATGCAGAAATCTCTGTTTGAGCTGTGACATAAACTGCTCTGTGGGAGGAAGGAGGGAGCAGCTTAAAATGCACTGAAAATGTGATAACTGGATTAGACACAATAAAGAATTTCCTGAGGGTGAAAGAATCCACATCTTCTCTACTGAGAAAGATTTCTAGACCAATCTCATTTATCATGCATTCATTTGTTGAGTAAATATTCATAATATATAAGTGCTAGTGTCACTTTAATATTCTGATTAGCATGGTACATCGTTTCATCTGTCTAGATAATGGTGAAAGTCATACTAATCAGAGTAATGTTGTGTGTCAAATGATACGGAGCTGATTTACTTAAGACTTGAATGTCTCCTCCAATTAACTTCCAAAGTAAATTGCACTGACGGTCCTTTTTCTGATTTTTTTATGAAATAGAATACATGAAAAGTATGAGTTGAAAAGCAAGTCTGCCAAAGTTCTCTTCTATTACCTCTCAACATATCCACTAACCTTCAGCCAGCCATTTCCAAAGCATAGAGAAGCCTGCAAAACTCATAAGAGTTATCCTCTGCTCCTGTAATAAATTCATATCTATTTGCAAACACAAGCTCAGAGAGCTGCCTAGTTCAGATCTCAGGCTTTTCTGTACACTGCTCAATTGTTACAGCAAGCAGCCCTGCAAGAGAGAAGGAAGCTGTATGTGGAATAAAGGATGTGAGAGATATAAAGTTCATATGGTTGAGTGAAATCAGATCATTGTGTCTAAATTGCTTTTTTAATGCTGCTGTGTGTTTATAATCCATCTTTACAAGGCACACAGAAAAGCACCACTCAGGTGGGTTACCACTGAAAGCCTGACCTCAGTAACACCCACTCTCTCTTGTCATTTGCACTAACGCTACTGGAATGTATTGTACCAGCCACCCCAATGTTATTGCACTTCAGAAGTGCATTTGAAAAGTAGTTTGCATGACAATCAAGCACCCATTTCAGGCCAAGTGAATGCAATGAATAACAAAACACAAGGAAACATTAGCTGGGCACTAACAGTAAAAACGGAATTACTTTGGACAAGTCAGTTTTGAATGAATTGAAATAGAACAAAATATTCAATGGTTGCATAGATATTACTTGAGAATAAGTGGGGGGAAGCATGACAGTCTGTAATCCCAGTTAATTTGATTTTTAAATAGCAAAATTACTAGTTCAGGTGCCTGCACACTGCTTGTGTCTCAAATCTATAAAAAATTAACTGTAGAAGCTGTAGGAAACCAGTCTCTGCTTCAAAGCACTTCAGCCCAAGGTATGATTCCACCCTCAAACCTAAACCTGCTCATCCTTGTAGCACTGGGTCAGGCCGGCTAGGCCGAGGAGCCCAAAGGAGAGCCAAACAAAAGACCACACAGAGACAGCAAACGGAGAGGGCAAAAAGAGAGAGAGGGCAGAACCCTCTGCCTTTATTTATATGTTTTACAAATCATCGTGGATTGGAGGTAGAAATGACCACCTCTCAATTCCATTGGTCAAAGCATCAATCTATCATATTTCTCCATGCAGTATAGTAAATTGATAAACAACACAGACAGTTAGCAAAACATAGATAGTTGTTAGGAAACCATGGCCATGTTTACAGAAGAAGTGTGAGAAAGTATTACAGAAAGAGAAACACTGAGAAACTGCAAAACTCAGGGCAACACATACTCACACCACATGAGCTGAGCACTTGCTCACATTGCAGTGATTTTTAAGGGGAATTTAGATCCAGGCTTCAGCACTTTGCTGAACCAGCTCTCAGCAGAACTTCTGGACTTCCAGTCTGTAGTGTCAAATCCCAAGAAGGGTTTGTGCAGTACCTACAATGTCTAGGTGCACAGAGGGCATGAGGGGATGTGGTTTATGGATCTTGTGGGGCTTGGCTGGAGGCCACCGCCACTCCATACCCACAGCCCCGGCCCTGGGTGCTCTGTGACTGCTGCCCAGCTGCTCCTCAGTATTTAGTACCACTTTAAATTCTTCTGGTGAGCCAGAAGATCCTGAGAAGGAACAAGTAAATATTTAATCTACTGTCTGAGTTTTAACAGGTAGTTCTGGGGAAAGCTATTGAATTTTTATTTGGAAAGATGATTTGTGCTCAGAATATCAGAATGTGATGCTCACACAGGGATGTTCAGAGAAGCAGACTCTCCCCAGAAATACTCAAATTACCAGCATTTCAACTGGGTTTTTAATGACTCATGTTGAACTGAGGGGACTTTATCAGTATTCATGCAATGGACCCATCGGGGAAGCTGTAACAGGATTCACTGCCTTTTCAAAGCCAGGAATGAAGCTGATTTGCACCATTCAGTCACCAACAGCAATATCAAATACAGTTTAATCAATAGTAGCTGACAGCACTGGAAGAGCTTTGGTGATGCAGACGTGTACCCAAACACAGGCTCTGTCCGAGCATCGGGACGGGGCTGAGCTCCCAGCTCAGCTTCAGCCACGGAAACCTTCCAAAGGACAGAAGAGAAGAGACTCGAGCCTGAACTTCCTTATTTTTATTACGTTAATTCCTTAGGTTACTTTAGTTAAGTAATTTGTATTTAATTTCCTGTTCAAGGGGGAAAAGGATCAGGAGGAACAGATGTTGCCCCCTGCAGTCTGTAGAACAAAGAGAGCCATGAAAATTCATCCGTCCATCTGATTGCTCTTTTATTAAGTAACACAGATGCTGGGAAGGTGGAGAGAACTGAGGTATGTCAAAACATTAACTTCTGCTTTGGTTTTTTTTCCCCCATTCTACTCTGAATTAGCTAGTAAAATATAAGATGGAAAATAAGGTAGTAAACCTGCTTTCTCTTGCAGCCTTTGAATACACAGCAAACATCTGGTTTTGTCTTTTTTTCTAACATGAGACAGAAGTGCAACTGGGGACTTTTTGCAATAACACACTGATTTTTCTAAAGAATGTTTAAGCAAAAGTTTATTTATGTGCTTCATCTGTAAAGGATTCATGTTTCTGTTTCTTGTGGAAGTTCAAAGTCATAACAGCTAAAAAAGGTGCAGGAAAGATTTAATACAGACTGACATAAATGTAAGTTTTGGCCATGCTGTAGTATTGTGATGTATCTTCTGTGAAGCTCTGTAGGGGTTGCAAATGCAGAAATTGCCTTGGGTTGCAAAGCAGAAGGAACAGGAATGCTTCTGCATGAGATGGGGCAGGGAGGGAGGAAAGAAAGGGGAAATTCTTCAGATCTGTTTGGTTTTAGCCATTTTGTCAGATTTGCCAAACACAATAATAGATTCAAAAGACATAGAATTCTGTAGAAACATACATAGATGTTACAAGGGGAATGGCCTCTTCTGAACATGGAAATCTATTAATCTATTTCTACAGCTCTCTGGCCGTGATCAAATGAGTTTAAGATTATACAAATGGGATTGCTGCAACTGTCCTTTGATTTCAAGTGCAGTCATTGTGCAATGAGGGCAGCTGAGAGCCTGAAGGCTGAGCCCAGAGGGGCCATTGAGGGCTGATCCTGAAGCAGAGAAGCCTTGGCCATCATTTTGGGTCAGCACTGCATCACTCCCCAGCTGTGCTCGGAGCTTCCCCACCGCAGTTTCTTCACCAGCTCAGCCATGTCTGCTTTAGAGATCACTGTCAGGAAACTTGGTTGAGACCTTCAAGATCACAAAATCATGGAATCACTTGGTTGGAAAAGAACTTCAGGATCATCAAGTCCAACCATTAAGATCTCTTGACTGAACCATTTCCACTGAGAAATATTCTGCCTATTTCTGCTGCGCTCTTCCAGCTGGAGGACATGTCAATCCTACACCTTGTCCATGTAAAGTTCTTTTTATCTGCTTGGATCTCACCAGTCTGAGAGCAGAGTGAGCTATACTTACCCCCAGCGCCAGGGGATCAGTGGTGCTTGGACACAGAGGTTTGCAGTGGATTTTCTGGTGAGAAAGAGGAGAATACACTTGGAGGAGCCGTCTGCAGGCACTAATGGGAAGGAGAAAAGTCAGAAAGTCATAACCTTGCCCTGGCAAAAGTGTGCAAGCATCACATTTTTAGGGAAGAAATTGTTCTGCTGGAAGAAAATGACACTGTTTTCTTCAATAAAAAATGAATTTCAAATTACTAAAATATGTGAACCATTCTCTTATATTCCACTAGCTCCAAACCGTAAAAATTTATAGCTGAAGCCAACTCCACATCAGGCTGATGCTGGTAAAGGAGACTAGACCATGACTTGTTATGTAAATAGGCCCATAAAAGTCTTGAAATTTTACATGAAAATCAGATCTGTGACAACCATCCTGCCTTAGCTCTCTGGATTGTTTAATTTGCATGTGCATGATTATGCAGTGTTATTATACAGAGAAGGCAGTTTACAAACCTTTAAGTGATCAATCAGTTAAATAAATAAAGCATCTCTGGTGATGCTGTACTAACTCTTTAGGCAGCGCCTCATCCTTCTGTCATTACCATAATCAGCTTGAATAATATTTTCACAGCAATTACCACCAGTGGGTCAACGTCTGCTATTAGCAACCTTTCTTCCACGGATGATGAACATAATAAAGCATGACAGCCCCAGAAGACACCAGGTGTCAGAAGACTTTCTCTAATATCGGTGCCAGGCTGCTTTAATGTGGCACATATAGGGACAATAGATTGTCAAGGATCACTCAATGCAACAACAATTTACAGTCTCAGTGGGAGTTTTCTTGTTTTGAGAAGTTCAGCAAGTGTTATAAATCTGTAATTTATATCAGATGTAAGAGGAAACCACATATACCAAAGTGGTTTGGCACAAATAAAAGTTGTCCCTGCTCAGAAACAGCTTTTTCAATCCGAATTTTCTTTCCCTGGGTTGTTACCTCTTGGCATTAGATCA
The DNA here is from genome assembly GCA_013400735.1 of Pomatostomus ruficeps. NCBI lineage: Eukaryota > Metazoa > Chordata > Aves > Passeriformes > Timaliidae > Pomatostomus > Pomatostomus ruficeps. The sequence goes on from VYZT01013903.1 coordinate 51,427, forward strand.
CATGGGGTCAAGCTGGCACCAACATTCAGGCTTTGAAGCAATTTGTTGCAGAAGAAATGACAGTAAAATGTTTTAGAAAAAGCTGTACTTGGTCACTAAACTTAATTAAAAGCAATGTGATTTAAACCTAACGCCCCCAAGGTTACCTGGGGGTTGTGGAGGTTAATTGCAATTGTCACTGTATCACTTTCCAAACGCCGAGTTTTATTTCTTGTATGCTATAAATCCTGCAAAGTCAGGTTAGAGAACTCTACATGTAACACAAGCATCTTGTTAATTCAAACCTAGGAAAGTGATCTACAGACACTCAGCAGCTTCCAATAGCTGGAACACAACCCATATCACAGATTGGTGGAACTGATATTGCAGACCTCATGCCAGACCTCGGGGGGTGTGAGGGCAAGGGTGGGAGCAGAATCCATCTGTCACTCCCAATGAGCACTCCAGTGTTTCCACTGGCCCAGCAGAAAGGCGTCAAAGCAAGAGGGTGACTGGAAACTGTAATGCTGCAAAATCTTCCATTGTGAATAAAATAGACAATTTTCTCATAAATACATTGGCGGGGGG
>VYZT01013903.1:52022-228437 GCA_013400735.1 Pomatostomus ruficeps
GGGGGGTGTTACCTTCTTATGCAAAACACATGTATAGATAAATCTGTCCACAGAAGTAAAAAACAAAAAATAAAGCCAGTTCCACAGGTATAAGTTACCCTTACCTCCAGCCTAGTGGTTCAGATTTGCAGCAGGGTACTTTGCAATAATTTCCTCACTTCTTTTCAGCTTCAGCCCTTGCAGAGTGAAGCCATCAGCTTCTCCAGGTCAGGAAAGAGATCTGGGGCTTTCTACAGGTGAAAGAACTGCAAGAACCAGCTCAGCCTGCATGGTGGGCACTACTTTCTTGGTAGCAATAATGTCAGATTTCCTGAAATGTGATTTTACTGAATAAGCTGAGAAAACAAACAAACAAAAAAGGTAAGCTCCTACAAGCACATGGGTGATATCTGAAGTCTTGATTTGAAAATAGATTTTGCCTTATTTTAAAAATTCTTTTCTACTGCTATTTTGAAATAACAACCATGCAATTCTCCTGTTTGGTATTATAACATACAGTAAATGATTATATTTAGTTTGCAGAATTTAACATGATTTGTGTGATCAGGAATTTGAAAAGCAAACCCCGCCTCTGTCTACTCTCTTAGGACACATTTCAGCTATTCCCAGTTTCAGTTATTTTCGAATCCACCAGTGTGATTAGCATATTTAAAATTCAATCAGCCTTCTCATTTAAAACATTTCATGTGTGTGCCACACTAACAATCAACAAGAGTCCCGAATTTAACATCTGTTCCTAATAGTAGAGAGGTTTAATTTGAGAAATGAAAAAAAATAAAATGTAATTACTAGGCATTCAATCACAATGAATAATGTGTTTGCTACAAGCATTCTGTCCTGTCAGCAAAAACCCTGCAGAGTCAGAGTGGCAGAAAAGCAGAATTGCTGGACACCGGGGGAGAACCATCAAAACACGGAAATGGGAGAAAGCTGCTGCTGTGCCTTCCCTGTGGATCACCCCTGGGAGCACAGGGGTCGCTGCTGGGGGATGCACAGCAGCCACCTGGTGAGCATCAGTGGTGCTCTGCTGTCTTCACCTCTCCACACCACCCCTCTGCCCTGCCTGACTTCGGAAAACAGGATGGATGGGTTACCAGGGATGGGCAGGGGTGGGTGGTGTCATGCCCAGCCTGGTTTGTGTGTCCCCCTCGCAAAACATATTTGAAAAATTACTAAAAGATATCCATTTTACAAACTTAATATCTGTTTCGTCTGGCGTGTTCCCTGTTACTCAGGTTGGATACTAGGAAAAATTTAAACACTAGAAGAGTGCTTAAGCACTGGAACAGATTCTGCAGGGCAGTGGTGGAGTGGAGTCACCGCTTCTGGAAATGTTCAAAAAATGGGTGGATGTGGCACCTGCTCTCTCCTGCGAACATTACTGACACTAATTTCACCGAAAGCAGAAATATTCACTGCTTACAGCTCATTGGATTATACCCAGAAAAAAAATACATATTTTATAAAAGCATCTTCAGAGCATTCACTCTATATTGAGGAGGAAGAGAAGATTAGAGAAGAAAATTTGGGACACCTTCCAAATTATTGCCATTCTACTGATGTCAGATTAAAGCAGTGAGCTGTCGGATTGGTTTGGAGTATCTAGAAGTAACTTTTTTTTCCCAAAATGTTGTTTTGTTGTGTTGAACACAGGCATCTTTTGTTCATCCCTTGGAAATACAGAAATGAGATCACATTTAATCATAAGAATTGGGATTTAGGAGGTGACATTAGAGTGACTGGATTCTCTCTGGGACTGAACACATCTGGTAGCTCTCATTCAATAAGCCTCCATCCAATTTATTAATACAAATTTTTATATATTGGCATTAATAAACTCAATCCCCTGCAATGCCATCATCAGTCAAGGCTGTCCCTGGCCCAGATATTGCCTCCAGGCATACCTGGAAATGCAGGTAGCCACCAAGGTAGACGTACTGACATTTTCCCAATACTGCTTGGACCTATATTTTAGCACATTTTCAGGCACAGGAAAAGAAATGGAAATAAAACAGTAATTATTTTGAAAAATTGTGATGTAGAAAATATATATTTACTCCTTTTTGCCTCAGAAGTGGAAAAGTACTTCACTACTCATATTTTTGGCCAATGCTCCATGCAGTTCATAATTTAGATGTATGATTTTTTACTTTGGATTTTCTCAGTCAGATGCACAACACAATTTTAATGATTTCAAAATGATTTAAATGGAATAATAAATCTAGTGTTTGATGTAACATGGCTGCCTGACCCAAAGAAATATGTGGGTAATTATCATGTTTCCCAAGTGGATTTTTTGTTCCTCAAATCAGTCACTAATTAGTGGCTACACTCACAATGATCACTCAGAGTAATTATGATGTTTTGCTGCATTGTTTGGGACAAGAACGAAATAATCCTCTTAATGAAAATAAATGTACAGATTTTTTTCTCCCAGGCCAAGATGGCAATGCAGTTGGTCTGATGGTTATGAGCATAATAAACAGAAGGGACTTAAAAAATACAAAGGTTAGGAACTTGCAGTACTTATTTTCTAAACAAGAAAACTCGGTATCGGCCCTGGGCACAGGCAGTTTGGGCATACTCAGGAAAGACCAATCACATTCTCTTCCCAGGGTGTCCTGGTTTCAAAGACAGGTATTTGCTAAAGAAGGCAGAAGCCTCCTTTAGAATAGGAGAATGTAACCCCCTTCCCTCCGAATTGGCAAAATTTTGAAATCAAGGGGCTTTCAGGCAATGGTATGAGAAAAGAGGAATAACAGTCCTTTACTAATATATTTTATATATATATATATAATGGGGAAAAATTCCAAGAGAGACAAACAAAAAAAGAAAATTATTCCAAACCCTGACACAGGGGGAAACAACTGTACCCAGCCTGAGCTGCCCCACACTGCAGAGCTCTGCTGGGCTTATTTGTCAATAATTAATCAGTTATCTTTGAATAAATGTTATCTTTGAAAGTATCTGCAATTCCATTACCATTGCAGAACACTTCACAAGGTCACGCCAGAGGGAGGTAAATGTAGATCAGTCTCGTAACGAAGGGGCCTAGCCATAAATAAAGACTTTTGGTAAGAAGGGGAAAGACCAGGGTACCTTAGGGATGCTTTTAAAACTTTTCTGTACAATAACTCCTGTGTGATACACCACCATTCCAAATCCCATTTTCTCATCGTAGCTCAACCTTTTAACATCCAACTTTAGGCAGCAAAGTCCTCTTTAAAGGCCAACGAGCTAAATTAATAACAACCAGCAGTAATAATCTTGATTTATCATCTCTGGAGCTATATTCTTCGCAGATGTCCAGTAAAACTTTGAGCAATCTCCTCAATCTGGACACTTTCACTCTTGATGTTGTTACCCTAGTGCAGGTTTCAGCTGCTCAGGGCTCTAATCCGTGTTTTGTCTTTGACTGCTCTGGGAAAATTAAATAAAAAATAGGTTGCTGAGGCATGAAAAAGGATAAAGAGAGCCAAGAAGAAGACATGAAGCAAAAGTTCTGCCCCAAATCCTGCTTCATTTCATAAATCCTTGATTATACGTGGGGAGGGTGACATAACCTCAAAATAATTTCCTCAGACTTCTATAGTATTTTACATAAAAATAATATTCCTTCTCACTTTCCTTTTAGTCTGAATATTGCTTTTTTATTTACTGTACATGCTTTTTTAAAAAATAATACAGTTTTACCTACATACCATGGCATTTTTTCATTCTTTAATTGCATTGTATAAATTTGTGTGTAAACACAGAAAGAAAGAGAAAGAGCTGCTCGGCACACAGCCCTGCTTCTTTCTACTGGGCCTCCTGTATGGTGAAATTGAAAATGTTTAAAAATGCATGATAAAAATAAATATACATTAGGCATCACCTTCAAATAGCTGCAATATATGCATGAGTATATGTATATATATGAGTGTATAAACACACATACACACACACACACATATATATATATATCTGTGTGTGTGTGTGTGTAAATGACTGGTTTACCTGTCTATACACAAAGCACAGTGTATCCTACCTGCAGTCTCTTTAGTCGAAAACTTTTCCAAAACAAAACAAAACAAGCGAATCACTCACATAAAACCTGGAGACATTCTCTTCTGTGACAAGCTGGAGCTGTTTGCAATGGCACACAGGTGATTCCCTCTGGGGAGCCGCACCACCCAAACCAGCACAGACGTTCTCAGTTTGGCCGCTTAACCCAGGTGTCCTGGGCTGATTTCGTGCTCTGTATTTCCCTATCATCTGCTTATGCCCAGGAATGGCTCCTGTAGCTTTAATCTGGGAAGGGGCACAGCCAGGGAACTCCAGCACAGTTTGGTTTTTAACTCCTTCAGGTACTGTATTAGCAGGTTAGTTTACATTCCTCACTAGCTGGTGGTCTGTTGGCCAGGAAAGGAGAAGTTTTTTCCTCTCTCTGGGACCGCAGCTAATTTTGCTTCTTCTTCTTCTGTTTGGACTGTTCAGCTTGGTTTTTTTCCTGTCTGAAAAATCAGACCATTTCAGGGGAAACAGTCAGTGAGACCCGACAGGAGCCGCCAGATGCCCAGCCCAGCCCGGTCCAACTTCAGAAGAAGCTAAGCCACAGAAAGAAGGGGCTCTAAAATCCACCATCTTTCTCCACAACAGAGAAGGGTTGTTATCTAACATTATTCTTTTTTTTTTTTTTTTTTTTCCCCTGTTCCTGCGTGCATCTTGCTTGTTAAATAAACAGGGGTTTTTTTCCACTTTCCTCCAAGAAAATTCCTTTTGAACCTTGGCTAGGGGAGGTGCTGAAAATCTGCCTTTTAAAGGAGACCCGCTTTCGGGAAGTTTCCTCCCAAATTTGTCTCAACCCGGGACACCAGGGAAGAACTAACCAAGGGTTATGACAAAAAATCATTATGACTAAGGTTGTTGTGCTGGAATTTCATAGGATGCCTCATCCCTGGAAGTATTCAAGGCCAGCTTGGATGGGTCTTGTAGTGACCTGGTCTAGTGGAAGGTGTCCCTGCCCATAGCAGGCAACTGGAACAAGACAAGCTTAAAGTGCCTTCCAACCCACACCATTCTGTGAGTCTATTAAATACATGATTATAAATGTCTCCCAAAACAAATTCCCCCTAATTCTTTTAGGTTTACTGCTTGTCTTCAAGGGTATAGAGCATGACCTAATTACAGCAGCAATTACCAGATCTTTTAATGAGAGAAAAGACTTAGTGGGTGGAAATTAAAAGGTTGGTTTTGTAATTATTGACCATCAGTTGTTTTTCTGCAGATTCCTCTATGAAGCTGTCCTTGGCTGGAAGTGAAGGCTGTGAACTCCTGCACCCTGTCCCCACTCAGCCTGGACCTTAAAACCAAATCACTACCCCTGGGCCAACGCTGCCACTGCTGTGGAGGACGACATTGCCCCAGCACGTGTTCCACATTTCTCTGCTATTCCACATCTGCTTTGAGTGCTTTCAGGTAGCAGCAAGTCGTGCTGATCTTACTCTTATCAGCAGTCACCAGGGCTTGGGATGGTAACTTTGAATTAGCACAATGAGTAATTCCACCAAGTCCTTTGGAAGAGCTTTCAGCAATAGTTGCTGTATGAAATTATTCATTCCCCACTGCTGTCAGCAGTTCTTTTATTTACCATGATTTTTCTATCCTTTATTCCCAGCCCTAATACGGACCTTTAACTCACTGGTTCCATTCTATCCTTTCCACAGTGCCCTGAAATCCCCCTTACTCTGCAGTGTGGGTGCTGTGTGACAGCAGATACCTCTGCTCTCACTCCCCCACTCCTGGGCTTTAGGTCAAGTCTGATTTTTGTATGTCTGCATCTGCCAGAAGTGCTGATCCACAGGAACAGCTGAGCATCCCCGCAGGACCACAGGAAAATGGCCCTGGGGGGGAAAGGAGCGATTGGAAATATGGACATGCACAAAATCATAGATTCATAGAATCTATTCCTGAGTTGGAAGGGATCCACCAGGATTGCTGAGTCCAGCTCCTGGCCCAGCACAGAAACCCAAGAAGCCCACCCTGTGCCTGGGAGCATTGCCCAAATGCTCCTTGAGCTCTGTCAGGCTTGGTGCTGTGACCACTGCCCTGAGGAGCCTGTTCAGTGCCTAACCTCCCTCTGGGGGAAGAGCTTTTGCCTAATATCCAACTCGAACCTTCCCTGACACAGCTTCATGCCATTCCCTCAGGAACATGAATGTCATGCAGACGAAATTAAAATCTTTGCAATGGCAAATGCAAGCTGGGGAACTCGGCTTGGTCCAGCCCCGCCCCTCAGGGCATCCTGTCTCAGCTGGTGCCAGGGGCCCTGGTCAGACAGACAATTCCAGCAGCGTTGTTTGCTGCACACAAACCCACATGGCTACACCATCATTTAAATGAGTTTGTCAAACACATTCACGTTCAGTTCTCACCTCACCTGTGCTCCATGATGGTGCCAGTGCTTTCTGGTTAGGAGATGTCACACCAGGGGGTCTGGGGATGACAAGCACCAGCACCCAGCCCTGCCTGCTCACCTCGCAGACAGAAACATGGAAACAGAGGGCAGAGACCACAGCAGCTTTGGCTCCTCTTTCACAGTGACACATTTGGATGGGAATGTCTGGTTCTTTAACTATTTCCTCATTATACATGATACAGCACCACTTGTGTGTGAGCTGTTTCAGCTAATGTCATTTTGCTCTGGAGAACGCAAGAGAATGTGCTTCATTAATGTGCTTACCTTGAACAGCAATCAACACGATGAACACGGCCCACCTGACCAGGAAAAAACAAATTGAATTATTCCTGCAGCTTTTATTTATCCACTTTCCATCCAGGTGCACAGAAATCACATTTCACATTAAATCCCAGCCACACAGTGGACATAAATTTATACAAAGATATTAAATTGTTTCTATCTATAAAATAATTTTCAATGAGATTATAGATTCCTGGCTTGGATCGACTGCAAATTCACCATCCTGTGACTTGATTAAAATGCATTATGAATGGAAGATGGCAGGAAAGCAGCCTGCATTTTCCAGGCAGGAAAAAAGCATCCAGCTTGCCCTGCTGAATGTCCTTTGAGCAGAGTCACTGCTTTAGCAGACAACTGCATCTTTGCTGCATGCTCAGATAAGCCCAGCTCCAGAAAGCCACATTTTCCATTCCACATTTCCATTTAAAATTCCTGTTTCGTATGTTTTTCTGAGAGCAGTTACTTGCAATCTGGATCTTAATGCAAATATTTAAATCTTAAGACAGAACCAGGAACAGCTAGCTCAAGAACTGATAAAGCGTTAGAAAGCCTTTTATCTTCCCAAGTTTCACATTTGATACAGCACAGTAAGTAATGGTGCATGGGCCCGTGTCTGTGTCCTCATTAATGGAAATAAGGACAACAAGAACAAACAGCTGAAATGAATGTCACACAAAAATGCAATTTTTAGTGAATGAGAACATTCCCCAGTGCTCAGCTGCAGAGGAGTGTGAGTGCCAGGGAGGGTTGAGCTGAAGGTGAGGGCTGCCCAGGGACCAGTGGGACATGGGGAAGTGGGACTGGCCACAAAAGCACAATAGCAGCAGCACCACCAAATATAGTTGATCTTTTGTGTGTGTGCACATATTCTATATAGCTATCTATATAAACTATCTGTATATACAGATCAGATCCAGTCCAGGATTTCTCTTCTTTATGCAGTATCAGAGTGCCCAGTGACTCACAGGACACACAGACCCAGTACTGCCCTGTACTGTCCCCATCTGAGCCTCTGATATTTAACTTAAAACCAGAGCACATGCATGAACCCTTTCCCAAGTCTTTGTACCCCTCAGTTGTAATGGTGGGCATTCCTTGTTGCTGTATGGATAGCTGATCTTCCTGGAATCTGTAAATAAAATAGTTCAGATTTATATGAATTTCAAGAGGACATTCTTGTGCTGTATTTTCCATTTCACCCTACCTTGCAGAGTTAATGGCAAAATGCCCTTAATGTCCCTTTATGGGGATAACCAGAGATATGTACCATAACAAATCGACCTCTAATAAAATGAAATGTTTGAATTGAATTAAATGAGATTATGTTGATATCTTTTGCTGGAAAATCAACCTCTTTATTCTTAAATTGACCTATCCTTCAGTCTCTGAACACCTAATTGTTAATTCCCTGGTGTCTGCTAATAGGTTTGAAACCAAAGGAACATGAATGATAATTGGAACAGTTTAAATTCCTTCACATTGATTTTTTTTTAAAGTCCTTACTGGCTTCTTGACCCTGGCTGTGCCAGTGCACTCTGTGTGTGTGTGAATGTGTGCTCTGCAGATACCTGCACACACGTGTGCTGTGGCATTTGTACCCATGAACACACGAGACCCAGCCTGGAAATGGCAAAACCACTATGATGTTCATTCAGTCAGTGCTACATTTCGGTTTGGTGATTGTATTCTCCAGGTCTGTTCAAATAATGTCTAAATATTGCATTTTTTTGGGATTCAGCACTTAAAAATCTAACAGACTCTAATTTTTACTGGCCTGTGTGGGATTGTAGCATGACAGGGGCTGTGTTAGAGGAGATGGAAATTGAGCCACTTGTGCTTATTCTGAGGGTGTGATTTGCAGTTGGCAGCAGCTATAACAAGCATCCAGTGCTGTACTTTATCTTCTCATATTTTAACCCCTACTGCCAAAAGGTCACTTGCTTCCGAGCTCTCACTAGCTCTGACAAGGGGTAACATCTTCGCCAGTGTCATTCCCCCTCCCCTTTGGCCCAATCAGATCTTGCTAAATAAATCATTTAAAAAATGACTTTAACATTCCAGTCACACCCATCTCCTCATCTGGTTTCAGTAATGCCATCTAGGTGGAATTTATGCTCAGTGTAATCAATCCAGAGAGTTTCCTTCCTTGATTAATTCTCTGCCTGATATTTTGATTTGGTGTTAATTCTGCTTCCTCTTTTAATCCTGCCATTTTGTCATTGGAGGGTGACCACAGCACCAGCAGTTAACCAGCCTGTGCATCAGAGCTGTCCTGGGGGTGGCTGCCCAAGCCTGTGCCCTGCTCACTGTGTCAGCCCTGGCATCACTGCCCTGCCCCAGACAACACTAGGTCAGTGATCCCACCACTACAGATGCAATTTCTTCTCCCTTTCCAATATTTGAAGTATTGTCTCCAAGAAGGAGCTTCCAGTCTATTCTCTCCTCTGTTCATTGCCTGCACTGCATATTTTAATTCAGGTTTTAAATAGGTACCTCTTCAGAGAAAGACACAAATCATGTATTCCAAAGGCTCCCAGCAGCACTGGTACCTCTCAGACACACACACACACAAGAAACAGTGGGTTTATCTCTGCACAGTGGTGCATGAGAAATATTTCTCTGCTCAAATGAAGAGATACAGCTGAAAACCAAAAGAAGGTAACACTTCTAACATCCAGTGAGATAATGACAGCATCGTTCATGCTCACAGATATATTGGAAGGATTTGAAAAAATCCCGCAATTTCTGCTTCTGACAAACAGGATGCTCATCACCAGTTGCAGCTCTGGGTAGTGCCATGACTGTGGATCCAGAGCTCGGCACCACGTGCAGAGGGCCAGTTACCCCAATGTAGTATTGCACCTTCAGAGTGAAAACAGCTTCTCTCTATTTCTTGCTGTAGAGCACAATCAGCTGCAAAAACTTTAATTGTTCCATATTGGGCAGCTTGGTGACAATTTCGAGAAATCCTTTAAAAAAAACCACTCCTGTACTTTCTGAGTGTTATCCTCCATGTACATAAAGATACACTACAGATCTTTCCAGCTGTGGTTCCAGCCATGAATCCAATATTAACTGAAGGTTCAAGCAACCCCTGGTTTTAATCCTCCATTTTAACACTGACCTTAGCGGTCACAAGGTGAATGTGCAGTCTGACATCTCACACTGTGCATCACTAGAGCAAAACAGGGTGGGACAAGTCAGTTCTCTCCATCTGGGATTCATGAGGCAGATGGATGGACAATTGCTGTTTAGTCATTTCTGGGCAAAACTTTGTTATAGATCTTCCACAGCAACGAGGGGAGAGCAGCTTTCAGACAGGGATCTCCACAGCTCTTCGGCTACACTTAGCATCCTGTGAGGTGAGAAAATAGACATATTTTAAACTGATCCAGACCATGGGCTTCAGGCATTATCTTTTTCTCAGGAAATCATAGAATCATGGAATGGTTTGGGTTGGAAGGGTCCTTAAAGCTCATCCAGTTCCAACTCCCCCTGCTATGGGCAGGGACACCTTCCACTATCCCAGGTTGCTCCAAGCCCCATCCAGCCTGGCCTTGGACACTTCCAGGGATGGGGCAGCCACAGCTTCTCTGGGCAACCTGTGCCAGGGCCTCACCCCCCTCACAGGGAAGAATTTCTTCCCCACATCTAACTTAAATCTCTCCTCTGTCAGTATGAAGCCATTCCCCCTTGTCCTATCACTACATGTCCTTGTAAAGAAAAATAAGCAGTCAAGGTTCTCTGGTGGAGCTGAGATCCTGGCACGGTCTCGTTTCTCCCCTCCTGGTGCCAGCACACAGCCCTGAGCTGGCCCAGCCTGTTCATACATCATCCAGATAATTTTGACACCAACTCCAAGGTGAGCTCAGACCCATCGTGTGACCCGTTGTGTGGCACAGGAGCCACACACTTTGAAGGATAAAATCCTGACCCCCATCAGTTTTAAGTAAAAATACTGTGAGTGGGTCTCCTGTACTATATTGCATTAGTTCTTGCAAGTCTGCTGTCAAAGCCTTTCTGTAATCAAACAAGGTTTAAAGTAACCAAATTAGTGTCTCCATCACTGGCAGGATTTACTGAAAATAGGAACATTTGTATGCACTCGATATTGTCTCACTCAAGGCATGCTGGATAATTTTTATCAGATGATCAGCAGGCAGTAATATTTGGATGCTCTGATGCTACTGAAATAAAGACATCCAAAAAAGCACACTGTAAGATTTTTAGCTTGAGAAAATCTAATGCAATATGCCACTTCAAATTTTAGTTAAATGGTCTTACACCATAAAGAACAGTCGGTATTTTGCTCTGCATAGCAGAAGCAATCTTCCAGGTACAACCTTTACCAGTTGCACTTCACTCTTATCTTTTTACATAGAGCGTTATAAGACAAATATTATTAGCACAAAGAGCTTTAAAATCTTGAAAGTTTAGGCTCTTGAGGAATACAGCAGCCCCTAAAGACACTGAGCATCACCAGGATGAAAAGCAGAACAGACCTTCCTTGCTGTGTCAACAAGTATTTTAAATCCTTGTTGAAAAGCTGCACGATTACATTATGAGGGAAAGTGTCTGAGGAAGTAAATACTCTCTGATTTCCCCTGGTACAAGGGCACACTGCCTCTGAGTTGCTGAGACATTTCAAAATCACTTTGCAATTCAGGCAGGAGCTGATGAACAGCCCATGACATGTAATGAGGAAAAAACACCATGTATTAGAGAGCTGGGAAACCTTCTGGTGGGAAAATGGGCTTTTCCTGTTATCTTACAAATGATCCCTTGCAATGAGAGTTAAAGAAGATGGCCCAGGACACACATGCACTTGGAGCAGTGCCCTTCTGTTGCTGAGATCATCTATATCAAACACAAAATATTAAAGTAACAATTCCCTGGACTCTAGGGAGGGACACTTCATCTCACTTTACTTGGAAAGAGAAGTCTTCTCTTATTTCATAGCTCAATTATAGAAGTGGTCAGAGACACAATGGTGAGAGGGACCGAGGGAAAGGAAGGGAAAGGGAAAGGCCACTGTGTTCATGGGATGAATCCATGTCTTGGTACGAAAGGGTTTTTCCAGATGGGTCTTTTGTCACAGGTCTTCCTTCCTGCTTGCAATGAGAGAAAATAAAGTTGTGGCTGACCAGTTAATACTGCTGGGGCAGTTACAGAAATAAAATCTGGTCCATCAAAAAAACCCGTAACAAAACAAAACCAAAACCAAACAAAAAACAACAACAATAAAAACCACCACCAACAACAACAAAACACACACAAAAAAACCAAACCTGATGGCCAACTAAAACCTAATACCTACTGGTATTGCTGTCAGAAACAGCTATTAGAGGTAAAAAGGAATGGAGATTTATGTTGTTGGTCACTTTGTTAACTGCCCTTCACTCGTCTACAGTGGGGCAGCAATACTGCTCCTTGCAAAAGTCACATGCAAGCAGCTAACCTTACCTGAACCATCACTTTTTGCCTGTTATCTGGCCTTAATGTAAGAAAATTACATTAAATTAAATTAAATACAAACTTCCAACACAGCAGGATAAGAGATTCTTTTGCTTTAAAATGATTACACAAACCTGGTGCTGAGCTTATATAAGCAAAACTATTACCAAGTTTTGCACTTTTCCTTCTCAGCCTCATGTCCTATGAGGGCTCATGGCTCCCTACCCACCCACAGTCCATTGGGCCAGGGTGATGGATTCAGGTCCCCAGGGTGCCTGGGGTACCCAGAGTACCAGAAACAGCCACAGATCTGCCCAGAAAACTTGGAAACATTCATGCAAGTACATTTCTGAAGTCAAACATATGCAGCAGAAGTTTGCTTCCAAGGGCTGTGGTAACAGATTCTTTCCCATGGGAATTTTTCTCTTCTTCCTGTGTTTTATAAATAAAGATAAAGTTTAGATGTTATTGAAACGGTCTCTGGGAAAGATGGGCGGTTCTAACCTGGCCAATCGGCCTAGGGGGAGGTTTTGGATTGACCCAATCCGGATGACCTTTGAAAAGTCTATATAAGTTTTATAATTAAATAATAAATTCAGATTCATGCCACATTCACCGGCTCGGTTTCTTCACTCGGCTAGCGGTTCAACAGCGACAAAGAGATATGGTCAGTCAAGGAATAAGGGGTTACCAGGAGCCCAGCAAGTCCCTTCTGCACTCAAAGAAATATCTTGACATGAAAGCCAGAAGAAAATCTATACAGGTTTGAGAAATTATTTAAAGCTAACCAATGCTTTAAAAACCAGCTTTTTGGGGTAGATAATTCATACACAATAAATAAGATGGGATTTGTCAAAAAAACTGTTCACTCAACAGAAGCTGCTGAAGAGCTTCCATAGGTTACCAAGCTGGTTTTGGGCTCAGGATGCCTTATGAATATTTCCCTAAGCTGCCAGCTTTCCAAGCAGCTGTACCAGAGCATCGTCCCACTGGATGAGAGATGAATTTACACAGCATGTTTAGATAGTAAGAGTTGGGATCATTTATATGAAACAAACAATACAAATATTTAAACAAATAAACAGTCTGTGGCTTTATGACAAGATGATGACTGCATAATGAACTCTTACCAGGCACGGCAAATGCCTGCATGGTTTAAGCCCATATTTTCAGAGTGTGACATTTTAAAAAAGAGGAGAAGAAGTTCTGGGGGCAGGGCTGAGAAGATGCCTTTCATGATGTCGGTGCCTTGGCACTGCAGGCAGCCAAGGGGGCTTGATGGGTTGTCGGGTAGGCTCCTACCCTGCTCCTCAGCATTGTCCAGGCACCCACACTGCCCACACCGCCCACACCACCCACCAGCAGGGAAAGGCTTCCCACATCCCGTACAGCTCAGAGGCCAAATGCTGAAACACACCCAGCATTACAGCTGGAATATCTCCTCTTCTATCTTTCACTTCCTCATCCTCCTGAAATACTGAGATTAATGATTTTGCAAAGTCTGCCCAAGCACTCTCCTCTAAATGTTCCACTTGAAGACTCCCCGTTTCCTCAGCCACTTTCACATGACCCAGTCACTGGGACAGTAAGCCCCACTTTGATCTGAAATTCTTCATATTAATAATGCCATACATTACATTTGACAGCTTCTAACTGATTCTCTGACTTCCGTGTGGCAAAAACTTCTGTCAGTGTTATTGGCTTTCCCTTTTTTATTAACTGCTCTGGCTGGCAGTGAAATCCCCAGCAGAAGTGGATGCTCCTGGGGGAATTTTTCAAAGGTTAGATCCTCTCATGCTGATGCAACATTTTTGTCATTATTCGAGAAGACAGATTAATCACTTAGGTCTATATCCTAATCACAGTAGGGGGAAAAAAGTCAGTCAGGTGCTTAAAAAAGGTTTAAGCATTTAAATACACTTCACAAATTTAATCCCTGGTAATCAAGCACTGGAAGAGGGAGAACAGAAAAGGGGGGAAATGAGACAAAAGAACAGATGTTCATTACAAGACCAAAGAGAATGAAGCAATATGGCATCAGGAGAGGGAAATCTCACTGGTGAGACACAGGAAACCATTTTCTTTCTTAACAAGGAGGTAAGGACTAGGACAGAGTTCTGACCCTTGAAGTGCAGTTAAAAGTCATAATTCACAGCTTTTGAGGACACTGAAGCTAAAACCTAAGTCACTCACAGATGGTTTCTCTGTGTTATACTTCCAAAGAAGTCCACATCTTCTCCAAAACACATAATACTGTACTGTATTCCTATTGCCAAGGAAAAATATGGGCCAAGAAAAAATATTCAAACTGTCCAGTAAACTTGCATTTTCTCCATGTCTTCATTCTAAGCTTAAGGCTGAAATCTGTCACATGTAGTGAAACCTCATTGAGTCAAACCCTAAGTAACACCCCTCAGACGGACAGAGAGGAAACGGGTATCTTGGAAGAGATTCTATTTGCCAAACATGTGTCTCCATCCTAGGTTATAGTGTCCAAAAGGTGTTTGTCCTTCTTACCTCCTGCTGTCAAAGGAAAACCACTTCTTTCCTTCACTCCCTGCTCCACAAGGCCAGAGGGAGGAATCCATCTCCTTTCTCCAGTTCCCTGCCAGCCCAGCTATGGATCATGCTCAAGGTCTGCTGTGCAGAGCAGCCCCAGCCTCTTTGGCTCTTCGAGGGCAGATCATTGCTCCCCTAACAAGTTTATCTTTCATCATACTGAGTGATGTCAGCTCAGAAACTGTGCAAAAGTGTATTTTGGCAGATAAAGTTTATTTCCTTGTTGCTGAGTCATGGTGGAGCTCATCTGTTCAAATCAGCTCCCAGACTGTTTGCACCCCTGTGACAGTCCTGTTCATCATGGAGTCAATATGAGGTCTGATTATTACAGTCAAAAAACTCAGCTCTTTAGGCAAGTCAGCCATCGGTCTTTGGAAAACCCTGATGTTACTTCAGGCCTCCATGTGAATTCCAGATGAATGAGCAGAGCTGCTCTCATGGGGCTTGCAGGCTGCACAATTCCCTAAATACCATTGCTTTATCCACCCCTGTTTTCAGTTCTGTTGCATGACTCTCAGGTCAAATTGCATTTGGCTGAAAAAACATATTCCAGTTCATGCACAGAAATGCTCAAGGCGGCATCCTGTAATAAGCTAAATCACAGGATCATTAAGGTTGGAGAAGACCTCCATGATCATCAAGTCCAACCTTTGACCAAACACTCCATGTCCACTAAACCATACTGCAAAGTGTCCCATCTACTGGTCATAGAGGCATTGCTGAGGAAGAAAGGCTTTTGCACTGTTCTCACATATGTATGAAGACAGAGAGGAGTAGTTGCCTTTGTAAACTAACTAAAATCACAAGAAAAATGTTGGGACTTTGCTTACATTCCAGTCTTTTAATTCTGTCACATAACAAAGCTGACATGGTTTGTCTTCCTTCCAGACGTTACAGCAGTAGCCAGCAATTTAATCCAAACCATTCAGTACTTGTCAGATTAGAGTAAATCCTTTCCTAACACGCAGGACAGAACAAGCTTAAAATTAATAAAAATAAATGGAAGGTTGCACAAAGCTGCACTTAGAGACTATATTTAGTGTTTCAAGGCCTGATACAGACTCTATAGAAATGTTCTTATTAACTTCATTGGACGTTGCATCATACTCTTGGACTACAGCAAGACTGTGTGCAAAAATGGACACAAAAGAGCAGCTCAGCTCTCTCTGATGACTGCTCAGAACAGGCTGCCTGGCATATTATGGGGAAGTGTACATTTTAGGGGAACTGATAAATCTTTTCAATTTATAGATAATTTCCTAAAAAGAAGAATTTATCACATTCAATTGAAAATGAAAATCTTAGTACCTTTTCATCTGAAGAAATGAGAAAATGCATTTGCTCTTTATTCTGCAGATCTCCTTATTTCAGGAGGCAGTACTTTTTAAGTGCTGCTGTACATTTGTCATGATGAAGGAATTTCTTTTTCAGCTTCCCAAGTATATGCTCTTCTGCAGAAAGCCTCTCCTATTGTCCTGGGGATATTTTGTACTGGGTACAAGGGGAAATGCATTTCCTCTGTTCCCTGAGGAACTGAAGGTATTTTGCTTCCATAGTTATTTCTTTCCCTTCCTAAAGCACACTTTGTGCCTGCACAGACTCTCACTCTAATATGTAGAATTTAGAGAGCAGAATCCGTCCATCACCATGGTGAGAAAATTTCAAGCCAAGAGTTACATTATGCACAACCACACTTAGAGACTTAATCGTAAAACACAGCCAAGTATTCAGATGAACTAATAATTTATTTGCTTAAAAATGTTCAAGAGAAAATGTTGAATTTATTCTTGACATTCCCCCCTGTAGATAATAGCTCATGTAAACATGGCATGAATATTCAATGCTCAAGCCTTAAAATTTGGACTGTCAGTTAGTTACATAAATCATGCAATATTACTGCTTTTCCTTCATGACATATGTAACTAAGCAACAAATAATGAATTCAAATATTAAATTTATTACATTCTGCCCTTTTCACAGGGATAAGTGATACAGAGATCTCAGCTCAGCAGGAGGTGGTGGGTCATGCTGTCCTGAAGGCAGAGAATCAGAGAAAATTGTCAACTCAAAATCCAAATGACGCTGCCTGTTCTGGATTAGAATTTACATAATGAGCATTATTGTCCTGGCAAAGGCTCAATTTCTCAGTTATTCAAAAAAAATTATTCAAAATATCAAGAATAGGGTCAAGCCTGAATTTTGATGAAGATGCAGAAAGACTACTTGACCATGACCAACTCTTATTGCTGGTTGTAAATCAGCAGAACATCTAAAGAATTTGTAATAATTGCTGTAGTTAGTTGTGATCCAAATGGGATGTGGTATCACAAAGAGCTGGAAAAGCAGGGCAAAAGGATGAGGTCTCTTTGAAAGGGCTGGAAGAGATATTTGTCATTTAAAACAAAAATTGAAGACTTCTAAGAGGAAAAAATGGCAGAATAACCTTAGAGGAAGAGGTATTACGGTACTAAAGGGAGTAACCTTTAAAGCCTGCCTACAAAACAGATCCCTGAAGTCCTGAATCATAATAGTAGAGGGAAGGAAGCATTGAAATACATGAACATTACCCCAGAAATTTCCCAGAGATGAGAGGGAGAGCAGAAGTTTCTTGCTAAACTATTCATTTCTGAACTTCTAAGTAACAAAGAGTGCAAGAGGAAAGGAGAAAAGAAGGATAATAGGAGGGGAAATAAATCTCTTCCTTTAAACACGTTTAGTGGTGTAGTAATAGGTGTAGGATTACACTCAATTTTATCTGAATGGATAACACAGGCCAGGATATTATCTGTAGTTTTCTTAAAATCTCCTCTGAAACACGGCTTTAGCATTTCTTTCTGCAACAGCAGTTTGCTCCCCAGCTGTGCCATTTCCCACAGCACTCCACTGCTCAGGCTAACCCTCGGCAAAAAGGGCCTCATGGTACAGCACAGAAAAAAGCAGCTTAATTCCAGGGGGAAATTGAACTAGTGAATAGGGTGGCAGGAGTCCTGAGCTGGTTAATTCGGGGAAAATTATACGAACCACTTGTGTAAAACTGCAGGGATCCATTAGTAGCACACATAAGCTGTGGATGCTGTTAAGCAGACAGAAAAGACAGGGGACTGCAGGAAGACCTGCCTAAAAAATAAGCTATTTGCTTTCACCTACTTTGTGCGGTTCTTGTGAAGCTGAGAAACCATTCACTGCTTTGCAATAGCAGGCTGTAGGTGTAATTTTGCAAATCAGCACACTTCAAAGTGCCTAGTCCAGACAGGTTACAACTCCTGGCTGCTCCAGCTTGTTGTCCTCGTCTAAAATCCACACAACCAACCATCACAGGGACGCAGAAATGGGGGAGCCAGTGAGATTCTGGAGCCGCTTGAGTTGAATTTGCCACACCTTCACTTCAGGGAATGGCCCATGGCAGGGTTACACCTCCTGAATCTCTCATCTTGCCTCCTGTTCACATCTCCTCCTGAAGCTGCTGCCCAGATACTGAGATTATTTTATGAGATACAGTAACATAGTGCCAAACACAGGATAGAGAAATAGATGAAGATTAGTTCTATTTTTATGGCAAACTTCCTATTGGTGCTTAATTAACAATATTATAGCAGCTAATCACTTGGTGGCTCCTCCTGCCACTTATTTTCTCAGTGGCACAAGGGCACGCGACAGGGGCGAGCGGCTGTGCCACGTCTGCTTGCAGTAATCCCTCACTTCACCAAGGGCTCCAGTGCCATTAACTGGGTTAATTGGGTTCAGAATTGTTGCCAATCCAGACATCTGTGCTCAGTTGCTGACACTTAAGAAGAAAAAGAAGCTGAACACAAGTTCCTTGAAATCCTGATGATGAGAAACTTGCCCCCAGACAGCTTTTACATCCCAAGGGATTCCTGGAGAGACAGAGGGTGCACAGGGGAGAGCCCTTCTTTCTGGGAAGATGTTCCTAGTTTCAGAAGTTATCTCCAGAAACAGTTTCCAGAACATGGACCCTTAATTTCCTGCAACAGATGTGGGAAAAATTCTAGTTAAATAAGACTAGAAATGTAAATGTGGTTTGGCAAAGGGAAGTATCAAGGGAATTCTTTTAGCCAGCAAAATGTTTGTTTTCAAGTAATTTTCAATACTAGAGATGCCTCAATTCCTCTGTAGTGCCTTTCTCAGAAAAAAAAAAATACTGAGAAGAAGTTACTGCTTTCTGGCTTGGCGAGGAAGAAATGCTATCACCTTATTCCCAGAGGAGGTGAGCACAGGCTGAGGAAGATTTAATGTCTGTGGGTAACAGAAGAGTTACAGATAAATGATAATTTAACATCATGAATGCATTGAATTAGACACCATTTTGTGAAAACTCACAACTAAAAAGATTTTTATGAGGGAAATTGAGAGGTTTGGGCTTTTTCTTTCCTCACAGCTAAAATTTAATGTATAACTGTTCTCTGTGATTGACGTTACATTTTAGATGAGGGTTTTGTTTGGGGTTTTTTATGTACTCTAGAGAGTGACACTGAGTTATTTCATGGGATTAGTGATTTAAGTGATGTGAGCAGGTGGGTTGTCAAGATCAGCAGAAGCTAAAGCACAGCAGCATTTGCTAACTGCAGAGATTTCAGATGATGTAGTCAGCCAGAGCAGCTTATTAAAGGTATAATAAGCTCAGGAAACTTACAAAAGGAATCAAAATTCTGTAACGCAGGGAAGCAAAGTTCCTAAGTACCAGCATATTCCTGTAGGACTCGGAGGTGACATGAGATTATAAAATATTAAATGAACAAATTTCTAATTGAACACATGAGTAGAGAAAAAAGAATTTAGGGCAATGTGTTTTTCTGAAAAGAATTTCAAAGTTTGGCTTAACCACACGAATCCTTGTGGCACTATCAACCTCCTGGGGTGGAAATCAGATTCTTGTCTTTCATCCAAGACCATGTTTTCCAGTCACTAAAGCATCACCATTTGAATCTGTATGCTGCTTCTGGAGATCTTTTTTGGCTTTCTGTTATCTCCTATACTTAAATCCCCCCAGCATCAAAATATTCCCCATTTAATCAGACCCTGCTTTGATTTCAGACATGATCCTCCTGACTTTTGCCCTCCAGACCTTTCTCTGTATCTGCTCTCACCAAGATATCTGAGCAGCCCTGCCTCCAGCCTTCCCCTTTCATTTGATGGGTTGCTAGCAGTCTGTAAAGTAAAATAAGAATGGTTTTGGCAATTCTTAAGCTGTGGAGTTCTACAAAATACGTGTGTTCACCTGCACCATCTTCCTACAAATGCCCCACTTCCGGCAGAGTCAGACTTTGGCTGTACGGTATTTATGTGGTGTGTCCCCAGAGCAATACAAATCTTAATCTCCAGAAAGCTCTGTGTGCTGGTTAAATCCAGGATGGGTGGGTGGGTGATGGAAATCTCAGCAGACAGTGGAAGAAATTAAAAACAGCTCCAGGGAGTGAGTGCTCTGCCCAGGGCAGCTTCATCAAGGTTATCAGCTGGGAGGGTTCCTGCCGTCAGGCAAGAGCCTCCTCACTGCCCTCAGTTACCAACATCCGCCTGCTTCTCCAACCCAGCTTCTGTTACCGAGTCCTGCTGCATTCTGGTCATGTTTTACCATCCTAAAGAGAGTGCTGCTCCTGCCTCCCAAACTCCTCAGCGTGGTTTGAGAGCACCGGGCAAGATTCTACCGAGGATGGCAATGACATTTGGATTATGCCACTCTCTCAGTAGGTGAATCATAGAATCATTAAAGTTTTAAATGACCTCCAAGATCATCAAGTTCAACCTTTGACCAAATACCACTTTTCCCACTAAACCATACCACAAATTGCCATCTCTACTCATGGTTTGAAGGCTTGCAGGAATGGTGAATCCTCTGTTTTCCTGGGGAGCTTGTTCCAATGCTTTTGCAGCCTTTAAGTGTAGAAATTTTTCCCAATACCCAGCCTGAACTGCCACTCCCAAAAGACTGTGCTGAGTGTTCTGCCAGCACAGGGGTCAGAGGGCCCACAATGAACACAACGTACCAGCAATGGGTACTTGCTGTGGGAGCAAGGCACACAGGAAAACGTGAAGCACGGAACTTGCATCCTGTGTTAGCAAAACTCGGGTCTCTGCCTCCCCTCCATTCCTTGAATGTCTTCAAAACTTCCGTCCCTAATGAAATTCGGTGCTGAAATGGATGAGGGTCTGCAAGCAAAATGCAAACAGTACTTTAGCCCAGACTTCATAGCATTGTGCTTATTAAGCAGTTTTCTGATTTGAGGACATAGGTGCTGTCTCAGAGGGTGTTTGACCATTTTTCTCCAATAGCAAGGAAAAAGTTTTTTCATTTCTTTTTGTGGAGAAACATATACAAGCTAGGCAAGAGGAAGGTGTCTGCTCATGTAAAATGTAGGAAGATATAATGGAAGTTTCACAATACCCTTTCAAAGTACCTTAATACACATCAGGCAGACTATTTCAGCTGCCGAACTCATTCCACATTTCCCTGCTTTCTGTTCAAAACTAGTGAAATATGGTGGGTTTATTATTAGGGTGCTGTCATTTATAGGTATGACTTCGGTCATTCATTTAGCAAAAAAACTCCTTGTCCAGCCAAAAAGAATAATTTCATCTCTCTCCAGCTGGGGAATATCTATTGATGCTGTTTGGCCACAGCTGAAACTCGGGGCAGAGCATGCCACTCATCTTTTACTTTCAGCTTATTCCTTCCAACCCATAAAGTTAAACAAATTATTTTAAATTAAACAACCTAAAGAGTTCATTCACTGGCAGAAACTGGAAGAAAATCTTGCTTTTTTACAAGAGACATTATTCCAGAAGGAAAGCAGCAAAAAGAGACATTTACTATTCAATTACAGACCTGCTCACATGCCAACAAATGTGCTGCAAAATTCAGTCCTGGATTTCCATGTGAAAGGGGTGACTAAGTGCTTCAGGGTGCTGGTAAATATAATAGAGACTGCCTTGTTGGGGCCTTGAATTCAAGCCAGATCAGATCCAACTGCAGGGAAATAGTAGAGATTTTATCATAAAATACCCACCACACCCTCTCCCTGGATTTATAGGGCATTTAAAAGAAATCTTACACGTGCAGGGTTGTAAGATGGTGAATTTTCATTGTCTTGCTCCAAATCCTCATGTCAGCCAGCAGAAGCATCACAGGAACAAGAGCCAGGCTTTGGCTTGCTTCTCCAGAGGGTTTGTCTTTCCACACATGCTAGTGGAATACACACATGATTAAAAATAAAAAAATTTGGTTTAAGCTGAAAAGTGGAAAAAAATATTTAGGTTAATAATTTTGGACTCCTTTTCTGCAAACTCTCTACTCAGAGGAAAAAAGTACAGTCAAAATGTAGCGAATTAGTTGGAAAGGGCAGATTCTGACCTGATAAAATTCGCGTGGCTATTTAGGGAGCAGGATTTCATTAGAGTTGCTATAGCAATTGAAACAGTTTGACAAAACCTAATGAATGATTATGACAGAAACAGAGAAAGCTATAAGCCGTCAAAAGCTATAGGAACAGAAGCTTCACAGGTTTCTGAGCAAAATCCCTGTGGAAGTACCCTGATCTCTGTGGAAGATATCACACTCATTTCAAACAATTCTCTGGGGTATTCACTGAGCGGTGACAGCAATACAAAACCGAGTGCCCTCTCCACTGCAGAGAGTTCCTCATGGATTTTCTTCTCTGAGAGGCACACTTAGTTATTGAGTGCTTTATTATAAAAGTGCTTGGCACTTGTGTGGCACCACTCATCCCAGGGCACTGGGAAGCTCCTCCTGATGCTGCATTAACCTCATCAAAGAGACATTAGATACGTCCTGTGGCTGAGTAAACTGAGCCAGACATGAAAAGACTTCACTTTCCAGGGAGCAAGCAGGGAAGCACAGGGTGGGGGGAGCTCCCAGAGCCCAGACAAACCTCACAGCACATGAGCAGGGGGGACCTGCAGAGCTCCCCCTACATGAGGTGCCCCCACGGCAAGAAGTTGCTGCAAATACATTCTGGGTCCAGCTGAGCTCCTGCTGCACTGCGGTGCCTCTCCAAGGTGTAAAATCAAAGCTACTGTCTGGCAGGGGGTGTTCTCAACTCAAACTGTGCTTGAGGCCAAAAGGGTTTTCAGGGGCTGCTTAAAAAAGCAAAATAAATAAATAAATATATATCTACACACACACCCCCACACCCCCACCCCTTTATTCCATTATATAATGCCCAGCACAGCTTCTCTTACTGGGTTTTCCCTCAGGTTTGAGACTGAGAAAAAAAATTGCCTTCAGGTCAGTAGAGGAAATTTTGAACAGTTCTCAGCGAAATTAGCATGCACCCAGCCGGTCCGTGCACCCCAACAGCAAGGAGGAAAGAGGGTCCCTGTCTCACCTCCCGCTCCCAGCCCCTTCTTGCTGTTGCTCTGCCCTTACAGTCAGAGCCCTCATTTCCAAGGGTAAGTGCAGACCTACAGACCTTTAGCCAGTCCTTTGAGGGAGAACAGCACTGATTTGAGGTTGTTGGACATGTTGAGTGGTGACCTTTGGACTGACCTGCTCCGTCACAGGGCAGAGCTTCATCATGGGATGGATCTTAAAATGACAGACATCCACCTGCAGCAGGAGCTTAAACAATTTTTTTCCTTCTTAGAGATTTCTGAATAGTGTCTGTACAGTATAAAAATCTAAACCAACAACAAAACTCGTCCTTTAAATAGTTTGACTGATATTAATGGAGTTAAATGGAATATAATTTGATTCTGGGCTTTTTGAAGCTGCTAAGCCCAGAAGAGCTCCCAAAGCCTCCTAGGATTGCCTCAGAATATTATGAATTTTGACTTGAATTTAAAAGTAAATTTCTTTCCAATTTTTCCAGAACTGGGCAGTCAGATCCTGGGCCAGTCAGGCCTCAGGGAGCCATGGGGGTGGCCAGGACAAAGCAGTACAGCTTCACTCTGCTATAGGAAAAAGGAGATAAAGCATGTTTTATGTTTTCCAAACACTTCTGCTAACAGGTCTATAAATGAATATTTTCTGTTTGTTCACATGTATCAGTCTGATGGCGAGTGTTTGAAACATGCCTAAGTATAAAAAAAATATATATTTTGACATTAACTTTGTTTCTGGCAGAGAAACTGCAAAATATTTAACACATTGGAGGCCTTGATGTGTTGTGGCAGTGAGCTGATTTTGCTATGGTGACTCTAACTCACTCCTCAAAAATCACCGTCAGATAGACACAAAACCAAAGAATTTTGGCTCTCTGGTGTTGGTGCAGAGAGCACAGAGGGCACAGTACACTCAGCTATTTACTGATTATTGGATTGAACCTCGTTTAATCACATTTGCAGGTGATGTCCCGCTTGAACCAAAGCCATTGGCCAGCTGGGTGCTGTCTGTGCTACAGTGAAGTTTGTTAAGGTCCTGGAGTGACAGGACAAGGGGGAATGGCTTCACAGTGACAGAGGGCAGTGGTAGGTTAGAAATTAGGAAGAAATTCTTCCCTGTGAGGGTGGTGAGGCATTGGGAGAGGCTGCCCAGAGAAGCTGTGGCTGCCCCATCCCTGGAGGTGTCCAAGGCCAGGTTGGATGGGGCTCGGAGCAGCCTGGGATAGTGGAAGGTGTCCCTGCCCAGGGCAGGGGGTGGAATGAGATGAATTTAAGGTCCCTTCCAACCCAAACCATTCTGTGATTCTATGTTTGCTTGTCCCAGACCTTGAGAAATACTGGTTTGGATTCAGAAGCACGAGCTTTTAAATCTCCCTCCAGGAAGTTTTTCTATCTGTTAACTTTAATAACGCTGGTTATTTCTCTTTGTCGTATCAGATAAGTAATCCCTCTATCAGGTTCAAGTCCTCAGTCTAAATTCTGCACACGGCATTTCCACTTAGCATTTAGACTAAAGACTCAGCACTGATAGAGGGATTAGACATTTTACATCGCCATGGCTTATATTCTAATAGATTTGAGTTCAGAAAGTGATTTCCTTTGCACACTTTTGAGTTGCTGCCTTTCTGTTTCAGTGGAAGTTGCTCAGTACTTGCACAAAGAGATGGGAAAAATGGCATTTCCCACCTGACATGAGCATTTATTGTACTCTTGAGCAGGAAATGGAGAAGAAAGGACACGCTTTTTTCATTATTCATTCCGCTCCAATAGTCACTGCGCAGGTGTGGGAGGGAGCTCCTACCACCTATTTATCTGTTTGTCTTGCACTTGGTCCAGCACAGCTCATCAGTGAATGCCACTTTGGAAGTGACAACTGATAATTTCTGAGTTTCAACTCAAATCTTCTTTTTTCAAAAGGACAGTGATAACCTTAAAGGAGGTCCATAACCTAATCATTTCTCCAGAAAGAGAATTAATACATGCAAGAGCATGAACAAGTCCGAAAGATGAGAATATAAAATTATAGTGGTGTACATAAAGGAAGAGTTGTATGCTGATGATCTGCAACATTTTATACAGAGAGATTATCGTTTGGTTATCAGTTATAATATCCTTCCTTTCTGAATTAAAATTTTTGCACAGTTATTACCAAGAAAAGAGAAAGAGAATAATCACAGCACCTTCCAGACACTTGTCTTCATTTTCCTCCCTGCAGTCACTTGCCAGGCTTCTCCCTCTGCTTCTCCAACATTCACTCCTACGCTTTCCATTTCTTTAGGGTCACTGTCGAGTAACTGACTACAATATGTTTGGCAGAGTCTGGAGTAACAGGGGTCACACCATTAGACTGTCATTTTCTTAAAACTTAAAAAACAACCTAAAAATAAGAAGTACAGCATTTGGGGAGGTTTTCAACATACGGCTACATGAGCAAATTTTAAACATATGGGCCATCAAATGCATTCAAAATGTGTTGAAGCCCATCTAGTGATCCCTAGTCAGATATTACTTATGATTTGATAAGCTGAAGGACATAGATGCCTTTTGCAGTCTCCTGACTAGTCCATGGGTACTTCATCTGCAGAAGAAAGATTAGTATTCGTCCTCACTTAAAGTGTATTCATTCATGTATTGCCTGGGAATTTGTATAGTAAGAAATTCACTTTGGGGATTTCTCATCTTTAATTCTTGTACTAAATAATATCCTTTTGCTGTTAAAGAAAAAAAAAGGAACTATCAAAACATGTATTTAAAATATGTAATTAATTTAACTTCATACAGGACATGTAGGTGAGCTGGTTCATTGATCCTCTCTTAAAGATGAAAGCAGTAGTAGGTGTTGTTGATTATATTATCCCAATAGGAGACAGAAATAAATATGAATGCAGAAACTTAACTCATAACTTGCAATTTACTAAAACAAAACAGAACCAAAAAGAAATATCTTATCTTCTATTTCTCTAGAATTATCCAACGTAAAAATTGCAACAGTGACAATTCATAACTATAAAGGAATAACTAATGATTGTAGATCTTTTGTGATGCCCAAAATATTTTTTATAAAGCTGGAACACTTTTTCCTCTGAGAACCAAAGGGCTTCCTTTTGTCTTAAGTATTAGAGTGAACCAAGAAAATGTTTTGCTTGAACAGTTGAACTAGCAGGTGGCTTATAAGAGCATAACCCTGTCTCTTTCCTATAATTTAAATAAAGATGCCCATCTTAACTTACACAGCAGATGCTCATCAAGAGAGCTTCAAGCAGCCAGGCTAGCAGAGTCCATTCACTGTCATCTGTAGGTTATTAATAACTAACTCAGAGAAGCTGCTTAGCCTTAACATTTCAGTTACTGACTTCAAAATAGAGAGATTTTTCCCTTTTAGTGTCACTCCATTCCTCTGTCTTTCATTTTGCTTTTGTCCAAGGACTTGCCATCTGCACCTGGCAGCAGGTGAGTGCATCCTCTGCTGCAGTGGGTATTATCCTTGCGCTTCCGCACAGCTCAGCTCCAAGTGCTCTCTGTGATCACTTCAGAAATGTCAGCTACGGTGTTTATGTCAGCTACAGTCAAGGGAGGGAACAAAATTCTGAGTTTCTCCAGAAGTTGTCTTGGTTTCAAAGACAGGTATTTGTTAAAGAAGGCAGAAGCCCCTTTTCAGAATAGGAAAATGCAACCCCCTTCTCTCTGAATTGGTAAAATTTTGAAATCAAGGGGCTTTCAGGCAATGGTATGAGAAAAGAGGAATAACAGTCCTTTACTAATATATTTATATATATATATAGGGACAGACAACAACAATGGTAACCACAACAAATAAGAACAGACAAACTCACGGACAGTCTCTTCCCGCTCTCTTGGCAATCCAAGGACAGAAGCCCAAGGNATTACCCACCCATTATCCACCCATTAACAACAAGAATGGGGAAAAATTCTAAAAAAAAAACCCTGACAGAAGTGCACTGAGATTCACTACTAGAAACCTGATTCTGCCCAGTAAAGACTCACAAACTGGTTTCCAAATCTGACTGTGGGAAGGGCGGCTGCGGAGTCTCCCTCACTGGAGACATTCCAGAACCATCTGGCTGCGATGCTGTGCAGTGTGCCCCAGAAAGACCCTGCCTGAGCAGGAAGGTTGAACCAGATGACCAACTGTGGTCCCTTCCAACCTGACCCATTCTGTGTTTCTGTGAGTACACCTCTCTGGGGTGGATAAAACTGGATTCCCAACCTAGACATCAGAAAGAATACTGGAGGGGGATTGAGGGCAGTGACCAGGTCTAGGGGTTTAAAAGGAAAAAAGAGAAAGAGAGAAAAGAAGACACTTTAAAAAGGAAACATCACTGTGTTGGAAGGAGCCTCATGCTCCAAGGGTAGCAAGCCCTTTGCAAGCATCTCCCTCTGCAAGCACCTCCTGTGTATCTACACCAGCCTTAGAAATGAAAGAATCTTTCAGCAAATAGCAATGCAATTTCCACCAGGTTATCTTCCCCAGGGAGAACAGCTGGGGCTCGCTATACTTCACTGAGCTTTTGCTTTACAAGGTTCATTAACACTTACAGAGAGGGCATAAAAGTTTGTGTTTCACCTCTGACAACCTGCTCATGGGCATTGCTGCTCCCTGCCAGGCTGGGAAGAGGAAACAGCCGGGCTGGCAGCCGAAGGCTCCTCAGTGCTCCCATGAAACAGGATGAGCAGCACAGACAGATCAGGATGTACATGTGGGCTTTCCACCACCACTCATGAAGGACAAACTGAATTCAGACATTGTCTGAAGAGCAAAAGTGAAAAGTCAGTTGGATAGTGAGATAAGCATTAGGCAACCTTCAAAATAAATAAGGAGAGAGAAAGCATGAGAAGCAGCAGCACCTTTAAACAGATTGCCATGGTGGAAGCAATGTGGTGGGAGAAACAGCATAAGGAATTGTTGGTCAGAGCTCTGTGGTGTTCCCTTTAGAAACAATATCATTCAGCCCATTCCTGAGGTCCAAGACCTTTGAATAATCTTCAATTTTAAGCCATCCCTTGGGAATCACATTGGCTGAACAGCATGCCCCCAGCACAGCCAGGAATTCCTGCTCGCTTTCTGCCTGCAGACGCTGCTGAAGCTCCTTGTTCATGGTACCATCAGCATTGTCCCCACAGGGCAGGTTTCACGGGTGCCAGGTCCCTGTAGCCACAGTTCTGGGTCTTGCTCTGTGTCACCAAAGGGCCCTGCTGGCCCCGTCCTGACTCACAGAGGGGCTGCTGACTGATCTCCATGTCCAGTGTGCTACACCTGCAAAAGAGATGAGACCTGTTCTATCCCTGCCCCGTAATGCAATGAAATGCATTGTGCTCTCAGATTGAAATCTGAGCCCTGGCTGCACTTAAACTTGTTACTTTTGTCTGCTTATTTAGCCTGTCCTTCTCTTATCCTTTCACCATCTTTTATCCTACCCACTGTGTGGGAGAGGGAGGCTCGGCTGAAGGGCATTTACCCAGGATCTGTCAGGCAGATCTGAGCCCAGCCTTCAGTGTGTCCCTGGCCAGCAGCTTTCAGGAGTCTCTGCAGGGTCCCCATCAGAGCCCTGTGCAATGCCAGGCACCGGGGAGCTCCCCCCTCCATCCCAGGCAGGGAGGCCCTGGCTTGTGTCAACAGGCAACGGGGAGATTAATATACAAAGGAGATATTTGTAAGAGTAACATGACAACTATCACCGTCAGTGATAAGGTTCTTTCCCAGCAGAACTCTCCACTGTAGAGAGGCTGAGAAAGAAAAGCAGAGGATGTGACCCTTAGCAGAGGAAATTCTTTAGAAAGTCAGATTTAATTGAAGCCCTTAGAAGCCCTTAATTTTTGAGAAGTGGGCCACATTTTCCTAACACTGAAAACAAAGAGCTATGTACTGGAAGCATGAAATACAAAACTCAAAAAAAAAAGGACTGTACAGTAAGTGCAAGTAGCTGTTGAATTCCTTGGAAAAGCAGAACCAGAAGGATATTTTTCTCTGGGAGTGCCTTTTCCAGACGGCCTGATTGATCTGATAATTATAATTTAAACAGCTACAGCTTCTGGACATTACTACAACTCACACTGAGTGATTTGAACACCACATGGTTCACAAATAAATCTAAAATTCTCAGCTGGAGCAAGGTAATTATGTTTGTCTAACCAGGCAAACAAATAAAATTATTAAGGCAGGAAAGCCACAGAGTGTTGGAAGATAAGAAAGACCTATTGGCACTGGGGTTTCCATTTTACAAAGTAATTGTTGGCCAAATTAGAGATAGAACTGCTTTGGTTAAAGCATTTGGTAGAGCTGTCCCTTCCGCAGGTAGCAGCCATGAGGAGACGTGTTGGCTCACACAGCATTAGCTCCACACCATCCCTGGTACAGTCAAAACTGGGTTCTCATGTCATTAATTAGATTATTTAGATTAATGATTACACCTGAGTGATGAAGAAAAGCAAGGATGGCTGCCCCAACCCTCCCAAAGCACTGCCTGTCCATGCTGGAACCAGATTCTGTTTTGGCATGGCACAACTGGATTTCACCCAACTGCCCACAGTTGGTCTTTTTCTATTCTCAACTATATTCAGAGCAATTTATCCCTCATCACCCCATTACTACCATTTTTTGGACTTTTGGCACCTTCATGCAATGAGTTTTTCCACGTGCCAACCAAGACAGCTTGGCTGTCCTCCAGCCTTTAACATAACACAAAGGAGTTTAATAAAAACCAACAGCCTTCAGCGAAACACCACCTCCCACAAACCCCCCAGTGATTCGCTCTGCAGCGAACAGGCCTCAGAGCACGAACACAAACACAAACCTTTATGGCAGGACAAGCCACATTCCTTATTCTTTGAATGTGCTTCATACTGTAAATCACCCGTGAAGGTGATAAATGTGCACTTAAAACAAACTACACGCTCTGCTCAACAGGGCTCTTCAGCATAACAAAGCTGCCGGAGGGCAGCTGAGCTACAATAAGCGTATTGGTCCTACTGGTATCTTTGTGGTCTAGATGAGTGTGCAGCAGGCAGGTTTCCTAACACACCATGAGGTTCCTGCTTTACCCTGCTGTCCTGGGGTGATTTCATGCTCTGTATTTCCCTATCGTCTGCTTATTCCCAGGAATGGCTCCTGGAACTTTAAGCTGGGAAGGGAAGCAGCCAGGGAACTCCAGCACAGTTTGTTTTTAAACTTATCCTGGTATTGAATTGGCACAGAATTAGTTTACATTCCTCAATAGCCTGTTAGCTAGGAAAGGAGTGGTTTTTTTCTCTCTGGGACTGCGGCTTTTTGCTTTTTCCTTCTTTTTGGATTGGTGGGCTGGTTTTTTTTGTCCAAAAATCAGGCCATCTCCGGGGGGGACAGTCAGCAGGACACCCCCCTCCCCCTTTTCCCCAACAGGAGCTGCCGGACCCCCCAGCCCCACCTGGCCAAATTTTGGGAGAAGCTAAGCCAGAGA
This sequence comes from Pomatostomus ruficeps, assembly GCA_013400735.1. Classification (NCBI taxonomy): domain Eukaryota; kingdom Metazoa; phylum Chordata; class Aves; order Passeriformes; family Timaliidae; genus Pomatostomus; species Pomatostomus ruficeps. The sequence continues at coordinate 82,584 of VYZT01013903.1, forward strand.
AGGAAGGGACTCTAAAATCCACCATCTTTCTCCACAACAGAGAAGGGTTATTATCTGACATTAATTTTCTTTTCCGTGCCTGCATGCACCTTGCTTGTTAAATAAACAGGTTTTTTTTCACTTTCCAAGAAAATTCCTTTTGAACCTTGGCTGGGGGAGGGGCTGAAATTCTGCCTTTTAGAGGAGACACTCTTTCGGGAAGTTTCCTCCCAAATTTGTCTCAAACCTGGACACCTGCAAGGTCTTCCTGCCATGTTGACCTGAGGAAGTGCAGAGGGCAAAGGGCTGGGCAGGTGCCAGGCAGGGACATTCCAGCAGCAGCGGTGGTGGCATGGGGGGTGTGTTTGGCACACAGGCTGGTTCCAGGCGGTCAGTGACACTTGTCATTCTGTCACAACAACTCCCTTCCTAACATCTCATTATCTGGCAGGTTACGTTTTACAGGAGAGATCATTATCTGATTCTGTCAGCTGCTGTTTGATTTCTGTGTTCTGTTCCAGCGAGATTTTTCTTATAACAATGACTTTGCTAATGGACATTCCCCTACGCTGCCCATTTATAACACCTTTCCTATTATACCTCCTAGATGAGACCTGACACTGACAACAAACATTACTGAATTAAACCTCAGCTGTAAAGTAAGCAAGCCTTATTATACCCAATTTTACAGTTGGGTAAACTTACATACTGGAGACATTTAAATGACTTTCCACAGCATTACAGAGCAAGCCAGTGAATGCAGAGAGCCTAGAAAGTCCAGTTCTCAGTCACTCGCTGCAGGCCCCACTTCGAGAAAATAAATTTATTAAGCTTGTGTTTAACGTTAAGCTTATGAACAAGGGGGCGTTAACCCGTTACAAAGCTTGCTTCCTTCAACATGCCAAAAACCTGCTGCCAGCCAGCAACACCAGGATATTAATTGTGCCTTCCATGGTCAGAAGGCAGCAGTGATTTATCGCTTTGCAACAGAAGGATGTGACACTCACGGCTTGTGACATGAAGTGGAGAAAAGCACACTGGCTCAGGGGACATTTGGGACCCATTTGGCCCCAAAACCTATAAGAAAGCTACAGTAAAGCAAGCAAAGGGATAAAAGGTGATGCTGTTGTCAGGAGCAGGATGGAGTGTTTTGCAGAATTCACAAGGCCCTTACAGGGGTGCTAGTCATCCCAGGGTTTGCTTTCCTGTAGAAGCATCAGCCTCCAAGGATGAGCTAACTGGTGCAGACATCAACAGAGTCAGCCCTCAGAGTGACATGTCCATGGTGGCCTTGGACACACCACCAGCCACGGAGGTGCCAGGGACCCTGGTGGAGCCCAGCCTGAACCTGCAGCAGAGGACAGACGCTCACCTCCAGTCTGCCTATGCTACCAGACTATTAAACCCCCAATTTTTTCATCGCTATCCTTTCTTGGTTACATAACTGTCTGCAAACAGATGCATTTTCCCTTCTCAGTGCCCCATTCGTCCTCTTAGTTCCATTCCACAGTGCTGCCGTTGCCTTTTTCACATCACAGGTCACAGAAGCTGCAATTACCTTACAAACCTTGGATTGCCATTGTTGGCAGAACGAAGCAGAAGGAGCTGGTGGTGAGAGAAGAGGGTTTTATTCAGTAATAACCAAGGCAAATGAGCAACTCCAGAGAGGATTGCACTAAATGCAAATGCTGCAGTGGAGACAGGAGGGGTCTTGGGGTGTAATATGTGATTTTCAGGGTTTGGAGGGCAGAGCCTGGTTAGAAAATCAGCTGGGAAAAACAGTCTGCAATGAAAAACTAAAAAATTATTGCAAACCCAAGAAACTGAGTCACTGCTGTGTTTGGAAACTTCTTGAGATGGGAAATTGCTTTCAGCTTAACCTGGAATTTGCCATCAAACAACAAACATGAAGCTCTGCTCTCACATCTCATTTTAGCAATAATTAATAACTCGAGAAATTGGGAAAAAAAGAATTAATTTAACACTAAGAGAAGAGAGGCCAATGTATAGTTGGGAGCAGGAATACCAGGCCTGATTAGAAAGGGGTTGGGATTTGATACCAAAATCATCCTTCAGGACGTCCCCTCCACACCAGGCCCCAGTGCAATCTCTTATCTGTAAAACCTTCCAAAAGAGGTTGTGGCCCAGAAGCTGCATTTCTTCCCCCTCCAGCTCTAGCTTGTTTCTTTCCCCCCTGCTCTACCTTACTTTTTTTTGTCCTCATTGAGGGTTTTATTCTTCTAGAGGAAAAAGAAAAGGGCAAGACAAATCCTGGCTGCCTTCCAGGAAGCTGTAGTCATTTTAACTCCATCCTGAGATTTAGACCCTCAAATGAATTATAAATGGACCGATTTTACACTGCTTAATGGAGGCTTGTACAAGGCAGAGTGGGGATTCCAGGTCTCCTGCCAGATGGGACAATAGCCTTAGAGGTGCCATGCATTTCATAATTTGGGAAAAACTCGTCTGAGATTCCTTATCAGTCAATTCAAGGTGCCCACAAGGCAGAGTCCTCTCTCTCCAGCATAAGTGCAAAATCCATTCACTCTCCTATAGGGAGGGAGGGAAAGAAGAAGCTGAAACCAGGTCGTGGTGATAACTTTGGGATTCTGCAGACAGGGGCTGTGGTGAACCCCCCTTTTTTAACTAAATCCAAATATAGATGGATAAAGGATTCTGATGCAAACACCAGCTCAGGGCTTGGGCTCTCCCTTCTCTTTCCATGACACTCACTGAGCTGGGTCTGACATCTCCGGAGCTTTGTCACGGAACAGGACCATTCGGGATGAGCAAGGACCCTAGCAGTGCTTTAAAGAGAGCTGCATCTTTTGTCTGAAGCACTCACCATTCCCATAAACTTCTGCCAGATCTGCAACACCAGGACTTTAGAAATAATCATGCCTAAGCTACTGAGCCAAGGACAGCTGCCCATGAGGCTCCTTTTCTCCCTGTTCCAGCGGCAGCTGAGGAAGAACAAGGAGCATCACACTCTTTGCTCACCAAAACACCCAGGAGAACTCTCCTTCCTCGCTCCAGGTGCCGCTGCATCCCACACATAAGTTGTGATATTAAAACTTTCTCAATGCATACCACACAGAGGCAGAGCAATGCGCTGTGTTTTATCACGTGAACTTTACAGCCAGAAAAATCCAGCACATGTCAGTACCTCTGCAATTTCCTGAGCTCCCCGGTTTCCTCAGCATATGGTCTGATGGTGCTATTCCATTTGCTGTCCCTGGGAGAGCAGTTTGAAATGGAGAGAAATAGCATGGTACATTTGAGTTTATGGGGTATTAAAAGGGCTATAGTGGATGGTAGCCAAGGCACCAAAGTGAATTATTTATAGTGCAATTGCACTTTCTCCTAACCTACCCTTCAGATGGGTCAGGCCTTGAACACTCCCATTAAGGTTTTGTTAAATCCAAATAAGATAAGGTTGTATACAACAATGCAGATACGCCCGTTTTACATTAAATCATGTTCAAGTAAAATTCCTTCAAAGTAGCACTCTGAGAATGGCATTACTTGCTTCTTGGGTCAGAGGCACATACACATTTTACACAAACCTCCCTTCACCTAATTTTATTGCCCTTTTTTGGTGGTATTTCCTAATGTATCACGACCTCTGTATTTCCAAAATGATGGGACAAAACCAGACTCCCTTTCTTTCCACAGTAATACTGAATAGAAGAGTTTGCCAGGGGATCTTGTTGAGCTCAGGTACCAAATATGTCCGTGCAAACCTTATTTGCACAGAAAAATGGCACCAGTTCTGCACTGCAGAGGGCTGCAGTGATTTGCTGCATCACTTTTATGTTGTTGTGACGTAGTCGTTGTGGTCTGCAGGAAAGAGCATTAGCCTTCCCAGCCTGGCAGTGAAGTTTCTCAGCTACAGGACTTCTCCCCAAAGCAATGTAAAACTCAAACACTGCACAGTATCCTACAGAGCCTTCTCTTTTTTTGTGGGTAGAGTTTGCCCTAGCATGATGAAAGAAAAACCAAAACCTAAAAACCTAAGGAATTAACCAGGGCTCTCTGTGACAGAGGTACTACAGAGAAGGGATCAGAACAAACCCCTAAGCACAGTCAGGATACAATTCTCCAGGAAACACAAATATTAGACTTACTTCTTAGTCCACATTTTCTATCCAATTATGGCTCATAACAGCTTCTCTTGTAGCTGCAGGCAGGTGTTTCAGGCCCTTTCTTTGGGGTGCAGTACCATGGTCAGAAGAGGAAAGATCGCATGGTTGGATTTTGGAGCAGGGTTGGAAATCAGGGAATCACAGACTGATTGGGGTTGGAAGGGACATTAAAGCTCATCCAGTTCCAACCCCTTGCTGTGGGCAGGGACACCTTTCTCTGAATCATGTTGCTCCAAGCCCCCTGCAGCGTGGCTTTGAACCTTTCCAGGGATGCAGCAAACACAGCTTCTCTGGGCACCCTGTGGCAGTGCCTCTCCACTCTTACGGGGAAGAATTTCTTCCCAATACCCAATCTAAACCTCCTCTCTCAGTCTGCAGCCATTCCCCCTTGTGCTGTCACTCCCTGCCCTGATTAAGTGTCTCTCTCCAGACTCCCTGGCACACAGCACAAACCCCGTCCCCAGCTGTGCATTCTCAGCTCAGAGGGTGTGAGCAGGACTTTGTTCAGCTGGGCTCTGGTAGGGTGGGAAGGTGGCACCCAGAGCTCCTCTCTGCCCTGGCCAAAGGCAAGCAGAGCAGAAACACGGCAGAAATACGGTCTCAGCAGAAAACTAATGGGTACATATTTTTATGAGACTCAATAGCCCTTTAATTGATTTTATTGCAATTTATGGCATTTGCATAATGATGTGAGTCAATATGAAGAGAGTGAAGCAGGAGGTTATAAAAAACATTTCAGAGTCTCGTTCTCAGGGAGCTGAGTCCAATCCCTGCATTTTAACATTTCAGTTTTCTTATTTTTGGTAACGCAGCTCTTTTGCATAATCTTCTGAAGGAAGTAGCAGCATTCTGACAACATGCTGACTAGCAATAGCATCTGACTGCTACCTAGGAAACACCTGATATCATCAAGTGATTGAATTAAATCTCTAATTACAAGATTTTTAAACAAAGAAATCAAAGGATTTCTCAATCAAGCCAACAACCTTTCTGAGTTAACAGTCACAGAAGAGGAACCCCTTGTTGAGGCCAGCTCATTGCATTGCTCCTTTATCCTTTGTTTTCCACCTTGAGGTGGTGTCCCTGTCTCACTCCAGCCAAGCCACGTGCCTTCACTGCAACTCAAGCTGTCCAAAGCACAAGATGCAAAAATGATTCACAGCACAATATTATGATTTCAATGCAATCAAAGGTCTTGTTACCTGTAATTCTGTAGATTAAAGACTTTGTGTGTTGAATCAGCACAATGGGGGTCCATTAGAGTGGAAGACTTGTAGGTAAGTAAATACAAGATTATCATAGTTTTTAGAGGGTTTTGTCCAGCATTGGTGCACAGCAGTTGAGATCTGTAACTGCATTAAAAGCAGTGCTCAGTAAACAAAGTTTGGCCAGCTTCATGCAAAATGACTGTACAAATGGGAGCAGTGCCCACAGACACCTCATCCAACAGGACTTGCTGTCTTGGCAAACACCAAACAATTCTCCAGGGATCAGTTTCCCTCAGACATCACAATTCACTGGTGTCATTCCATTCACTATCAGTAGGACTAAACCAGGAGATTTTTCTTGTTTACCTAATGGACTCCAACAAAGTGAACTGCTGGAATGAGAATTCCAATTATAAAAACATGTTTTTAAAAAGCTGTAATTAATGCTTGTTAACAAACTTTTGAAAGTAATTAGAATACTGTTTAGCAGAAAGCATTACATTGTTGTTGTTGTTGTTATTCTATTCTATTCTATTCTATTCTATTCTATTCTATTCTATTCTATTCTATTCTATTCTATTCTATTCTAATTGCTAGAGCCTGCTGCTTCTCTGGGGATAGAGCTCTGAGCAATCTGGTCTTGTGGAAGGTCTCCCTTCCCACGGCAGGGGGGTTGGAGCTGCATGATCTTGAAGGCACCTTCCAATACAAAACCATTCCATGATTCTAGGATAGCTGGAATGTCATAAAAGAAAGCAATCAGTAACCCATGGTTTGCTCTAATAGCAGAATAACCCCCTGTCACCTGGCTTGGCTCTGCAATGACCCCAGCTGAGCAGCAAGAAGCTGTCACAAAGCACAAGATGGGTCTCATGATACCCACGGTGAGCACGGGACAGCGGGAGATCCCAGCCCTGCCTGGGGAAGGAATGGGGAGCAGCAGAGCCCAGGAGAGACCCACGGCTCCTGCGCCTCCTGGAGAACCCCCAGGCAAAGCACAAGCAGGACTCAGATGTGGTGTGGGAGTCACAACTCAGCCACTCCTGGGGACTCTCCGGGCTGGGGCAGAGCCCCAGACTGGGCAGGGCTCGTGCCAGGCCAGCTCAGCCACTCCTGCTCCTGCAGCTTCATATGATCAAACTCTCTCCCAAATACAGTTGCCATTTAATTAATTACAGAAATTGAGTAAAGCCCAGAACTAATACCAGTCAATACTTGGACGGTCTTTCAAAAGACGGTCCAAAACCACTTTTAATTTAATAATCCTCACAGCAGCCGTGTGGTCTAAATGGGTTTCATTACACTCCTTTTACAGATGAAAAGGGCAAGGACAATAAAGAAAGTCACAATCCCCCATTAGCCTGACTTGAGGTCATGTGGCAAGGAAGGTGGCTGGGGCAGAAAGCAGAAACCCTGACCAAGAGGGAGGGAAAATCCAACCCACAGATCTGAGATGGAGCATTTCCTCCTTCCTGCCCCTCAGAGGGGATGAGAGGCTCAAGTCATTATATGCTACAGTTGGGTGTGCATGTACTCTGCAAGATAAAATTACATCTACAGATGGTCTAGACAAAAAACCACTCAGCTAATTTTAGCTTAGACAGAACCTCATGTGTGTATCTGGGGGAATAAAATTAGATGCACTTTACATACTTTCTAAATTATCAAGAAGATCTTCCTCCATAAATAAATATCAGCCAAAACCTAATCTTATGCTCAATACAAGGCAGTATTTTGGATTTTTTTCATTAAATATCACAAGTAACAAAAATCTGTACCTCTTTTTGTACATCTACAGACACATTTAGAGATGAGTCTATCTTGTAAAATCCCATTATCACATAGTAATGTGTCCCTAGAACCCTTTATGGATTATTTTTCTGCTTTTTCAATTCTGTTAAATAATTAGTGGTAATTGCCCTAAGCAAATGGTTACCCAGCAATCCACTACTGTCAGTAGGCATTCTGTGCTTTTGAGATGTCCTTGGCTTGGCATGTTTGTGTCAGTGGTGCCCAGAAGAGGACACCCAAAATGAATTTAAGGGCTCGTGGGATGGGGCTTGGAGCAGCCTGGTCTGGTGGAAGTGTCCCTGCCCATGGCAAGGGTCTGGAAGGAGATGATCCCTAAGGTTCCTTCGAACCCAAACAATTCTATGATTCCATGATTCTATAAAACTGTGATTTTCAACCCTGCACCTTGGAATAAAAACAGAAAAGTAATGGTTGAGGCTATCAAGTCTTTATACCATTCCGTACAGTGCAAGAAATGCAGGCTTCCCTGTAACACCTCTTAGCTGGGATTATTATTTTTATTACGGGCAGGGATCTTGGGGTTCAGTCTCAGCAGTCAGCAGGTGTGACTGGCAAGTACAGTCTGTTTCACTCCAGACAAAAGGCAATTTGCAGCTTTTACACAGTGGTGTGCAGAATAATGATCCTGTTTACAGTATTCAGTACCTTTCATATGAAGTTCTTTGCAAAAAAAAAAATTAAGTTCTTTGCAAACAGTAACTCTTAAAATGTGTGGAACATTTTACCTTCCAGGGAGGAAAAAGCTGGTTCAACTCCTTCAGGCAAGGCTGCAAAAAGTGATGGTATCTCTGCTTTTATGACAAGTCGTGATGCAAAATTGTGACTCAGGCTCCCGGGATGATTTTTAAAAGAATGACTATTTTATTATTTATTAATATTTATTAATTTCTCCATACTATCACTTACTTCATGACCTCTTTTTCCAGGGGTACAGACTCTCCACTCCATACAACACCATTTAACAGTTTACTAAAACATATTAGTACTATTAGTACTTACACAGCCTGGATGTTCAGCACTGCCATGTGCTACCCTAATTTATGTTTTGACCCTTCAGCTCTTCAGAGATGAAAATCAAAACCTTCTAAATCACCTGCATAAATTACTGTCTTCATAATAAAAATGTGACTAATATAATTCTAGTCAATTCAGACTATTCTGAAGTGTTGCTCATGGCACCGCTTCTGGATAAAAATAAATGTTCAAACAATTTCATACTTGAGCATAGGGATATCTCTGTGATGCATCATCTTGGTTCCACATAATTATGAAGTAAAACTAAATTGTATTTTAAAAGACCTTTTTCTTATTTCTCATGTATGTAAAAGTCTCATCACTCATGCATGCACGATCCCTGTAATTGCAGAAGTGGCATTGCAGCACGCTATTTTGACAGCAGATTATAAGCAATTTTTCATTCTCAGAAAGATTGTTTTTTCTTTTTTTTCTCTTTTATTTTTTCTTGGGGGGGGGACAAGGGGACAAACTTAATAACACATTGTACATTGCTTCTAGCACCACTCAAAATGCTCGGAGACAAGTAAAGGGCAGATCTCTCTCAGCACTGGTGCTGTGTTCACCAAAGTGGAGATGCCGAGGTGGGAATGACCTGGGCTAAGCACAACCTGCTCTGCAGCCCAGCAGACCTCAGCCTGCTCAGACCTTAAGAGCAAAGCCTCTGCCATGCTGATCAAGACAAGAAAAAAACAGCCTCCCCACTCCCCCCCAGAAATAAGGAGGGGCAAGGCCCTGTACAGCTGCCCTTGTACCCACTCAAGCATCCTCACAGCCCCAGGGCCAGCATGGAAGGGATCAGGGTCTGGGCACGGTGCCACTTGGATACAGGGATCCATCCAGCCAAGCCACCCATCTGGATTGGTGTTTCCAACAGGCAGCCCATCAGGCACCGAAAGCGGGCATTATCTCATGGTGACAAGTATTTTACAGCTACATGTCCAATCTCTCTTTTGGATTTCTGCAATATCTTATCAAAATAAATAAGTCATTTGTATGCAGGCTCATATAAACACTCTCCACTCTGTCTTTGTCTTCCTGAGAAGCTGGCAGGCTACATTTGCCTCTCAGTTACCTGGATAAACAGATTGCTAATATAACCAATGGATGTGATAATATTCCTAAAGCAATGTTTAACAAAAGGGCGAAATTGTTTGACCCAAACAATTCCCAATGTGTTACTGCTGATAGAAATCTCTCCCCCTCCTTGCTTTAGTATAAATGAAAAAACAACTGCAACAAAAGCCCTTAAAAATACATTAAAAAATAAAAAATCTGCATATCTCTGAAATTACTTTCTCACTGGCATGAGCAATTTTGACCTCAGCATATGCCTGAGAAGTTCTGCTTCTCATTTTAGAAACTGCTCAGATCCAGGAACTCCTGTTTTAGCTGAAGTTTGATGTGCCAGATCAGTCCCCAGCTCACGCAGCATTAAAAGGGAGATTCGCAGAAGTATTTAGGTGCCAAAAATGAAGACAGGCACCTCATGGGATTTGAAATGAACGTGAACAAGGCTATTTTTGTCAACCTCTGTAAGAATTCATTTGGGCTTTGTGACAGCCAGTGGCAAAAGTGACATCTCTGTCATATTCCAGCCCCTACCCATGGCTGTGTGCTCGTGTCCAGGTTGTGCTTTCACCACATGGCTTGGGGACCAAGTGGGAAAACGTGAGCGTGGCCCGTACCCAGCAGTCATCCAGCTTTACCGTCTCCACAGGGGACAACCAAAGAGGCCACTGCCCCTGTGAAACAGAAACCCTTGAAGATGCACCGCACGTGGCACACCCAGGCCGTCAGCTACAGCAGCTACTTCACACAGAGAATTACAGAATGGTTTTGGTTGGAAGGGACCTTAAAGAGCACCTCATTCCAACCCTCCTGCCATGGGCAGGACACCTTCCACTAGACCAGGCTGCTCAGAACACCAGTTTGCTCCTTAGTGTGTTCTGCAGTGTGATGAGACGTTAATCTCTTGACCAAATACTGGGATTCCCTTCACTTCATCCACAGACATGCAGACAGCTTTTAGCCAGTCAGGATGGAGCAGAACATTGGCTTTCCTTTCCACCATCTTTGACCTGCGACTTCACACTCCTGCCAGCCTGCACAAACTCCTTCTCTTGCACTGGGCCATATAGAAGGTGACTCCAGTGGGGCAAAAGACCTGAAAATCCCACTGCAGCTTCATGTGTGAGTCAGCTCTAAGAAAAGCCTGTCCAAGTCTTTGGCAGAAACAATGTCCTTGTGTGACAACCGTAACAATAATCACTACTTACTCATGGTCCCATTAGCAGTTTGGGCAGCAGCAAACCGTAAACCCTCCACTGCCTTTCCACTCCAGCACATCAGTGGGGTATTGCCAATCAGAATCAGCTGAAAAGAAAGAAATTTCACATGTATTAATTTCATTTATTTCACACTAGATTTGTTCCCTGCCCTCTGTGCCCAAAACCAATCTCATGATATCTGGTTTGCTCTTAGGAAACATCTGTATCTGCAGCTCAAACACCTTCTCCCTTTTCTAATTGCTGACAACGGGTCTGTGCCCAAGTCCAGGGTCTGTGCCAAATGGCTTTGAGTTTGCATTGCAGTCAGCTGGTCAAGGGATCTTTATTTCTGTTTTATCTTCCTTGCAATGTGTGCCACAGTCCAGAGACAGAAGCCAGGCAGAAGGAGCCCTGCATCCCAATCAGGGGCTGGCACGCAGTGCCTGTGTGCGGAGAATCCTGAGCATGGAAAGGAGGAAACGCTAAGTGGGATTAACCTTCCCTTTCCCTACCCCACGGTCTCCACAGACAGATTTGGACATTCTTAATTTTTATTAATAAAATCAATATGCATGCACTTGCACATGTACCACTGCAAATTAGCTTTCAAAAAAAAAAAAAAAAAGGAAAAAGAAAAATCGGTGATACTCTTCCCCACAAATGGACTCTTGGAAAATATTTTCACTGGCTGGTGTTTCTCTGAACTTATGTGACTTTCCAAGATGTCTGGCTGAAATGTTCAAGTTCAACGTGGACAGTTCAATTCCCGATTTATGTTTAGTAAATGGTCTAATGTTTTGAGAGCTAAAACCAAGACATCTCGGAATTACATTACAGAGCAGCATTTAAATGAAAACACAGTTTCTCTTAGATTTTTTTTTTTTTTTTTTTTTTTTGCCATTGCTGTAAGCATTCTGCAGGAAGTGTTTTTGTCCTTGGCTTAATGATATTTAATAAACCATAATGTCACTAATTTGCCTAGGCTTTTAATGAGGCTGGTCTGAAAAGCTCTGTTCCTTTATTCCTGCATTTTCTTAATGAAATGAACTTTGTTCTCATCCCTTTGTCTTTGCTGGGGTCTTTCATCTGCTGTTCTGCTATTCTTGAGCTTTTCAGCCTATTTGAGGAGCTGCAATACAGACACTGCCAGATGAAATGTGCGCTGCATTATTGCCTCCAATTAAGCAGTTGGGCTAAGTGGCCTCACCAGGGAACAGGAGCGTCTTTGGATCCCTCAACCCGGTGTTGCTATTCCCTTCTGCTTTAAATTTTCATTTCTTGGGCTGTATCAGGCAGTTAGAGGGACTTTATACGAGACAGAAATACTGCCATAGGTTATCCCAGCCAGGCTGAGGAAACCCATGCTATGTCACAGCTGCTTCTCCAGGGAATCGAGCTGATCAGAATATCCCAGTGCCCCCAGACACCCAGAGGACCCTGCCCCAGACAGACACGATGTGGTGATGCTGGGAAGGAAAAGGGCAGCCAAAGTGCAAAGTGTAGCATCAAATACAACAGCAACACACCATGGTCGAGTGTCTAAATCCTGTGCTGACCCTAAATAATTCTTCCAGCTGGGTAAGCAGAGGTGAGGTGCTGTGGGACCCGTGCTCAGCTCTGAGGCAGGCTCCTGCTTTTTGCTGAGAGGAAGGAATCTTTTACAGTGCCCTGAGGATCAGGAACGTTCACCTGCAGCACGACACAGAGTCTGTCAGCCAATATCTCAATTGCTTTAAGCTGAGGACTCCCAGGGGGCTGTGCTGGGTGTGCTCCCGCCTGGGGGAGCCACTGGATGCACCCTGAGCTTTGCTGTCCTGACTTCAGGGATGGCAGCACTGCCATCTGATCCCGCTCCCACAGTTTGAAACTTCCCTTCTTTAATATTAATAGGGAGTTTAAATATTCCAGGGCTTTTTTTTTTTTTTTTTTGGTAAATTTATAAAATGCCACTTGAAGTACCATTCATGTTGAAAAGCTGCCTCTCTCTATCAAGGCTTCTTGGACTAAACACAATAACATAACAAACACTGGCCATTAATAATTGAGAAAAACTCCTTCCCTGTGTGTTATTTTTCATCAGGATGATGTGTTATTAGTTTATAGATATATATTCTTTTAGTTCAAGACTTTCTTTGGCAGCAATTTGGCCTTCACAATAAAGGACTTTACTGTATGTAAAGCCTCAGAAAAATAGTGATTTTGAGAGAGGTTCGATAGTGAATGAATCTGGTTTAGAGAGGAATTTGCTTTGCAGTGAAATAGAAAAATAGTGCCATCTTTTGGTCTAAGCAGCTCTGCCAGCATCATGGCTGAGGGTCAAGAGCCCAAAACCACTGGCTACATCAACAGCTGGATTTAGTTCTGGCTATTGCTGTCTCAGAAAATCTTATTTTTGTCTTAAAACCACAATAAATTCTGGATTTAGTACATATGCAAAGGAAAGAATGTTTATGCTGGAGGTCAGGGGTCTGCTCTTCGTTGTCCCTGCCATGCCCAGCTGCATCCACACTTACACCTCACACTTAGAGTTTTGCCCTGGGGTCTCACTTCACTGAGGTTCCAGCTGTAAAGCAAAAGGACAGATGCCATCAGCACTCCTGCCCCTCCTTTCTCCACACCAAGGAAACAGCTTTGGGAAACTTAAAACTGCTGATTTCCAGCCCAGGTTTGACAAATTGCCAGCATTAATTCTGGTGCGGGGCTCGGAAAATCAGGGAGAGAATCTGAGCCTCAGACAGTTCTACATTCAATTGTAGACTGATTAAGGACAGTAGCAGCTCAATAATCAGCTCCATAAAATGGTTACACTCCCCCACACAACACACCACATCAGGATATTTTGCATTCCTCTCATAAGGATGTATGTAAGCTTTTAATCAGTATTTTTGTCTATAATCACCTTTTCCTTTCTGGTCTCACAAGTGAGAATCCTCTAACGCTTTTCCTTTTATTCTGCAAAACTGACTTACTGGAACAATTTGGTAAATGTTTTATTGCACTGAGAAAAGGACCCACCTTGCAGCTCTTTCTCCAGAAGAAATGAACATTACTCTATACCACTGCATCTCACAATGTTATTTTTGTTTCCTAGGGTCATAGAGATAACAATATTCTAGTTTTGTTCCAAATATCTGAAGTTATTTGACACAGAAAATATCGTCCGGGAGCCAGCACCCAGACATGTCCTGCAATTAAGATCTTCAGTTATTGACTTTCCATTGACATCAGGAAGTCTATTAAATGCTGCTGTGGGCAAGAGGTATTTGACATTGTACAGGTGCACAACACACTGGCAAAGCATCCAGATGAATGACAAAACCCCACAGAGCTGCGCAAACCCCCTCTGGCTACGAGAGCAGGACAAGGCTACATCTTGATTAGTCAGCACAGGCTGCAGGGACCGGGAGGCATCGCCACAGAAAATCTGTGTTCACGGGCAAATGACATCGATTAAAAGGCTTCAAGAACTCAAATAAATATGCATTGAATTATAGAGATATACATATAGATAGAGCTTGAAGACAAAACAACAAGGACACAAGTCAACATATATTCAATAGAGTCATTTCAACTGCTGAGCTCGGTAGAGATGCTCACATTCCACGGGGAAAAAAGACACGTTCCATCACAATGTCACTACCCAGACTTCCCTTTTAATGCAGGCTTTTATTATGCTGTTTCTTCAGGCATCAGGGTTAGTTTGGCTTTTTGGTCGAGTGTTTTCTTTTTCATTTTACGTGGATAAACCCATATAGGGAGTTTCCTCTGACCTTGGAGACATTACGAGTAGCTTAGCAATCATCTCAGATTTTATTCAGGCTTTAAAAGTGAGCAGGAGTGTTTGCACAGACTTCACTGGGATTCAGAGCCAGCTTCCGAAATGTTTTTCCTATAAAGAGTCTAATGACATTGTGCTGGTTTTACTACTGCTGCACTAAACCTTCGCACAAGTGACACCAGACTTCTCTGTAATGACTGTCATCTGCCAGCTCTGCTCAACGCCTGATTATCTTGCTTAACTTTCACTTCCCAGCAATTAGAAAAAGCAATATTAAAATTCCTCCCTAGGCATTTGCTTCCCAAAGACAAAAATTTGATGCTTTCAAACCACCAGTAGCACTTAAAAGAACAGCAATCAGAGTAACTAAAATGCAAAAGGAAGGAGATGAAGCCTAGGCTGCATCCGTAATTTAACCATTCCAGGTAAGGCATTTTTATTCGTTCTTTGGATGGAATATGTTCAAAATTTACATTTCTTTAAATATATTTTAGAAGAGGCAGCATTTAAGAACCAGCTATACTGGATTAAATGCAAGACCTGGAACAAAATAATGAAGAACACTCCTGTAAGCTCTACATCAGCTTTATGTCACGGGATCTTTGTGCTCAACACACTACACATTTGGATTTCAGGAACATGAGCAAAAAAGGTGTTTCTTCTAGGGAATGAGAAAAACACAGAGATTCAACATTATTCTGTTGCATGGCAAATATTAGCAGCCTTAGTGGAAAAGGAGTTTCCTGAGGATCCTGGCCATAAGGCAAGCAAATTCCCCGCTGCTCACAGCAGATACTGCAATTTCAGGGATTGCATCCTCTGTCCAGGGCTTATTTCTCTGGGAGTTCAGGAACTTCAATACCCATTGGACTGGAAGTGTCCCTGCCCGTGGCTGGTGGTTGGAACTGGATTATCTGCAAGACCCCTTTCAACCCAAACTATTCTAGATTCCTGTCCTTCCTCCAGCAGTTGGAGGAAGGATCACAGATGGGCAAGGTGACCAGGTACGGCACTTTGGTGGGAATTCATCTCCACTCCCATGTCCATTCCCCAGCAGTTGGCAAGTCCAAGGGTTCAGCATTTCCTTTTCACCTTTCAAAGAGGCCACAGGTGGCCCCATTCTTCCACAGCACTTTATATTCACACTTGGAGCCCTGACACAGTGATGGAGCTCTGCAATTCACGCCCTGGTGTTCTTCGATCCCTTGCAATACACAGAACAGCGGTGTCGGCCTTAATGCTATTTCCAAGCGCTCGAGCTGCCTGTCAGTGAGTTATTGATCTGAGGGATTCAAGCTGGCCACACATCATTTGCCCAGTGAAAAGCCTGGCTGGCTATTGACACTCCCCGCACACAGCCCCAGCTGCCAGCAGTGACGGAGCGGGAACCCCTGCCCAGCACACGGCTGCTCACAGGGCAGAACCAACCCCAAACCAACGTCAGTGGCAGCACCACAGGCAGATCTGGGTTAACAGGCACCACGGGGTGTCCCCTGCAGTCACTTGGCTTGTTTGACAGGACTAGATGAAACATGTAATGATGCCTGCGAGTCATTCGTGTTTGCATTGCTCCTGTAAACACCTGGTGCCAAACCCCCGGCACAAAAACCGCAGCACTGCGCTCTTTGATCTGCCAGTTCAGCCATCTGTGAAATAATAATTCAGATTAAAAAAAATTAGCCCAGCACATTTCTAGTCCTCCCCACCTTTGCTGGTCTGCACTGGGTTTTGCAGCAGTGTCACTGCCTGTTGTGGATCAGCATGGTGCCAGACAGCATTCCCTTGCCATGGAATAATAAATCCTGCAAATAAAATACACCCCACAGCTCCAGGGCTGTGCTGCACATTTTACATCCCATGAGCGTCCAGCTCACACCTTCCAGGGTGACATTCACACATTCAAACAACCCAAGGCAGCCAGACGCAGGTGCCAGCGCTGCCATCCCTCTTCCCAGGGCTCTCATCAGCACAGGACAACTCCCTCTGGCCACAGGTGACATTTCCATGTGGCAGGAAAGGGCACAGGTAACTGAAGCATCATCTACTGAATCTCTTGGTTCATATTTTCCCTAGACTGGAAGAGAAGAGCCATGACCAAATTGAGTCTTTTTAATTGGCTAATTTCCAGCTGACTAGGTTTCTGCACCTCTGAAAACCCCACCAAAGGCCTGGTTTTTAAACTGTATAATTTCCTGACAATTATGTTACTTTTAATATCTGCTTTAGTCACGAAGGTCTCTACAGCGTAGCAAAGGTTTCACAGCGAAGTCAGGAGATGAAGCACCCTCCTCCTCCTCCCGCTGTGAGATCTGCAATGGAACAGCCTCCTCCAGAGACAAGGCAGCAGGAATCCAACAGCTTCCTTCGCTTCTGCTGCTGCTTTCATTTTTACAACATTCCTTTGCTGAAACAAGGTACTCGAACACCAGCAGATTTCTCCCACCCATTAGTGGCAGCATTGTTCAATTAAGCCAGGGCAGAAGTGTGTCCCCAGTGATGGACACCACCCAGGGAGCCCAGCTACGGTCCCAGGTTCACATCACACACCTCTTTTGCATGTCCTTGGTTATTTGTTTGTTTTTCCTCGATGTGAAACATCTCGTTGAAAAAAGTCATATGGCCTTGTTTAGAAGTCACACCTCCAATTACATTTAATTACTACCGCTGTAAAATAGATAGTGACTTCTGCTAAACTTAATTACTTCCCTCTGCAGACAGTGAAGGCTGATGGCCAAGGTGTCTCCCAGGCTAGTGGGCGAGAGACACAGTCAGGGCAGCTGCACAATGATGCAGGCAAGGGAAGGACCCCATGGGAGGTGACAACCAGTCTAGGGAGCACAAATCCTACCCAGGCACCACAGCCTGACACAAAGCTGCAGAGGCAAGGAGAGTTCTCAGCATCCTACCATGAGATAGCTGGGAAACCAACAACAAATCCACCTGAACAGCACCCATGGGGAGCCAGGGGCATCTAATCACAGGCTGCTGCCTCTCCCCAAGCCTCTGAAACCTTTGTTGCCTGCAGGATCAACCTGCGGAGCCCACATTGGATGCCACCTGCACAGCATCTCCCACATAAAGCTCCCAAAATTCATCTCATTCCACCCCCTGCCATGGGCAGGGACACCTTCCACTATCCCAGGTTGCTCCAAGCCCTGTCCAACCTGGCCTTGGACACTTCCAGGGATGGGGCAGCCACAGCTTCTCTGGGCACCCTCTGCCAGGGCCTCACCACCCTCACAGAGAAGAATTCCTTCCTAATACCGGGTCCTGCATCACTCATTTGGTCCTCCAAGCAGAAACACATCATGAGACCTTCCCCTCCACCAGCTTCACTACTCACACTGATAAAGAAATGAGAGAAAGCAGAGGAGCCATCACATTGCAGCCAAGCATTAGTGCTGTATTTACCCAAAAATACAATACGCAGAGGTGAAGACAAGGTATGCTCACAATCCTGGACAAGCAGGTCATGAAAGCCTCCATCAATCCCTGATATCCCAGAAAAGCTTTTCCCGAGTAAAACACTGTCACCTTCCTGCAAGGGTCATCTCCCTCTGGAACCATGAGTTTTGCCATGTAGTAGCATCCTGCTGAAGAGCCAAATCAAGTTCTGCTGCTCCAACCCCACCGTCCCCAGGACCATCACACTGTGGAGTTGTTCAAACCAACTCGTGTTTACATAAATGAGTTTGAATTTATAATAAACTTGATGGTGCCTAACTGATAGATCTAAAAATAAGCCAGTTATCTGACACTCTGCTCTGATCCTAAAACAGATGTTTGAGGATATAAAATTATGTTGTGAGCTTTGAAATTGCACATACAATTACAACCTTCATCTTTATTGCTACTCATAAGTGTTAAATGCAACTACATCTACATTGGAACTTCACTTATTACTATATTTCTCCCTCTTTCCCAAACCAAGACTGACTTGCAGCACTGTGACACTGGTGATTACTCTCCTCCTCTGACAAATTCAGGGGAATGAACAGAAGTCTTTGCAGAGCCCATTTAACATTCATCTTGTACAAACAACTTGGTTCTTCCTTCATTTCCAGGAGTGTTGGCTCACTCAGACACGTAAAAGGCTTCAGGGCAGTACCCTGGGGAAAGACATTTTGCTTTTCTGTTGATGGGCTGTGGGAATTCAGCATCAGGAGCCAGCAGCTCAGTGCTGACAAGAGCCAGGGGCAGGTTAAATCAATATGGGTCTTCATTTCCTTCACTCTTTTTTTTTTTTTTTAAAGAGTTCTTTTTATAGTTTGTTTTTTCAAGGTTTTCGTAGCAACAAGAGCTGCTCTACATTCCCCCCCCCCCCCGAAATGTCATCAGTTCAAGTCATCACAAGCCTCCAGGACCTGGATCTTCAGGAAAGCTAAAAATACTGCAAATTCTGGGTCAAACCACAAGGGCTGATGCCACAGCCTGAAAGCACATGGCACAAACACCACAGACTTGAAGTGCTCCTCCTGAAATGAGGTTGGATAAGGAGAAATTCATTTAGTCAAGCCTCAAAAGTGCAGGAATTCAACCCAGAGGAAAGAATGGTGCAGGGGCAGGTCTTAGTTCTCCTGGTGCTCAACCATGGTCTCTCCAGCCCATTTTCCCCTCTTAATAAATGATGAGTGGCTGAAAGCACTGACTGACCCTGCCTGCAGAGCCCTCCTGGCAAGTCCCAGAGGTGGTGGGGACACCTCGGGCTGTGACCCTGCTGCTGCCAGTGCAGCTCTTGCCTTCTGCCTACGGCAAAGAGAAAGCATGGTTCCAGCAGGCAGCATCTGCTGGGGAGCAATCTTCTGTGGAGGGAGAGGGAATTCATCTCTCTTTTCATATTTGCTTTGGAGGGACAATTCTCAACTTCTCCATGAGCAAATAACACACAGCACTACTGCAGTCTAACAAGCAATTGTTAATTCTTCCCAATAAAATCAGATTGATACTGACTCTCAGCAGAAAATCAGAATAAGCCTTGGCTGAGTGTCCCCAGGGAACACACTCAAGTTTAGGTCAGCAGCTCTTTGATGAACTGAGTGCAGCTTCAGAAGCCCTCGAGCACAGGGAAGATGAAGCTCCATCAAAGCAAGAAGCTTCCGCCCCTCCAGGTCTAACCCAAAGGCTTGGACATGGAACATAAGGATGGGAAGTGATGCTGCACATCGGGTCCTGGGTTTCCACCACCTGGAAAGAGGAGATAAAATAGAAGCCCAAAATCCAAGTAACTCATTAAGCAGATTGCTCACTAATGACCCTGCTTCTTCTCCATTGGATTTTACACAAGGAATCGCCGGCTGCAGTCCGGCCATCCTGGCACTGCACCTCCCAGCACAACCTGAGAGCTGCTCGCTGCCTTCCCACAGTGTCCCACTTCTGCCATGGGAAGAAACACTTCACAGCCTCCCTCTGGCACAGCGGATGGAGAGCTGTGGAGAAAAGGACATGGCTTCCCCAGGGTGGGATAACTACCACGGATGAAAAGGGACCATCCAGGCACACGAGGGAGACATCAGGACCAGACAGCCTTGGAAAGTCCAAATTGCAAAGTGACCGGCTAAGACCCACGTCCTCCTGCACCGCATGGCTCCACACTGTCCCTGCAGACATTGCCAAGGGGCCCAGGGCAGCCCATGGCTGGAAGGAACAGCCCCAAAATGTCCCCAGTGCTGCCCGCCAGGCTGCCGGGTACCGGCTGAGCATCGCAAGGACAGCGTGCACGGCCCTGCACAGGCGCTCACAAAACCAGGGGCAATGCTGGCCTCTTGTGGCAGCTCTGCTCCTTTTCCTGCTTTAACAAGAATGGAACTTTTCAGAAGTTAAAAAATAAAATAAAATAAAAAATTAAAAGCCTTACCACCTCCCAGAAACTTCCCGATCCCCGGGAACAAAACCAGGCTGGTTTTGGACAAGGTTCTGAGAACAAGGTGGGGCTGGACAGGGCTCTGATCAGCCTGGCTGGTGGAAGGCATCTTTGCCCATGGCAGAGGGTTGGAACTGGGTGAGGGTTAAGGTCCCTTCCCACCCAAACGATTCTGTGATTTTGTGTTTCTAAAACTGAAAAGTCCCACTAGGGTGAATAAGATGGTGAAGATAAAGCTCAGCTCTCATCTGACCTGCAGTAGATGTGCAGCCACATCCCCAGGTACAGGGCAAGGAAAGGGGCTGCACAGGGAAGAGGGAGGAAAATGCCATTTGCACTGGGGGAGCAAAGGACAAGAAGCTGCAGACTCTGCTTGCCAGCAAAGAACCCATTACACAAGTGTCCTGCTCCCTGGGAAAAAATGTCCTTACCCGTGAAGTTCCCCCATAGCTTAGCTTTTGTATGATCAGTACACGAATGGAGGGAAAGTGCAGCCAGAAGCGGCCATGCCAGCCAGGGCAGGAGGGCCCATCCCACCTTCAGCACCACACGGGGATGGCTGCGGGCCACAGGCCCTCTGCAAAAGGAAGGGGGAAAAAAGAACCATTTTCAAATCCGTGGCTCCACCCCCGTGCCAGCACACACCTCCATCTGTGTGCTGCACAGGGTGAACGTCTGGGAGGCACCACTCGGTGCCCAGGGGCCTCGGGCTGTCTCTGGTCTCTCTGGGCTGCTGTGGAGGCAGCAGCCACAGGACCCAGGGAAGGGGAAGATCACAGAATTACAGAATGGTTTGGGTGGGAAAGGACCTTTCAAGGTCATCTAGTCCAATTCCCCCCCACTCCTGCCATGGGCAGGGACACATTCCACTGGACACCAGGGTGTTCCAAGCCCCATTCAACCTGGCCTAGAACACTTCCAGGGATGGGACAGTCAGAGTTTCCCTGGGTAACCTGTGCCAGGGCCTCACCACCCTCACAGGCAAGAATTTCTTCCTAAAATCGAAACCAATCCTGCCCTCCTTCAGATTTAAAGCCATTCCCCCTTGTCCAGAGTCCCTCGCCAGCTCTCTTGGAGCCCTTTTAGACACTGAAAGGGGCTCTAAGGTCCCCACAGATTCTTCTCTTCTTCAGTCTGAACAACTCCAGCTGTCTCAGCCTGTTTTCTCAGAAAAGGTGCTCCAGCCCTCTGAACATCACATGTCTGTACTGTCCTCACTGTGGAGACACAAAAAAATCACTCAGCGGCAGCTCCTCTCTGATTCCAGGGTAAGCATCACTCCCACCAGACTCTCCCCAGCTCTGCACCACAGCAGCTCCATCCTCCACTGGCTGCCAGAAAACAGCTGCTGAAAACAATTAATATATGTTGATTGTTTATTGATTCCAACATATTAATAGATTGGATAATAAACAGTACTTTTAAACATTCTCTTAACCAAAAATATAACAAATATTTACAATCACTCAGTAAAAATACAAAAAGCATACAGAGGCACTGTCTTTCTAAAAGACATAAGTGTAAGAGGTATCAAAAAATAGGAGACAAACATTGCTTGTTACAGAATACTTTACAATCACTGACTTGTGCAGTACAATTGCTATTGGAATATCATTACATCTGTGCAGTTTTGCCAATATACTCACATATTTAGAATTTAATTAATACCAAGCTAAACTGCATTCCAGGTATATCAAAAATAAAGGTAAAACAATAAAAAGCACAACAGAAGCAAAAGCTGGGTTGGGAATTCAAGATAGATTACCCTCTATACAAGCGTTCTAAAATATAATGTGTAAAGCTTTTCTAAAGAGAGAGTATCCCTTTTTTCTTCTCTTTTTGCAAAGGCAGTGGTAAGTTTATCCTTTAAAATACTTCTACAAAAACTTAAATGACAGGGTTGTATTTCCACTGTTGCCTGCAGTAAAATGACTTGGGGGGTGATGGAAGAGGTTTTGGAACAGCCCTGACACCCCACAGGCTCCTCTGCAAGGGGCATCACTGACAGGTTCAGCCCCTGGGGACAGCCTCTGCCTCCTGCAGGTGCAGGCAGTGCCCAGCACACCCCTCCCAAGCAATGGGCTCTGACCACCTCGCAGCGGAGCATCACTCACCTGGAATCACAGAATCGGCTGAGCTGGAAGGGACCCGTCAGGATCATCGAGTCACACTCCTGGCCCCGCACAGGACCATCCCCAACAATCCCTCCCTGTGCCTGAGAGCATTGTCCAAACACTTCTTGAGCTCTGCCAGGTTGGTGCTGTGACCACTTCCCTGGAGAGCCTGTTCAGTGCCCAACCACCCTCTGGGTGAAGAACCTTTTCCTGATACCCAACCCAAACCTCCCCTGACAGCTTCAGGCCATTCCCTCAGGTCCTGTCACTGGTCCTGAGAGTGAAGAGATCGGTGCTGCCCCTCAGGAGGATGTTGTGGATTGCAATGAGGTCTCTCTCCCTTCAGTCTTCTCCTCTCCATGCTGAACAGACCAAGTGCCCCAAGCCACTCCTCATAAGGCTTTCCCCCTCCAGACCATTCCCCATCCTCGTGGCCTCCTTTGGATGCTCTCTAAGAGCTTCATGTCTCCCTCATATTGTGGTGCCCAAAAATCACACACAGGACTCAAGGTGAGACCGCATCTACAAACTTATCTGAGTAAAAGCAAAAGGAAGGAGCCAGGAAAGCCCCACACTGCCCATTGTTAGCAAACACTCAAAATCTGTCCACATTGCAAAAACAGGAACTGCAAACATCCACAGCCGCGGCCTTTCCATTCTTTTGTGTATGTGGGAGATGAACCTGGTGCTCAGAGGCTCAGTGATCTCACCTTCCCCTTCCTGCAACTGGAGAGGCTAATTCAATTTTACCAAACTACACTGCTTTCTCAGGAATTATTTTTAAGTTTGAGATTTATAACAAAACACTGTGCTTCAATCACAGAAATCTGAAATGCATCTTTCACCAGCAAATCAGGAGCAAACAATGAGTAGGAAGTGGGCAAACCCAGGTATGGCAGTGGAAGAACATGTGAGGCACCTTAACTGTTCATCAGCATCAGAGCCCAAGATTGAAGAACCTGGCAGAGGTACAGAATCAGGGATCTGTGATCCAGAAGACATCACTTCAACAAAACTGTGTACAACAGGTACTAACCACTATCTTGCCTCTGAATTACCAAAAAAGGGATAATGTCTCTTCAAACCCACACCAGACACACTACATTTGGCTATTGGCCCCAATCAATGTGATCGGTTGAGTTAAAAACAAACAGACAAACAAAAACCCCAGCAAGGAGCAGCAGAGAAGCCACACTGTGCGAGGCAGGAGAAGCAGGGGTAGCTCATCTGTCCATCGTTTCTGCACGGTTTATGTACACCAGCTGTGTTGGCTATTAGGAAAATATGATTAGCGAGACTTCCACTCATTCCAGCACTTTTCAGTGTCTGCCAAGCCCTGTGGAGCAGACGGACGCTGTTGATGAGCAAACACGATCAAACACCATGTTTGGACGGGTGATTTATTCAGCTGCTCTTGCTGACTGCCAGGAGACCCCTACCCCACTCCCCAAGGGGCTTCCCTGTGTCCTCAAAGGCAGCACTACTGGGTTTTGGAGGAAAAGGAAGCCACTTTAGTAACCCCCATCCCCTATACTTTTGTTCAACAAGCTGGAATAAACTGCAGCTCCCCTCCGAAGGCCAAGGAACTGCAGGGTTTCATTCACCTGGCACAGCGCAGACGATTTCTGATGGAACACAAAGCCTGTTGTTACCATGTAGAAGCTAACAAGAAACTACAGCTGACAGTGGGATGGCAGGACCCGGATTTACATCCCACAGGAGTATCAGTTCAACAGTTCTGTTATCAATATTGCATGTGCTGAAAATGCTCCCTCTGCCCTGCCTTGCTTTGACACATTAATCTTTAGTCATTAAGGCCTGTGCAGGTTCACTATAAGCATTAAGGCCTTGAGAAAGCAAAATGCATTTATTATGCCATACCTCAAGTGGATTTTAATATATTTTTTCAACCATTTGCTTCTCAGGTACTTGTGCCAAGAATTTATACAGCCAACCAATGAGCTATAAATTAGGCATCCCCTTCCTCAGCATCACTGTTCATTAACACCTTCCAACTCCCACCAGTACAGGGCCATCCCAGGCGATGCTGAACCTGGCACTGCCCTGAAGGCAGGCACAGGCTGGGTCATTCACACCCACCTGGCTGCATCAGCCCCGAGCTGCTATGGAGAAAGCACATCAAAGGCTTTGGGTTGTTTTTGGTACTTGTGGCATTTTCCAAAAATGATGCATTCACCTTGCACCCCTGCACACATACAAGTTAAAAAAAAAAAACCCTTAAAGCTCTTCACAACTATGGATATAGAAATCAGTTTTGAGGCACTGTAAAAATGACAAACATCATCTTTTTAGCTTAAGCTGTAAACATCACAACAAAGATTTACAATTAAATGTTTAAATACATATTCACACATTCATGTCTGATTTTAACACTAGAATGGGGTGTCATGTAAAGGGAGAGAGGGAGGGAGGGAGGGAANAGGTAGGTGCAGGTATTTCCAGTTCTACCCCTCTGCACTCTGGCTGGCTAAAAGTAAAATCAAAGAAGCAATTCTTTTGACCATAGTGTAAGTAGAGGATCATGGGTTAATAGTGGCTGGCTGTATGTCAAAACTCTCACTGACATCAACGACACCAAGATTTTTAACTCGGATTTAAAGCAAAACGGTTTGAGATCATCGGTATTTTCCAGATAAACACCACAGGGTTTTTTAACCCACCATGAAATGCATTATGCTCTTCTATAAGCACTGTGTCATTTATTATTCAGTTTCACAAATTTTATTGTGAAATGTAGGTGATTTGAAATTCTTTTATTATTTTTTTCAAAGATAACCTTTGCACCTAAATCCTGTGCAACTCTGGGAAAAGGCCAGGACGTGTGGGATGATCTTAAAAACCGCAATACACAGCTGAGTTTTGAGTTTTAGAACATGCTTTGCATGTTGAACTCTGCAGGGCAAAACCTGATTAAAATTCTTTGGGGAAAGCTTCAGATCTCCCCAAATGCTCCCCCCATAAGCTACGGCTTCCACATTTCAAACATTCCCTAAGAGGGGCGGAGAGCACCAACCTAGAGCCTTAGTTGGCTGGCAGCTAAAAAATTTCTAAAAGTCCTTGGACAGTAGGTTTCTGCTGTGTCCATGTGGGAGGGGAACAGCAGGTGTGCTGGCTTGACACATGCTGCTCTGCGGGGCTTTGGGCTCTATTCATATTACATCTAAACCCACTCTAAAATCTATAAATTTCTGCACCTGTTTCTACTTTTCTGTGTTTATTTCGAGAGCACAAAAGTTGATGTGTAGCTAATTTACTGTCACATTGACTAAACATTTATATTAGCCAACCAGAGCACTCCCAACGCAAATAAATGAAACTCCCATTAAAAAAAATTAAATTAATAAATTATTTTCAGATACTTCAGCAATGTCCTTCGCTTTTGCTGACATTTTGATATAATTTTTTTTTTAAAGTTCATAAAATAACACTCTCAGACTTCTAACAGTCATGTAGAAAATAACGACAATGGAAACTACCAAAGGATTATATGGTATCATACAGAAAAATGCTCCCAAGTTTCAGGTGGTGGTGACAACTGGTCCTCCCCAATGCATGAAGCTCGGTCTATCTCTGGGTACCCATGTTGGTATCCAGGCAGTCAGCACAATCCTGGAACATGATTTTCTGTTTCACAGGCAGAAATAGCTTCTCAGGTGGTGGTGGCAGAGTGAAGGAAGGTGTAGAGAGGTGATCCAACCCGTTCCATCTCGTCTGGGACAGGGGCAAGGTCTGAGGTCAGTAGCAGCGAGTTGTCAGCAGTCGCCAACAGAACCATGAGTCCTTCTCCACATCCCGTGTGCTGTGAGTGCTTCCCATGAACAGCCCAAGGCTTAAACTGCTGATACTTGTTCATCTTCTGCAAAACAAGATAAAGAAACAGGCAGTTATTCCTCCAGGCCCCACCTCGTGCACACAGGGCACAGAGCAGCACCCAGTGAGGTGATCTCAGTGGGTCTGTGACAACTTCACCCCTTCAGCAGCGTGTTCTCACTGTCTGTATCACTGATCACTACACATCCCACAGCACCACTGATCAGATCCTCAGGCAATCACAGAATGGTTTGGGTTGGAAGGGACTCATAAAGCATCTCATTCCAACTCCATGCCATTGGCAGGGACACCATCCAGTTTGCTCCAAGCCCCATCCAGCCTGGACTTGTGCACGTCCACGGATGGGGCATCCACAGCGTCTGCAGTCTGAGGTGTGATGGTCATATGATGAAGATATATTGCAAAACAGAAAATCCCAGATCCTCCAAAAATTATCAGCATGCAGCTCCCAGTATGCCAAAAGCTACGGATTTGGGAAAAAAGCCAGAAAATTTCCATGCAGTGAGCATTTTATCCCAAATAAAATTAACCAAGCACTTCAAAAATAGTAAAATAGGTGTCTCTAAAAGTGTACAGTTAAATTTAGGTTAGAAAAATTTGGATTAAAATGTTTGAAGCAATGACTTCCTTACTTTAACATCAAAAACACAACGGAATTCATGCCGGGAATTTTTATGTTTACTGTAAGTTTGAACTGCAGTACTAATATATATGTTAAATACTGCTTACATATTTTAAAGGGCCAAGATACAATAATTTTGCATCAGAAATGGTTTTAATCTAAATACAGGCTCATTTTAAATCAGTCTGAAATGGAAGGAAATGATCACAACATTCTAATAAAAAACCAAGTTCACTAGCAAAGGGTACAGAAGATCACATCGGTGCATAGGAATTAAAAGCAAATCAGAAGATAAACAATTAGGTAGAAATTCCCCTGACCCAAAGTTAGTTTTGACACAATATAAAAGCAGTCTATCAGAAAATCCTCTCACATTTTGGTCACCCCACAAATGCTGTGCTTGGCCGCATTGGCTGTTGCTTCAAACAAGATCATGAAAAATGAACTGGAAGAGACACTGTCAGGCCAAGTTAGGCAGAGAACACAGGTTTCATCAAAAGCATTCTCCAGAAGAACAGAAGTTCACTATCATTTTGTTCAATATTTTGAAACTCAATCTCTAAAAATATCTGTTGAGGCAGAAGGCAGCTCAGTGCCAGCACACCCAAATACAAATGAAATGAGTTCAGTAAATCCAAATCACTCACTTTAAACCATCCCCCTGATGCCAGCCAAACCACTGGGACACCAGTTAATCAACCCAGCGAGGCTGGGGTTTTTCCACATGTAGCCTGTCAGTGTCCCATCACTGTTTGAGAGGGGACAGATTTTAAAGAAAAAAAAAAAGTAATATCTACATCCTCTTAAGTATCTCAGCTGTACTTTGGGAGATCTTATATGTACATTTTTGTATATTAACTTATTTACATATAATTTGAGTCTGTTTGGTGCCAACATGCTTTTTCTAAGGGGAAGGCATTCTTCCTTGCTTTAAACGTGTATGTACATGCACACAGCTATGCATGACACACACAGCCACGCATGTGCACACAGCCACACAAACAAACTGTGCATTTCGAGATTAATCCGCTTTTAATCTCCACCAACGACCCCAGAGACAGCCCAGAACATCGCTGTGAAGTGCACCCTGCACAGCCCCACTCCCGAGCCAGGTGTTCACCTACCATCCTCTTCACTATCTGCGTCAGGCAACTCTGCTACTCTGGGGCTGGACGGCTGCCGGCCGTGCCACGGAGGCATCCTCGAGGAGACACAGGCCACCGGGTCACTACCGAGAGCAGCTGCTGGAAGTCTAGAGAGGTCACTGTGCAGCATCTTTGACCTCTGCACTGCCACACTATAGTCTGGAGGTTTGAGGTGTGGGTGGTGGGGCGATCCTTCCTTTATGTCCGCTAAAGAAATCCCCATATATCCCGGAGGGGTGGGCGGTGGCTCCCTATACCTATCGTCCTTCTTAGGTGAGGTGACACAGTACACTGGGCACAAGAAATAAGCAATGGAAATGTTAAAGAAGAAAAACAAAGGAAACAAAACGTTAAAAAATCATGAAATGTTACAATGGCAAAACAGAAACTGATA
The DNA here is from genome assembly GCA_013400735.1 of Pomatostomus ruficeps. Taxonomy (NCBI): domain Eukaryota; kingdom Metazoa; phylum Chordata; class Aves; order Passeriformes; family Timaliidae; genus Pomatostomus; species Pomatostomus ruficeps. The sequence goes on from VYZT01013903.1 coordinate 110,777, forward strand.
ACAAAATGCAAATGCAGAAACACTGGTTATAACAACAGCAGCAGGTATTTATGCCTTAATTTCTGTTTTCTATTTATTTTAAGAAGTCAGAGTAGCAAGAGAACCCATGAACTCCTTGGGTGAGATGCCAGCTGAGGGGAAGAGGACTCTAAGCTTGTGTGCATTCAGACTGCAATTACCAGCTCTCATTACATTCCCTTCTCCTGTGGCCCTGCTGCACCAGGGGATGCTCCCAAGCTCTCTGGGAGGATGGAGAGCCAGCACAGCCAAGTCTGCTGCCACTGCTGCAGGCTGGGAAACTGAAACAGAAGGAATTACGGCAACCAGCCCGGAGTGACTTCACGCAGCATGCTGGTGTTTGACAGCAAGAACTGCTGGTTGACTTCCAACATCCACTTCATCACCCAAAAGAGGTCAGTGGCTTAACACAAACTCATTATAATAAAATATCACCATATCAACTGATGTGTATAAAGACATGAAACCATCCAGCTATGCTACAGGAAGAAAAAAAATAGCATCACATAAAATTGATCCTATGAGGCACCCTGTGTACCGAGCCTGCATTAATTATTTTACATTTTCACACAGTGAATAATACCTTATCACACCCATACTCTTGATTTCTTTTTTTTTTTTTTCTTTGGTTTTGTTTTGTTTTCTTTTATACCTTTATCTTAAACTATATTCTCTGTTTACAAGTGAGAAAAATCCAGGAACAGTCATTGGAACAGCCTTTGGAACGGCTGCTTTGCACCTTGTGCAGTCACGAAAAGGCCACCATCAATATTATTTATTTGCAAGGTCCATGCCACACAGTTCCTCTTCTCCCTTCCTGCCCTGTTCAAACCACAGAGGCTCTCCACCCAAAATCTAACTCTTCTTAGGTTGTCTCCCCTCCCTCCCACCCCAGGTCTGGGGCTCATGTGCATGTTAAATTGGGCTTTTTTCCATGGACATGTTGCAACAGGAGAGTTTCAAAGCCAGGGTAATTTTTTAATCTGTTAGTTAAGTCAATTTGCATTCTTCCTGTGGATTCATTTTAAATAGTGAATGTTCACTAGTTTCCTTTATTTCAGCAAATATAATAGCTTCTTATCTTAGAAGAATGTGAAAGGGTGAAGAATAAAGGAGTATTTCTTATTGTGTTGTAGACCTGCGAGATCCCAGGTTCTGGTATCAGGAACACAAGCTGGTTCATACCTGATAGCCTCAGCTCAAGCTTGAGCTGACAGTAAAACAACCAAAACCAAATTCAGTCAGTCTGGGGTTTACCAGATACACGTGGGTACAGGCAGAGATTGATACTGTTCAATTACAGGATTTATTTTCATTTAACTAGCACTGAATGAGGTCTCTGAGAAAGCAGAAGAGGTGAAGAGCGTTTGCTCCTCCCTGGAGGGATGGGGAAGGGCTGGGTCCTCACCTCACCTTCAGCCTTGGTTGGATTTGCAGGAGGAATGACGAGGGTGGGTATGTTCTCCTTCAAAGGAGAAAGCTTCAGGCTCCCTAGAGTTAACCTTTAGTCTACTGCAGTAATGCAAGAATAATGTGTCCCTCTGTCAAGCTCCAATTCCCAGTATTTTACAAACGGTGAAATAAAGTGAAGATATCTTTGGCACACTGCATGACAGTGACCAGCCAAGGGATTTGCATTTGCAAACCTGGAATTGTATTCACTTGTACCAGATCCTTCCTTGAGCAGACACACACGTGCCCTACTCCAGCACTCTGAGTGCTCCTCACAGCTACATGGTGCAGAATGGAAAAAGAATTACAAGGAAGGGCAAGTGCTGTCAGCAAAGACAGCATGTACTGAACAGTGAACCTGCCATCTCCTAATACAGCTCAGACGCTCACGAACAGCTCTGAAGGGCTGCAAGGGCAGAGCACAGGCACAGAATGAGCTGGGAGCAAATTTTCTGCAAGGCTCCACCACGATTTCTTTTCCGAAGCCAAGAAGGAGGAATGCAATCCAAGACCTCCGCCCTACGTGCAATGTTTATTTAGGCAATTACCTTTGATAACGTAAACCCCTCGAGCAATCCACTCATTAATTAAATGGCATTTGAGCTGCACCCTTGCCTCACAGTCTTAGAAAGCTTTGCATTCAATGTTTTATCTTGCTGCTAACCCAATTCCTTTAATTTTGGCTACTGAACTCACTAGGACGGGGGAAGAACATCTTGCTTGACAGAACTATGCATATTTGAAAGAACATTTTTAATTTTTTCTCCTTTCATAGGTAGCCAAACTGCAGCTGTGTAATCAAATAAACGGCACTTAAAATAGCAAAGACAGGAAAGGAATCTGCTTTGCCCTTGAGCGTTCAGAGACCAAAGCCCTGTGGATGAAAGGTGCCCCAGCTCCAGAGAGGCAGGTGAGCTCCACACTACTCTGCAGTCATGCTCTTCCCTCTGGGTTGCTGGGAAGTCTGTATGATACAGAGCATGGGATCATTGATCCTTGTCAGAGGAACATCTGCAGTGATGAGTACACCTCCAAAATCATTCAAAAAAGCGTAATACCGCACTACAAAGAACTGCCTGATATTTTCCTGAAGAGAGTTTTCCTGCAGACCCATGAAGTGATGGGGAAGTGCACTAGTTTATTATCTTGATATTCCTAATGCAGAGGAAGGTGGCCTGAAAACACACTGTGTAGTGCTCTGATTGCAACCACGTGTGAAGCTGAATTCAACATGCCAGACAGCCCCAGACCTGCTGATGTCATTTCTTAACAACTTAATATCAAAATGAAAAACAGATGTAGCAGCTTCCAAGAGCTGTTGGCTTGGCTTACCTATCAGGCCTTTTTCTGTACTTGAAGTAACAGTTTTGTAAGTTGTATCAGCGCCTGGTTTAGAGTCCAAACCCTCCGTCTGCTCTGCTGCCGAGTTCTCCAGCCCCCTTCGCTTTATTGTCCCATAGTTTGTCTCGTAGGTGTCTGAGAGCGAGCTGGAGGAGGCCCAGCTCTGCCGAGACTGATCGAGCTCCACGCTGGCTTTCGACTGCCTGTTGGCCTTGGAAAAGGCTTCGGAATACAAATAACCCTCCTCAGAGTAACAGTTTGTGGGGTCCACTTCAGCTATAGGTCCGTCCAGCTGGGTGTGACGGTAAGAACTGAGGAAATCACAGCTCTTCTGGTATGGGATATTCTGGAAATTGTCATGAGAACTACTCGAGCATGAAGTCCAGCTTCCCCGGCCACTGTCGGCTGCCTCTACAGTGATGTGCTCGTGGGAGATCTCCTCACTGCTCATGGAAGATGTGAACGCCATCCCTCTGATCAGAGCAGGCCTAGAGATGGACCAGCTACATTGGGAAACAACAGATATACGGAAAAAAACACTTGTAAGCTTTTACAACAAGAGTGAGGTACTCAGAGCCAGCTCTGGGTTTGCACCAGGAGAGCAGCAAGGTCAAGGCACACGGGAGCCCTGACAAGGGACACTGTGACCCCCAGCTCAGTACTGCCCACTGCAGCAAGGGAGCTCCTCCCAAGGGAATAACAAGTTTGCAACAGGCATCTCCCGGCTTCATCCCAGATCCCTGAATCTGGCCCACAGAAGCTCTGCTCTACCAGACAGGAACAGTGCCTGACAGAAAGCAGAAGAGTAAATTACCTCTTAGGTTTAGTCTGCTATCACCTTTTTCTTTACATTTATAATCTAAAACCGAAGTAAATATTTAGAATAAAATCCAACCCCTTCACAGGAGTGAAAGTAGCTGAATTTCAAGAACATTTGGAAATACTGGGCATAAATAACATTTGTGGGAATGATAAGGAGGGACAGATTCTGAAAAGCAAAGTCTAAAATTTCTTTTTTAAAGAAATGTCTGCTTCAAGCTCTAATCACTCTAAATGCATAATTTAGGGGGAGAAAATAAAGCCTGGTTTGTATGAATTTAGAATACATGAAGATAGGATTGCTAGACATTATTCAAGTCTCCCAGCTATTTCTGGGTGTGTTAACAAATGCATGGGCAGCACAACACCAAAATTCAACACCCTCCCTCAGCAATTTATTGACAAGCTGTGAAATCAAGGAATGTTTCTTAGATATTTGCAAGCAAGTTTCTTTTTTTCCTTCCTTTTCTGTTTTTTAAGTTTTAGGATAAAATCCACTTTCTTCCCTTGCAACCCATTGAAACTAAGGAATAAAGGAACAACCACAAGACATGAACTCAGTGTGTGTTATGCCTTCTAGAAAAGGGAATCATTTTCTATGATGAAGCACATCTTTAAATCCCCATTTTAACTCTATGAAATAAACTGAATTACTCATTTCTTTCCATCCCTGGAAGTGTTCAAGGCCAGTCTGGATGGGGTTGGGAGCACCCTGATCTGTGTATCCCTGCCCAGAGAAGGAGGGTTGGATCAAGATGATCTTTAAGGTCCCTTTTCCATGTGCTAGAAAAATCAGAAATGTAAGGAGCATCTCTCATTTAGATGAGTCCATGACATCTGAGGACAGACAACGCTATCCCAAGATATATTAAGACATATTAGATCCTGTGGATCAAGGTGCTATGTCTAGCAAGAAAAAACTTCCAGTTCAAAGCATCCTTTCAGCATAAATTCTCATTGCACCAAAGTAACAAGAGCTCTTGTGTAGAAACTGTCAGGAAAACAGTGGCAGAAAGCTTCCAGTCTGCCTAAGCAACAAATGATAATCAGAAAAATCCTTAAAAATCACATTAGAGCATATTAAGTGACTGGCACTGCTGACTCAGAGAGAATTGATCATATCCTGTTGTTCTTTTGCCGTCTCTCACCATGGCACTAATTTGCTAAGTATCATCCTGGCTTTTAACACGCTTCCAGTCTCCTGCAAGAAATATCCAGCTAAACCCCACCAGGGGAACAAGCTGTTGTCTCCCCAAGTAATACTGTAAGCTTCTTATGGAAACTGGTTCACACAGAGCAGTCAGTGCTCCACTTCCAGCAAGAGCTGAATAACCACAGTGAGTGCACAACTGTGTCCTGGCCAGAGCTTCCCTACCCCTTCTGACAGCAGGACCCCAAGCCCAAGCAGAACCAGCTGCGCCTTACCCCGGGCAGGGCTGGCCGTAATCGGTCAGTGCCTGAGGATGCTCCTTTCTCTCTGCCCCGCCTGAATCCCCCACAATGAGGGACTGGCACAGACTCCTCTCATCCTGCAGCGCTGCTGACATGGAGTCCACAGAGCAGTTGCTCACGATGCTGGAGCGGGATGAGATCTCACTGTGGCTGGAGTCCGAGAAGTTGTCAGATTTTGTGGAAGGGATGAGGGCGTAGCCTAAGGACAGGAGAGGAGAATAGCTTGATCAACACATGACAACAAAGTACTGACACACACGTTACAGTGAGGATATGCAAAAGAAAAAACAACCAAACCCTGTTTGCGTACAGTCAGCCCACTGAGGATTTTAGGGTACTAAAGCTTTTAGCACCTATCAGCATCTAGCACTGATTTACTAATCCAAGTCCAGGGACACCAATAACCCACCTGCACCTCCACTACTCCCCAGAGCAGCATCTTGAATCCACACAACCAGAATCAGCAGCTACTGCATCAGTACTGGGTGGGCAGATCAGGTCTTTCCAATTCTGCAAGTGCTGACTCCTTCAGTATAAATGCAGCACACCTCCCACTATCCCTCTGCCATGCAAGACTGAAAAAAAGATTCTGGCAGTGGAGGAGGAGATGCTGACTAAGGTAAAAGTCAGCTATTAGCACTCAGGGATTAGCCATATGGTCCTTTTCAGTTTTATTATCTGCTCCAAAACTAACAGAGAAGGAAGCAAAGGCAGGAAGTACAACCTTGGCAGGAGTTGGACCAGACTCCAGTGTTGTTCCCACAGAAGGGGAACAGCTGAAGACCACACCAGATTCAGAGCAAAATGAATAATTCATTTTTTTTTCTGCTTGGCTTACCCTCAAATAACTTCTTTCAGACACAAATAAAGTACACACTTCTATATATCCAAGATCTCAGCTAAGCTTTTTTTCCCTAAATTTCTGCCCATGTGTCTTTTAGCTGGATGGCCACATATTTACATTGATGAGGTGAAGAAGTGAAATGACAAGGCAGTGTAAAAGGCATGCCAGTAATACACACAACCTAACAGAAAAGACTGATGCCCTTACGTGCATGAACAACACAGAGATGATACACTATGGCATGTGGAGACACTGGCATACAGCCACGGAGCATAAAGCTCATCATTTGAGCTTAACTTTGATTATTGCTGTAAGACTTTAAGAGCAAATATGAGCATTAAATATCAATAATATCAAACTACAGAAGTGAACCTTAAAATGTACTTAAGAGCAGCCTTTTTAAGATTAAATTTCAGTTTCCTTTCCTTTGGCAATAACTAGTATTTCATATTCTTTATATTTTTCAGGGACTCTTTAAATTTACACAACTGTACTGCAGTAAGAAATATCCTCACAGTGTTCCTTAATGTTAGGATACTGTTCTTCAAGAACTTCAGCTATCTGGAGAACAAAGGGGCTCCCCTTCATTACAGAAATTAGCACTATCTGAAAGCTGAGCCATAAAATAATAGCACATGTACATGAACAGACTAAATATAAGTATTTGCTGGGCTGAAAAGGTCAGCAGAAGATGTGACCAATGGAATACACCCCAATGCTGAAGTGAGCATTTCATTTACACCGTTTCAAGGACTGTCTAATTAACAAATGTTGCAAGACTTACTGTTTCATTGGCATTTGTGACACACTAAGTAACTGAACTGACACTGTACCTGTTCCTTGATTTTCTAAACTTCTCATTATTGTCTTCACTGCACTGTAAGGGTGATAAGCTATAAAGAACTGACACAAACATCTGGAAGGGAAGCACATTAAACAGCTTAAACATGTAAATGGATAATGCTGTAAAATGTTAAGATAAACTCAGGACACAACATGGATATCAGTCTTCTAAAAATACATTATATAGTCTTCCTTCTTCTTCTTCTAAGCCTTGTGCACAGGCAGTAGGATGTGTACACACTGCTGTTGCTATAGATACTTGCTGTGCTCAGAGTATCAATGTCCTTGTCCTTTTGGTTTTCACTGCTTTCTAAGGCCTCCGTGCATTCTGCTTCCCTTTTTGCAGTAAAAGCTGTTCTTTCCCTGGAGAAACTTCTTTCCCTAAGTCTTCTAAACGGGAATCCCTTTATTTTTGTGGATTCGTGCTCAGCTTCTGCCTTTCCACTCTCTTTCTCTCTGTCCGCCTTTGCACTTTTCTCAGAACTGTCTCTGGCTTGGCAAATCATCCGAATTTGCTTTTGTAAATAAGCCCCACCTATTCCATAGCTGCGCTGTCCACTGTTCTTGTTGCTGGTTTCACTGGCCAGTGATGAGGAAGAGCCAGAGAGATTCATCTGACTGCAGTTATCCGACCTTTGGATGTTGCCAACTACAATGAAGTAGACACAGACAGATGTTGACAGATGATGAGATAAATAACAACAAAAATAACATCCTAATTTTAAACCCTTTTTCCTTCAATCCTATTTGTGTATCACTTGGGTATAGCTCAAAAGAAAATGAAATCTAAGATTAAGTGGAACGTGTTCAAGCCTAAAATTATGTCTTTCATCTGTCTGTGAAGCACCTAATTTTAGATCAATGAGCTGTTAGCACAATATATACAACAAAGTAGAGATCACCTCAATCAAATGAGATCAGTGCTAAAAATATGCTGAAAGCGAGTTGAATTAATGAAGTAATCCCAAAGAAACAAAACATTATTTTCAAAGAACCAGATTAAAAAAATAATGTATTTATAAGCGATGCTCAAAAGTCTCAGTGGAGCAAGGTTTGGCAACCCAAGTATTTAAGCTTTTTACACATATGCTGTGTTTAAGTAAAATAAGTGGCATTCTCCTAAAGGAAACAGGATCTTGTGAAGGCAGAAGTGGATGGACCAGCCTGATCTCCCACTGAGGAGGGTGAGAAGATGCAGCAGTCCCCATGCCGTGCCATGCCAACGCGGTGGCTTCGGGCTGTCAGTGAGTCAAAGCAGCACAGAAGGGAGGGAGAGAAGCCTTACACCATCCAACACCGACCACCCGGGCTGGCTACTGAGTGGTGCTAAGAGATCTCAAATGAATTCCCATCCAAGGTTGACTAATGATGAAGTGATGGAGGTCTTTTAAGATGAAGACATCAAAAATAAAGGGATTCTCAGGGCATCATGAGAGACAGGGATGTATACAAAGCCCTGTGCACAAGAACAAAAAATATGAACAGCGACTCGAGGATTTAGATGGATCCACTACTTCTGCAGCAACCTAAACCACCTGTCCTGGAGAACTATGACACTATTCTAACTCCAGCTCTACCTAATCACTTGCTATTCCAGCTACCTTGGGCAAGACCAGAAGTTGTAGCTTCTATTGTAGTCAATAGCTGCAGTTTCTGTCCAACACTGTCATCTCCAAGAAATCCCCAGGTTTGTGAATCCCATTTATTTAAGTGGCCACCTAAATCTGAGCTGGCACGATGGCAGGTGTCAGCACTTCAGATCTACTGGGAATTCTGCCAAAAGCACTTCAGCAGTATTTTAAGAAAACAGCTGTTTCCTTTGTTTTTAAATACTAAGTGACTTAAAGGTCCAAAATACACAAATATATTGGAAAATCATGTCTACTCATAGAAAAACATGATTCTGTTCTTGACATGAATATTCTAAACTACTCTTTCTCTTACATGCCATTACCAACAAATATTCCTGCCAATGCCCACCCTGGTTTAGGCTCCAGCTCCTGGGACTGATGCTGCCACACACACACACACACAAACACACTCACACGAACCTTTGCGTGGGGAGCCCTGAGGAGAAGCAGGTGGGCTGGAGTGCAAAGAAGATGCCATGGACATAGTGTCATCTGTTTGTTTCTTGCTACTTACTTCCTCAGACAAGCTTAGTGACTTCTGTGGAGAGCCTGTACCTACGAAAACAATGGTATCAGTTACTGTGTCTTATTCTTCTTTTGAGTTACTGATTTCTGTTTAAACTACAAGTAAGCACCATGTTGAACAATCAGAATATTTAGCAAAGAGAGAAGCAGATGCTCAGAGAATTCTGCATGCGGAGGCAGGCTCCATTTAAATTTAGATCAGATCAGCTGTGGCCACTGCTACTGCTGGCTGTTCATCTGCAGTGTGTTGAAACACCCATATCCCAACAGGAAGCACTGCAATGGATATACTCACTGTGGTTTTGGCAAAGGACTGGGTAAAAAAATAAAATCTGCGTGAAGTATAAAACTTGGAGAAAATCCTTGCCTATGGCATTGTTGGGACTGTGTTAAAAACCACGCGTGTCAACACGTCAGTTCAAGATCTCCACAAGAGGAGCTCTCCAATCAACACTCGTGGGTACTATCCACAGCTCAGCCAGTTTAGAAAAACCAGTGTCCCACACATGGTCTGGTGTTTCTTACCCACTATGAGACCATCCTGCAGAGAACACAGTGCTGAGGAGTTATTTCAAGTTCTCAATAACTTGTTAGATCAGCATGGACCACCACACAGGAATGAAGAAACACCTCTGAGAAAAGTTTCTGGGACTTTTTAAACTGCACAGGCTTTTCAGAGGAGAACTGAAATAAATACTACCTGGAAACAGTATTTTGTATGCTGTAATATACTGTCTTCTGAAGCTATTTTAAATGATGCTCAATATACTATAAAATAATTTCGTATCAGTTATTGACTACAGCTAACTTTATTTAATAACCCACAGCTGCAGCTTTCAAACGATACAACAGTTAGGTAAATAGGACAAAAGCTTTTCAATACAGAATATACTGCTTTGCAACTGGCAAATTTAGAGACACAATATTATGTTCACTAGGAGCAACTAATAATATGTGTTGCTCCATTTAACCATAATGGTGTTAAAAGGCTGTCCCAGAGGTTAAAATATTAAATGTCTGTGATTTGTTTCAATGATTTCACCAAAATATGTTAGACTTCATGAAGCGAGAGCATATTTGGAGACAGCACCTCACCATTAACTGCTTTAAGGAAAGTTATTAAAGACTGTGCAAATGACTAAGTAGACAGCCTGTTCTCTTAAACCACAGCAATATGCACCAGCTGCTTTAAAATGAATAAATGAAGCACAATGGTATATCACATAAACCACCCAGCTACAGAAGAGCTCCTCTCTCCAGTTTACTCCCATCTTTAAGGCTTCCCAGCCAGGTGAATTGAAGATACTCACTGAATGTGACGTGATCCTTTGTCAGTCCCTTTTTCCTGCTGGGGTACAAATTCACAGTTGGGACCTGAAGAACTTGACTCATTCGGTTTTGTTGATGCTGATGGGCTTTCGTAGTTTGGCCAATTGATCTCATGGGCACTGGGGACATTTCGGAGGATTTCCCTCCTCTTCTCTCACTTAAATTCTTTGTCACTGTTAGGGAGAAACTGCATATAAGTATCTAGCACTTTGAGATGCAGGATTATTGCAGAACAACCACCCAGACAAAGGAACGACTGTATAAAGAAGATAAATTGTATTTGAAACCATTTCTAATCCAAACACGATGATCTCATCACACTGAAGATGATGTGTGAAATAGCTTTAAAAAAAGCCCTAAATTCTTTAGAGTGCCATAGAGGTACTTAATCAAAGGATTAAAAAATGTTGTTTATTTCTACCACAAGCCTGTATTTTAAATGTCTGCATGCAAGGGGCAATTGTGTAACAGCATCTCCTTCAAACTAAGGTGATTTTGCAACTGGCACCCCATGTTTCACTAGGTGGCACAAGTGATTTACAGCATAGGGCACTGCTTCAGCTTCTGCTTTAATCACCCAGCAATTCACAGCCTGAAGGTAAGGCCATCGATTTCTCCTCATATTCTGTTGGAAAACTCTGGATTGCAGTGTCAGTGCTGACCATCCCTTCCACAAGCAATGCCAGAGGGATTACTGAGTAATGGGGGAGCTGAACCCCTGAACGAGGGTAATCCAGCCCAGTGGGGAGGAACATCCCTGGGCCAGCTCAGGGCTCTCATTCCATCAGATTTAAAACCACGAGGGGCTGGCAGCTCCCTCATCCTCCACATCACTCTTCCATTCTTTCTCCCAGCTCTGCAACAATGAGTATAATCTCAATTGGATCTTCAACCTGTGGGTTTTGGGCTTTTCCCATAGTTTTTAAAAATGGTACTTTTAATAATATGCCAATCTACTATATATTCATTTGTATATCCACTTAAAGTTCATTTTCCTTTCAGATGTTTAAGAAAATAAGGACTTGATTTGCTTAACTACATGAAGTAGGTCAGCATACAATCCCTGTATATACATCCAAGTATCTACGGCTAGCACTGTGCAAGTAAGATTTTAATTTATTTATTTAAAACAACTGAAAAACAACCTGATAACATTTATGTTTATCTCTTGGGCCTGGCACCTGTTACAATTGCACATAGATCAACTATCAAGAGTTCAAACACAGAGAATTTAACGTTTTTTTAAAGGGAGTTAAATATGGCCGTTTCCAGGTTTCCTGCTTCAGAGCTATTTAAAAGTAAATGCTGGAAGAAAATTTGCATAATAAGGCATCTTAGGGAATAAGAAGGATTTGCATTCTTAATACTGGATAACAGCAAGGACTTAAAATTTTATCTTCAATATGCCATCTCCTAGTCATGCTTTGAACTTAGCTCATCAGAGACAAACAGTATTTGAAGACAAAAAAAGCCTCAAAATGCTATATTTGGATAAAAGACAAGCACGAAACATTATTTTGCTTAGCATGGTTGGAACTCACCTATTTTAAAACAAATCTGCCTTTCAAGAAAGCAAAAACTGCTAGAGTATCTAAATAAAATGCAATTACAACTTCTCATTTCTAAATAAGAATTTACTGAAATGTGTAATACAGCAGGTCAGACAACAGTTTGTTTGACAAGGGTTCCAATTATGAGAGCTGTCCTGGTGTAGCCCTCAAGACTGTCAAGCCATGTCAAAGTCATCGGTCAATATTGACCTAAATTCTCCTCCTCAAGAATCTTCATTTATTCTAAGGTGTAATCCATTGCTATTTCTATATTGATTTTGTCTCTTTTCATTTCTTGCTGTTCATATGGTAAACAGTACTTTTATCCTTCCTAATTCTGTGCAAGGACAGCGGGGCACCAGCAGAGCTGATGTACTATTGAATTTCCTGCCAGACTGATGGAAAGACACACAGCTTCAGAACTAAAGGTCAAAATAAAAAGCACCACAGAAGTTTTTTGAGGTCGACCAAAACCTGAACGCATATGCTGTCTCTTGCTGAAGCTCTCAGTACATGAACTGACAAAACGGCACTTAGTGCAGTATTTTCTCCTTGGAGGAAAAGTTTAAAAGAGTATTTCTAGAAAACAAACAACATTTTTTATAAATACCATAAAACATGCTGCTGTTCCAGCTCACTCTACTTACAAGTGCTGTATGCAGGCTCACACTGAAGTGACAATATTTGGATCTTTTCCTCGTCTGTCTCTACGCTGAGGTTGGACAGGTACTGCTTCACCTTCCTCGCCATCTGGGCGTCCTCGTAGAGCTTCTTGGCGTTCAGGAGCGAGCTGCGGCGGGCACGCTTCTTGTGAGCACCTCCCTGCACGTCCAGCATGTTCGAGTTCATGCTGCCCTGGCTCAGAGACCTGCAAGAGAAAAGAGCAAAGCAGTGAAGGTTCAGTTCTCAACAGCAACAAAGAGCTACAGGAGCACAGGCCAAAGCAGATTAATACCAATAATCTTCAGTTAGGGCTAGTGCATGCTGATGCAAATGAGTTAAAAAAGATGAACAGCATTAAAACAACGCTTATCTTAACATATCTGGGTAAATTGAGAGCAGCAGTTTGAGTCTAGAACAGGACTGCCTATGGAAATGTGGAGCTGGGAAGAACAAGGAGCAGTGCTGCGCACGGAACCCGCTCAGCTCCGCTAATGAACCGCAGGCTTGTGCTGCAGGACCCACAGCTGACGAGAGGAAATGATCTCAAGTTGTGCCAAGAGAGGTTTAAATTAGGCATTAGCAAAAACTTCTTCATGGAAAGGGTTGTCAAGCCCTGGAACAGGCTGCCCAGGGCAGTGGTGGGGTCACCACCCCTGGAGGTGTTCAAAAAACACATGTTCAAGGCACTTGAGGACATGGTTTAGTGGTGAACATGGCAGCGGTGTTGGGTTGATGGCTGGACTTCATGATCTCAGAGGTCTTTACTGGCCTTAGAATTCAACTGTAGATTCTCAGAGTGGGAAACTTGGTAACTGTGCTGGTTTAAGGAACTGGGCACCCACTGTGTGCATCAGCCTCACCCGCAGAAACTTCCTGCACTTAGCTGAGCACGGAAGTGAGGGACCACTGCAATCCTCTGAGAAAACTGAGCTTCTCAAGATGGTTAAACAAGGGGCAAATTATGTTAAATGTACAAAGTGCATTTGATTACACACTTAACTTCTTCAATTAACTGAAAACATTCAAAGAAGAGCAGCTCATTAAAAAAATGCATCCCAAGAAAGGTGAGGAAGGCAGTGATGATATACATACACCCAGACGTGTACAGACTGGCATCTATGAAAGAGGATGCTCAATACTCCTAATTTTGAGCTCTCAAATCTATCAGTAACTGAAGCAAAAATAAATAATCCTGAAATTGTTAGAGAACGTGAGTTACTCTCCCTGACAGGTACTCCCATTCACACTGAAAGAGTGACCAAACAGCTGATCTGGGTACGGTTCAAACACAGTCACCTCTGTTTCAACTGCCAAAAGTCAGCAGCCACACCAGTTCTGATGCATTTTTAAATAAATGGACATCACAGTATAAGTCACAAGTAAATTCTAATGGAAAATGTCAAAGAAGTTGTTCAAAGATGGGTTTGTGTGGGGATTTTTAAACATTCAGATGAATATTTTTAAAGCTACATGAAGATATGTATCAAGATCTTGTGTGTTTACAGAATCACAAGAGGCAGAATAAACAACATCAGGCACAGAAGAGCCACGATGGCCAAAGGAGTCAGAATGAAACATGTTGTTAGAGAAAATCCAAGGAATCAAGTACTCTGAGCTTAATAAATAAATGCCGGAAAACAGTTCACTGCAATATTTTCAAAGATGTTAAATAAATCATTCTGAAAGAAAATATAAGCTTAAAAACTGGCAGCAATTTATAGCTTAATTAAATAAAAAAGTAATGTTATTGGAGGCAAGGAGCAGCAGAAGGCGTGATGGAGTGTTCATAGCTATTCGAACCGAGGGGACACTCCTATCTCATGATGGACAAGGACAAAACTACCCTACAATGATCAGGAAATTATGTTTCCTTTTAATGATAGAAATTGTTTATTATTTATGTACACACTGTTTTGTTTTTTTTTCTTTCAAGTCTGGACTTGATTTTTTAAGGGAGTTTAATTCTATTTCCTTTAATAGTTATTTTTCCTTATTCCCTTGTGTTCACCGTAATCCCAAGGGTCAGGAATTACAGTGGCTCCGCGTGTCCTGGCTGTTCCTCCCCATGAGCTGCCTGGTGAGCAGCTGATTATTGAGCAGCACATGCTGCCAGCTAAGGGCATCCACACCAGTTCCAGGGACCAGTACCCAAACCTGCTCACCCCAGTTCGACCAGTCCAAGTGCTGGTCAAGACTTTCTGGGCAAAAATGCACATAACAACACATAAAATATAGCTGCAATGGCACCCTTAAAATCACTGCCCTGGGCCAGGCAGGAATTTCCCTGGGCAACATCAGAACTCTCTTCTTTAGTCATTCCATGATCCAGTCCTTGCACAATCAACACTCACAGTGGTATCAGTGAGGATTTTGGTGTAGGAAATGAGAGATCCATTTCAAACATATACTAAAAATAAATACTTTGAAGCTTGCCTGAACACAAACCTCAGGGAGGAAATTACTAGATCATTACCATAATTCAAAGTGTCCTTATAGCTGAAAATACAGAACGGGTTCAACTTTTCTGTAACATGTTAAAAAGCAAGTTATTTATTTCATTTACTTCCCAAAATAGTTTGCCTTCCAATATCACTGCACAGCAGGGATTTTTAATGCATAAAGCCAAAACTGAAACAACTTATCTACTACACAAAAGCAACTCAGAATTCTTATAGCTGCAGTAAAACGTTGGCTGTAACCCCTTACTCCTGTTCTCAAAAAAACATGTATTGCAGGGTTAATAAAATGCATGCTGTATTTCAGATGCATGCACTAACAAGGAGGATGCAGTATGTTAAGAGTTGCATAATCTTTATTTATCTTAGTTGCATTCAGCTCTACACTTACCCCAAACTTCTCCACCTCTTCTTCCTGTAAGCAAGAGCCATATACATTGAAGCATGTATTTGAACAGAAAAGCACAGGAAAAAAAATAAAACAGTTGAGAGTCAGGAAGAAAGATGTAGACAGGAAAGAACAGAAAAGAAAAAATCTCTATACAGCCAAATTCTTCTCAAACAATAACACAATGTTTTCATGGAATGCAAGGGCAAGACTTGGCAAATACTTTAATATCTATCAGTTTTTTGTTTAACTTATGAATTGAAAAAATCAGACTTGCATTAATTTATTTTCTGTAAGTCAAATTCAAATTTGATGGAGTGAGTAAAAACTGTGCAACTCATTCATATTGCAGAAAATGGGATTAAATTTATTTATTCTTTGCATTAGGCCTGACCAAAGTGTATGAGAAATCATCACTATCAGTATTCAAGTTTATGATGTTGTTTTCTCTTGACTGTTGGCTGGAAAACAAGCCAGCTGCCAAAGACACCTTGAAAGCCTAAATGCTCTCTATAACTGGTAATGAACTTGTGAGCAAGTCTCCTGTTGCCACTAATACACATCCTTTCCTGTTAATTTCTCATCTTCAAAAGCATTTATTTGGTGCTTTATAACACAAACTGATAGATCAAACACCAGAGGCAATGAAAATGAATATAAATGACATGAAAACATGGAATTATTTTCTTTTAATCTTTGGCGCTGTATCTAATATTAGATGCCTAAGCAGTTTATGGCAGTGTGCATAATTTAAATTATGATCATTAAAATGTCTTCTGTAGTTCTGAAAAATACACTAAAGGTAACTATTTACCATTAAATTTATTTAACGATTAGATTTCATGAGGTCTGAGGAAGTGCATGGGCCATCAGGGAAATTTATTTGTAAGACTAAATTCAGCTGTGAATGCCAAAGTTTCTGAAAAGCAATCACAACCTCTCGGTAACTGACTTCATAGTTTTATTCTAAAAATGAAATCTTGCTAATTCCAATCCAACTGTATAAAGGTGAATCTCCACTGTGAAACAAATCCATCTTTAAATAACACTAGCAAGGATCTGTTATTTTTGGCTCAGACCTTGACTGGGCCATTTTTAGAGTCACAGAACCAGAGAACAGTTTGTGTTGGGAGGCACCTTACAGCTCATCCCCTTGCAGCCCCTGCAGAGGGAAGGGACACCTTCCACTAGACCAGGCTGCTCAGAGCCCAGCCCAGGCTGGCTTTAAATGCCTGTATTTTAAAAAAAAGGCTGATAGCCAGCCTCGCTAACAAAAATCAGACAGGACTGATGATCCTCTGTGAATCCTGACCACTGGAATACCACAGGGAACCAAATCTCTCTGCTCTTACCAATGCTCCCTGTCCTTGCCTGCTCTGTTTCTCTCCTCTGCACAGATGTCACTGAATTCACACATCACAGAGAACCACAGCTGCACAAGTGAATGGAATTTCAGGTGGATGATGCACACCTCACCCAAAACTGTCCACTGTGTTTCCTACTTGCACTACTGCCTCCAGGATGTCCAGAGAGCTCTCCCCTGCTGGGGGCACACAGGTAAGGGCAGCTCAAGAGAGTATTCTGTCGTTTTCTGAAGCTGGAGCCATGTGGCCATTCAGCACCAGATGTGATCTTGTCCCCAGCTCCCCTCGCAAACTGCACCCTGAGGGGTCTTGTCTGACCCATTAGCTGGAGGCAGACAGCGCAAGGAGTGGGGCCACCACCCAGCCCACAGGCACCTGCGGGATCAGGACCCTGCAGGACACAACAGAGCCACTGACACTTTGAGTTCAGCCAGTGGGAAGAAAACAGATGCAGGAAATAATTCATTTCCACTAAATAAAATCTGGAGCTAATCAGCACCAGATTAGAAGTTATGTTGTCTTTATTCTGCAGTTTGTTAACACCAAGCCTGGTGATATTTGGCATCAAGATAAAAAGAAAAAAGATAAGAAACATAAGCGAAGAAAACACCCTCCACCTGCTGAAGCCTGAACATATCAAACATTATGTAGGTGGAACAAGTTATGCTCAGAACAAATAGAAAATATTTAGTTTGAATTTAGTATGTTATCAGTGAGCTTTTGTTTTGAAGCAACATTTCAGAACTATACATCAGTGATTTAGGTGCTTTTACTCTCTCTCTCATATATAAATATTATACCCCCTAATATTATACCTCTCTCAAAACTCTACCGACACTAACATTTTATTTGGCAGAAAAATGTATTGTTAAAATCAGAAGTTATTTTTCTGTGTTTTTAAAAGATAATAAATTGGTTTATTAGTCATTCAAAGCAGGTCTGGGAAGCATCACCTGTTCTGCCATAATTTGATAAAGGCTGTGGTGTGGTGGTAGATGTCAGTGATGAGGCACACAATGAAATATCAACGCACTGACGCACACAGAGACCCAGACCCCCCCACAGAGACCCCCTCAGCGCTGCTGCCCTTCCCATTGCACACCTTTGCCTGAACATCACAGCTGGATCCATGTTTGCTGAAGTCATTCGGACAACTTGGCGAATTTCTTTGGCAATCATCCGGAGTTTCTCAAAATTTACCAGGCCATCCACTTTAGAATCATTGCCTGCACAATTGAAACACACACAGAAGAGAGGAAGAAAAGAAAAATGTAAGAAATATTTCTGAATAGCCACTGTACTTCTATTTCTTCCCCTGTTACCCTTCTCCCCTCCCTGTTCCCCAATCAACACAATTTTTTAAATCAGAATAGCTACAAAACATGATGCTCTGGCAAAACACTAATGGAATCAGGCCCACTCAGACTACCCTGAATTGCTTTTGTTAATCTGCTTCTAAAGTAACAAGTATTACTAGCAGGAAGAAAAAAGAGTAAGTGAACTACGCCCAAATTCACTCGCATAATGTTAAAATAATATAAATACAGAATTGACATTGGCAGCATTCATATTCGGAAAGAAGTTCAAATAGCTCTGAACCATCAGAAGCGAGAATTGAGCATATTTGGAAATGCTTCACCTCAACCAGTTCTGAACAGGACTTTGTATAAAGAGAACAAAATGGAAACATTTAAACAAAACCCTTTGAAAATGCTGAAAGCAAGAGTAGGAGGTGTTGTATCATTGGAGCTGTGTGCAAGCCACAACATGGAACGAAAACCTGGAAACATTACAGCAACAAGTTTTTTGTAAGAGAAAATATTTGAAGTAGTGTAACTACCAGACAGCATACTCACCTACACTGCCACCCTACACCTTAGGACAGCTGAGGCGGATTAAAGCACTGCTTTTAAAATATTAAAAATATGCATTTTGTTTTTAATTTTTGTCTAGGACCAGTGTCTTCCATTAGGCATTCCCAATTCTATTTTCTTTTACTCCTACAAAGGACCTCTCAAAGGCATCCTACTGGTGGCAGTTTCATTAGACACACTAAGCACTGAAGGAAGGGTTGAAGTATATCCAATGCTTCGTTTCTCTCTGTTTGACATTACCTTCATGCAGAAATGTGATATCTTTCTTGACAACAGGGAAAAGTGGGATAATTGGAGGCTGCATGCTCTGGCTGCTGAGGATGTTGCGGTATTTTGCCATGTTTCGAGATGGATCAAAAAGATCTTGAAGGTCTCTGAGGTGCTTTTCATATTTGCTGGGTAACTTTTCCCAAGTGCCTCTGAGACGAGCTACCGGTGCAAGATTTAACCCACTGCAAGGCAGAAACGTTTCGTTATCAACTGTGAGCAGAATCATGACCTTTCAGAAGGAAGAGGAGGGTTGGGGGGTTGTTTGAAGGATTAAAAATAGCTTTCCCAAGGTTAACTGTGAAGCTGGGTGAATAGCAGGCTCCAAGTTCATCACAATAAACCTCTGCTGTTTAAACAGGACTGTAAAAACCACGACTGCTCAAGGCAGAAATTTCAAATCACTGCCAAAATAATCTCTCTGTAACACAGGACTGATGTCTTTTTAAGAAGTACTTTCCTCCCGTAAAAATGCACACCACAGTAAGAACAAAAATGGTAAAAAATGCATGAGGTGAATCCATGATCGCACAGAATATCAGAACAGTGCAGAGCTCATCCCAAGCAGAAGTGGGAAGACTTTAGAAGGAAATTTTTCGAAGTGAGGGTGGTGAGGCCCTGGCACAGGTTGCCCAGAGAAGCTGTGGCTGCCCCATCCCTGGAAGTGCGCAAGGCCAGGCTGGATGGGGCTTGGAGCAACCTGCTCCAGTGGAAGGTGTCCCTGCCCATGGCAGGGGGGTGGAATGAGATGAGCTCAAAGGTCCCTCCCAACCCAACCCATTCTGTGATTCTCTGACTTCAGAGCTTCAGACAAAAGCATTTGTAAATGAGTGACAGACTGAGACATGGAAGCAGCAGATATGCTAAAACCTGTTACTGTTCCCTCATTCCCAGTAAGTCAAAGTACATCCAGGATTATTTGGACTAAAAATAAATAAATAAAAACATTAAATAAACTAAATCCATTTTCCCTATTATAATTTGTCACCAACTATGCTCAAGAAATTCTGCAATAACTGCAAAGTTCTCCCCTCTGCAGAACTGGAAAGAGATGTGTTCCAGCACTCCTTAGCAAATCCAGAATCACACTATGACTGAATTTGCTATTCTCAGATTTTTTTTTTTTCCCCAAAAACTTATTTTGTATTTGGTGTATTTTTTAGACAAATTTCTCTCCATGCTATGCCAAACAAAGCCTTTTCTGACATGAAAAAAAATCAAACATATGCCAGCCCACAGGTACTCTTTTCCACACTACATTAGGATGGTTATCTTCCTATTTCATGAGACATATGGCACCAAACTGCTGTGCAGGACAAGGCAAGAAAGAGAACCCCTGTGCCATATGCTAACAAAAACATATTCTTCTGGAAATAAGGGTAAAACAAAAACTAATTTATTTGCCCTTTTTTTTTTTTTGACCAAAGACCACTTCAGTCACGGCCTGATTGGCCTTAACTGAGAAAGAGTAATTTCTTCATCTACAATAAACCATGAGAAATTAGGGAGCAGAATATAAAAATTAGAATCAGTATCCACGTGTGTATTCCCACTTAATGAGCAGCCACAGTCTAAATGACTGTCCAGTAACCTTTACAGAAATTCATGAATTCTTTAATGACTAACCACAAGCCAATACCATTTGATAAGCTGGTTAGACATGAAAGAAAGTATTTTAAAATTATGTTTTCAACAATGGTGCTGGGATACAGCACAAATCCAGATCTTTGTCTGATGAATCACAGTGCCTTTTTTTCCCTACAGTAAAGGCTGGGTGTAAGATAATTGCAAACACAGGAAATGCTGAAGTCATGCTGTTAAAGCAGCAGCATTCAGTATAAATCTGAAGAGAAAGCTAAAATGTGCAATTGAAGAGGGAAAAAATAAAATAGAGAAGCAAGCAGATGACAGGAAAGAATGAGAAGGAAAATTAAGCCAAAACAAGACTGATTTGAGGAAGTCCTTACAATGGAAGGAAGAAATAAAGTAATCTCATCATCACACATATGACTTGGTGCACCCTGGAAAAGTAACAATGACTGACAAAAAGAAGGGAAATTGGATGCCAAAGTCACAGAAAATGACACAGTGCTCAGGCAGGTTTCTGAGGTTCACCAATCAAACAGTGCTTTGTCCCCATCTTCTCTTTTCCTGCAAGGGAGCAGTGAAAAAGAGACTGGCACACCCAGCACGGCGACAGGACTGAAGGCTGAGGTGACAATCCACCTCTGACCAGTGTGCCTTGGAAAACCACCCAGCCCCAACCACAGGCTGCTAAGGATATTCCCATTCCTTTCCCTTCTGTTTAGATTACCAGAATGGCCTGTGACAGCATCAATCAGATCTGAGAACTGGGAAGGGTTTTACCTTATCACCGCAAACATGGAATTGAAGTTCTTGCATTCTCGACAGTGGAGAGCAATTTTAATGAAATGCTTAATGATCTTCATTCTTTTGAGTTGGTTGGGCTCTGCTAAAATTTCCATGGCAACCCAGAAGGTCTCTTGATTTATGACATCCTCAAACTGTTTCAGGTGAGCATTCCCTGTTTTGGAGTCCAGCTTGTAAAGGTCATCGATGTATTCCGTGGGCTCGATGTTGCGGAATAATTCAAAGTCCCTCATGGAAAGCTGAGTGGCCACCTCAATGGTGCTCAGCTGCAGGAGGGAAATTTGGCTCTCTCGGAGCAGCTCTTGAGCATCCTCATCTGAGCACAAGGTCTCTGTTTCCATATTGTTTTTCAGATAATACCTGAAGAATAATTGAGTAACAACAACACATTAGAGATGCTCTTCAGAGAGTTTGTGAACACGAAGACATTGAACTATACCAATCACTGTGGGCATCACAGAGACAAGAAGGGACAACAACCTTGTACTTCGGTTAATGCAAAATAACATTATTACTTAGGTAAACAAACACTTCAAAAGCTTTGTTAGTATTTTTATACTGTACTCTGTAATATGCTGTAGTGTTCACATTCAAAAAGGGTCTGTTATTTTTCCATTTGCAAATTCAGCAGTGGAAACAGCATTTTAAATACACACTAATCCTGAGAAATCTCCTGTTAATGTATTTCTACATTTCTTACACAAACTTAGTGTGGCTTTTTTCCTTAACTTTAGTGTGGCATAGGCATATTTGCATGAGGCACACAGTATGCAGGAAATGAAAATGTATCTGGAAAATTCATTCCATAGTCCCAGGTAGATCACTTTCAGATACACTGAAGTTTATTACCCATAAATTCCCTCTGTTGCCTAGCAAAGTCAACTACAGAATATTTTACTTTAATAAACTTTCTTCTGGTATGGATCAGGTCATCAGATAAAACCAAAGCACTTAACATTTCAGAAACATTCAGAACAGTTTACTTTAAAATGGAAGAATTTATCTCAGGTTAGTATCAGTTCACTGCAGCATGACACTGAGAAAGAAATTAATTGTATACTTTAATCCTCAAGTACATGTGGGAAGTGTCAAAACAAATATAACCTTCTTCTCTAAGTGTAAACCACTATGTACATTATCCTGATCTGCTAAATTTAGCTATCATCAAGCAAGCTTGCTGTAGAGATTAAGGGAGGGATTTTTGGGTGCAGAAGAGGAAGGTGACACAAGGAACAGAGGGAAGTGTAAGTTACTGGCATTTACTTGCTTGTGCTTCCAACAGACACCCATCTATTGTAATTAAAACATCCCTCCTGATGCTGGACTTTATTATCTTGGAGGTCTTTTTCAACCTACAGTGTTTCAATCCTGAAAGCGAAATAAAACCCAACCACAGAAAGGCACATTTACCGTCCATTGAGCTGAATCCTGTCCGCCAGCTTGGAGAACTGATCCGGGAGCCGGCGCTGTTTGATGACCCCCTCGGGGCTGACGGACACCTCACACAGGGAGTAGGTCTCCGGGGCTCCTGTCAGGTTGAACTCATGCACAGCGTGACTAACCACCTCCTTTGCTGTCGTGTCCTTGCTGATGATGATGTAACAGCTCTGCTGGTCCGCTTTGAAAACTCGTATCACTTGATCTGGAATATCTGAAAAAAGAGTGCAACACCTTTAATGTGTGAAGGTACTTTTCCCTGGAAAAGACACAAGGTCACTGGGAGAGAATTTTCACAACGGCGTGTGATAGAACAAGGGGGAACTGGCCTAAGCTGAAGGAGGGCAGGTTTAGATTGGATATTAGGGACAGATTCTTCCCTGTGAAGGGTCCTGGCACAGGCTGCCCAGAGAGGCTATGGACCCTCCATCCCTGGAGGTGTTCAACACCAGACTGGATGGGGCTTGGACCACCTGGTCTAGCAGAAGGAAGGGAGTGAAACTAAATGATCTCTATGGTCCCTTGCAAGCTGAACCACTCTGGGATTCTATGATTTACTGTCTCATTTAATCATCAGGAAACAAAAACAATCAGCTACTGGGGAAAAAAAACCATGCTGGACTGGAAAAATATTTAAATATTCTGGCTTTTTCTTCATCTTTGTAAGGAAAAAAGAAGACTCTTCTCCCCTCTGCTTTTCTACAACTCAATTACTCTACTATCCCATGACCACAATCACAGTACAAGACATCCAGGTATGTAACTAGACTGTGCACTGCTCCTTCCCAGCATGTCTTAAAAACTTTGGCAGCACCATTCCTTCTTTGGCTCTCTCGTGTCTGTGAGAGCCAGATCCACACGCATGCCAGGGCACACTTCCCAGGGGTGGGAAGGCACCGAGTACAGATGGAGAGGCTTGGGGTGGGAGGATGTGAAGAGGAAAGGAGATTTGGTTGCTCCCAGAACTAGCCGCGAGCTTTTACACTCGCTCTCTTCCCTGAAGGAACTAAGCTGCTGCCAGCACTTAATTCTTTGGCTGGTGTACTTATTTATAGCACGTTTTATGTATTATAAATGCATTAGAGAACAGCTTTATCTGAGGCAGCCTACAGCAGGAAATAAATATCTACAGAAACATGTGTTTAATCCACAGCTTGATGATTGCAAATAATTTGCTCTATTAGCTATCACAGAAAGTTTGATTTTCAAAATAAAACTGATTAAAAAAAATGTCAAGAGTCAAAATGCACACTAATTTCAAGCATAGGGAAGCCCAGTTTTTCCCATCTCTGGAGTCTGAAGACTAAAACTTCGTAAGTTTTCTGCAGACCTGAGAAGGTGCAAGGCTGCTGCTGAGCCCTCAGCCAAGGCTTCAGAGTGTGAAGCTCTCCAAATCCACACCGGAGGCAGATGTGCCACAACTCCTGCATCACAGACTCCCAGTGAGGGAAGGGAAGGGCTGTCGTTAAACCAACAGCCTCCAAAACTGCCCTTCTCTTCTCTCACTCCTCTTTGTCCAGCCCTTAAGAACTCAGTGCTAAGTGCCAACTCCAAGGACTGAGGCACGTCACCACCCTGGAGCACCAGCAATGACCAGGGGTCCCTCTGCTCAAGGGGAACCTGCCCAGGGACTCATCCTGCTGGGCAGAGCAGCCAAGTCCTTCACGCCCTGCCAGCAGCAGCTCTCTGAGTGCAGTTTTAGATCCTGCTCACCCCTATACATTGATTTTCCTCTATCAAAATCCACTGCTTAAGGGGACAACGAAGATCTTTGGGGGCAGTGACCCCAGGGTTACTACTTCTTGTGTCAGAACTTAAAGGTGTTAGGGACACAAGTAGAAGGAATTTCAGGGTAAAAAGTAAGCGGGTAATCTATGATCCAGCACCAAAAGTTCCACCCATTGGAAAAAGGAAAGGCTTAACATCAGTTGCAAATAAACTTTAAGATAGAAGAAAACATGGGTTAAAAAAATTCTGATTGAAAGCTAATTCCTCTAACAGTTTCATGATTATGATTAACACATCATCAGAACATTTTCATCAGAAGCTGGGGGAGTAGCTGAATTTGAGAAGTTCAATATATACGTGAATAGGGGCAATATAAGGGAGAAGTGACTATTTATTTCAGAGTGAAAGTGGTGAAAATGACATATTGAATAATTAGGGAAGTGCCTGCACTCATGAAAGTCATAAAAATAAAGAGAAGCGGGAAACATCTATACTTTGGTATCAACATACCTAAAAATCAGAACACACTCAAGGTATAAAACTGAAATTTAATTGGGGAGGAAAAAAAGGAAAAAAATAAAAAAAAAAAAAGGAAGAAAGAAAATAACCATGCAACCAAAACAATGTAACTTGTGACAGATGAGGAAAACATAAATTACAGGCATATTTCTGTCTTCGCGGTCTTTGCTTTTAAGCAGGCAAACATAAATTATTAAATTAAATTTTTTATGCATTATTTAGCACATTTTGACAATACAAAGTACATTTCAAGTTCGCATGCACAGGAGTTTAGTTATAGAATACAACAGAAGAGCAAACTAAATCTCCACCTGTTATCCTCTGAAACTTCAGTTCTATCAAAGAGATATAAGCAACTTCATCCCTTTAAAGCAAGGCCACAGAGAAGCAGGGGAACCTGCCGAAGGTCATTCAGTGTGTTGGGGGCAGAAATGGGAATAAAATGCAGGTCTCAGCCTTAGCACAGCCCTGTGCCTGTTCAGGAACCTATGGTTTTGTTTTAAGGAAGATCACAGGGCTATCCAATGCCCTACAGTAATAACTATGCCAGTGCAATGTCTGATAGTGTTAAATTTACAGGCAAGCCATGCAGTATTAAGGTCTACAGGATGCTGTACGTGAGGATACTTACAGTAAAACCCAACAGCTGCGGGCAGGAGAAAAAGAAAGAAAATGTGTCAACACCAAATCAAGACTGAGATGCTTACAAAACTTATCAAGTGTACACTGTCAGAAATAATTTGGTTTTCTCTGACATTCAAACATGGCAGCATATTCGTTATAGTAAGCTTAAAGTAAAGCTAAGTGATCCAGCTGAAGACATCCCTGCCCATGGCAGGGGGGTTGGGACAGATGACCATTAAAGGTCCTTTCCAACTCAAATAATTCTGTGATTCTGTAAGTGATTCCAAGATGAACTGGCTACCACCATTTCATATCAAGCAGTAACTTGTACAGTATTAAATGAAGATCTTTAGAAAAACATGTGTAGCTCTCATGCAGACAGAAAGGACTTGGAATAGCAGCAAAAAGGGAACTTTTTTGCATGGGTATTTATGCACCTGATAGGATATATCTGTGCACATCCCTTTTAAAGGCAAAATCTGCAAGTTCATGTAAACATAAGTCACAGCCACAAAACACTTTACAGAATATGTCATTATGTACGGTACTTACACTTAAAATAGGGAAAAAATATTCTGACTAGACATGTTTACAGGCAGCTGCATATTGCAACAAATGCCACCCCCTAAACTGGATTCCTACAGCAACAGCAACGAAAGCTCAGACTGCACATCTCAAAACAGTTCTAAGGCTTTTAGATGTACCACTGAGCATACATAATGTTTGTAAAACATGAAACATGAACATCACTGTGCTGGTACCGTGGCAGTCCTATTCTATGCACAATACTGCTCAAAATACACACTGACAGACAGAAGGGTGGACAAGACAAAGCACTGAGGAGAGATGGCAAAGGAGAAAGGGGAAAAGACAATCTCCTTCCACCAGAGCCAATTTACTCCAGTAAACCAAAGGCTCTCAGAAGCGGCGAAATACATTTCTTTGTAAAAAGAAGTAAGTCCCACATCACCTAAAAAAAGTAGGCAAGAGAGGTTCAGGCAGTATGGATTTGCAGTACATCTCTGGTTTGGCCCTGTGAGGCCCACAGGATGCACAGGCAACTGCACTCAGCACAAGTGATGCTGGGAACGGCTGGAATGTTCCCCCTGACCCAGCTGCCTTGGTAACCATCCTGTAAATCAACCCCAGGCTGCCATTTTACCTGAAGGGTTAGAGAAATCCAGAATGCTGGTTGTGGGCTGCAGCAGGTCAGGGCTGCTGGATGAGAGGGTGCCTGGAATGGGCATGATGGCCAGGCTGTGCCGGCACTGCCGTGTCCCCACGATGCTGTCATCCTGTGACTGGCTCACGCTGCCATCGCTGCAAAACAGTTTTGGTCAATTATCTGCATTAAACTCCTCCTATTCATCTTGGGATGAATGAAACTAAGAAAATAATGGTGTTCAGCTGTTTTAATTACATGTTGTAGACAGGCTTTCAAAACAAGGACAGGGGACAAAGAGATTTGAAAGCGTTCATTGGGAGAGAAAAGATATTTTGGTCTTGTTCTGCATTCATGGGGCAGATGCCACGATTTTTTAAAAAACATAAGCAATGTGCCCTGTATGACTAGAAATACAAAGAAATTGGTATCTCTTAATGGCCTGAGACTGAAGGGGGGTAGGTTTTAGGTAGATGTTGGGGAGAAATTCCTCCCTGTGAGGGTGGCGAGGCCCTGGCAGAGGGTGCCCAGAGAAGCTGTGGCTGCCCCATCCCTGAAAGTGTCCAAGGCCAGGTTGGACGGGGCATGGAGCAACATGGGATAGTGGAAGGTGTCCCTGCCCATGGGAGGGATTGGAATGGGATAGTCTTTAAGGTCTTTAAGTTCCCTCCCAAACCAATCTCCTTCCAACCATTCTATCATTAAAATATCACAACCTAGTAAGGAACTATTACTTTTTGACAAAAGAGTCTGACAAACCTGAACAGTTTTGGAGGCAAGATGCTGAAACGGGTCTTGTCTAAAATTTTCCTGATTCTATTTCTTCCGCCAGATACAGTGTTTGCTTTCATTTTCTTGTTTCCTTTTTCACGGGGAAACATCTGTTCCACATCTCCAGGCATATCGGGGATAGAATAACGGTTGTTTTTCTTCTCGGCAATTTTTGGAATATGTGGAATTCCATTCTTCTCCTGTCCTATTCTGCAGAGCAGCTCCTTAAACACTGTAAGAGAAGACACAGTTGTTGTGCATAATCTTTGCACACCCAGAACTTCACAGCGAGTTCTTCTTTTCCCCTCAAACCTTTTGCCTCCCACGTCCCAGAGAGATAATAAGGAAACAAGGCATTCAGGGCAATCAGCATTATGTATTTATTGGCTTTTTGTTTGCATCTCTTAGATAATGGATTGCAGATGCTTCTTCAAGAGTAACTGCAACATAGACTGATATTTTCCCAAACTGTCTTTGTTTGCTTTCACTAACACTACTGAACAGAAGCTGCATCAAATTTCCTACTGCATGTATGAAACGAAGCTAGTTTATAACCCTCATAAAGACAGAATTCCATGGGAATTATAGGGTTTTTGTTCTGTTTCTTTCCACATACATAAGGTGAAAAAAAAAGTTCAAATTGCCTTGTCAATTATTTCTTTAAAGAGCCTTTAAAAATCTTTTGAAAATCTTTCAAGTCAGAAATTCAGTATTTTTCTTGAAAATATGGTTATACTGGAAGAATGCAGAACTGTAAACAGCAGATTACTCAGACTATCCCTATGAGCAAGGCAACCAAGATCTTCTGTACAGAAAGTCCAATTAAACGGTACATTTCTATGATATAATAAAAGGTAAGGCTACAAGCTTTCCCAGTATAGATTTGAATAGAACAACAGAAATTGCTCATTGTCAGTATCAGACACTTAACACCCAATTAAAAAGTCAGGACAATAACCATCAGTGTTGAGAAAAGCTTCAAGATATTAATTCATTAAAATTTATCAGAGAAATCACCTTGAAATTCTCTAAGCTAGCAGGAGGAGATTAGAACCCATTTCTAAATGTGTGTTGCTTACATTTATAGTACAAATGAACAACCTATCACTGTCTCCGTTATAGTCATGCTTCATTTTATTTCACAATAGTCTGGACCACTGGTTACTCTTTTTTTGAATTATGTTAATAAGCAACTGCTGAGGGCTTGAACCTTTTTAGCTGCACAGTGATAAACACAGAATAATAATTGAAAAGAAAATCAAGAGTGAGCAAGGGCAGGTAACTGGAGGAAGGAAATAGGAAAAGAAAACCATCAGAAGATATGGATACAGCTATGGAGGAAGGAGCTATCCTGGGCACAGTCTCCTTCTTTCTGTGGCTCGGGTTATTCTGTTGCCTGAACAGGATTATGGAAAAAGAACAGATGATTTGACTGAGATTTTAAAGAGCTATTTAGGTGTTTATAATCACGATGACAACTAAAAGCCAACATTTATATGCCATACCACTTTTTATATCCCCTTTTCAATTATAAAGGCAATTTATCCTCTCATTCTTACAACCATTATAAGAAGTCTTGCAAAATCCCAGTTTTACACTTTTGCTGTTTCTTGGCAAAAATATTTTGGTCCAGATCCCTTGGCTTTGTTTCACCCCTACTGCATGGAGGGACACTAAATCAGCTTAAACAGTCAGCTGAGGATTTCTCAGGGAGTGAAGAGCTGCCTGTGCTGGCTCTGTGCCACTCAGTGTGCAGCCCTTGGCACAGGGAACTTATCCAAGCAAACAGAGGCACAGTGAGGGGACTTCTGCACAGCTTCTCACCTCAAGAGCAAGCTGAGGAAAAAAAGGTGGAATCCTATTGCACTTGTAAAGCTAGGAGGAGTGGAGTTTTTCCTTCACAAATAAAAATATAACATATATAAGGTCTACTCACCAAAAATGTTTGTTTTTACAGTAATGGAGAGATGTGTGTTATTCCTTAAGATTTCCAGAGCTTTTACAAAAGTAATGTTCTCAAAATTCTGTCCATTCACTTCCATTATCTTTAAGAAATAAAAATTGGCCTATTAGGAGAACATCTGCTTGACAGACTTAGAAATACAAAGGTGATAATACAGGCACAGTAAGAACTTCCCAGAAATTACCATATCATCTTTACAGCAGCTGCAGAATGAAAACACTCCATGTAAAATAACTATTTTCATCATGTCAGAGAAGTTATGTCCTGTAAGTAAATCAGGACTTCCATTTTTACTTGAAAAATGCCTTAAATAAGGTTATTTTCTATGACAACGTGACATTATTGCAGTTAATCCAAACCGGTGGATCATGAACCACAGAACTGATCTTGCTTCAAAAGCTGGATTTTCACTGAGTGTGACCTATCACTGCTCCACCTGGGATCAAACACATCAGATGGGAATCAATCCCACAAAATAATCTGATGGCTTCAATGTAACCACATGTCCAATCAGAAAGTTCCCAAAAATAACCATAACTTGGTTTCTTTTCCTATTCTGTTTTTGGGATATTTCAGTAGTTAACATATTTCAAAAACTATTTCATAGAAACCCATTTAACAGATATAAATGGAGGCTGAGCTGTGACATTTCCAAGAGAACACTTGTCAATGGTTTGGGTTTAGTACACAGCCTAACATTTCTGTTGAGAACAACCCAGAGGTGGGTGAACTGGAATATTTTCAATTAACATGATTGTTTTTACCTGATCACCTCGTTTTAGTCCAGCTTCTGCTGCTTTACTGCCTATCTCCACAGTCTCTACAAAAATACCAAAGCCCTTGTCACTGCCTCCAAGAAGGCTGAAGAACAGGGGAGAATCTCTGGAAGGTTTTTGCAGGGTGATTTGTCTCCATTTCGCTTTGGCAGCACAGGCAATATTCAGCAGTCTGAGATGGCCTTTCATTTTCTGTAACACAGAAGACACAAAATGCAGTGCAATGTCTCTTTTATCAGAAACAGAAAAAAACAGTTATGAAAAATACCCCAAGTGCCAGAAAATAGATTTTTGATGCTGTATTTTCAGATCTTACTAAATAAATCTTGTCCTCTTTTGCAGAAATGCAAAAATTCCTGAGGGCCATAGATATTACTTTATATGGCCTTTATATCTAATTTATACTTTAGAACAAATATGTCCAGTGTTAAAAGCCACCTATTAACTGCTACACTTAGAGACTACAGCTGTTAGGCACTGGTAACACTGGAAAACTGAAATATGTGATACTAGAAAAATGACACTCATTCTTCTTTGCTCCTACCGTATCCTCCAAGTTCTTTTCAAATTCTTCTAGGAATCGAGTCATGGCAGGATCTCCTTCAAAGTCATTAAAATGATTGTTCACCCACAGTAAGACTACTCTGGTAACCTGTAAAAACAAAATAAATTATATATATATACATATGAAGGTACCTATGGTTCTTCTTTACAAGCTTTAAGGTATGAACACAGAATACCTGGACATGGCAGAAGAACATAAAACAGATTATTGTATCTGATAGGAAAAGGACATTTACCCTTGAAATCATCTTCTCTTTCCCTTTATTTGTAAAAGCAAATGAAAAATTAAAAAACACAAATATTTTTATAGCTAAAAAATACCGGCTACATCACCCAGTACCTACTGGTGCATAAACCCATCTTCAGCTAAGCCTTCCTTACACTGTTCATGAAAATTACTTTTAAAGCATCCCAATGATTTCTTTAAAGGAAGTTCTAGTTGTGGTAATAAAAAGCTTTCTTCTAAGAAGTTCTAGTTCAATCTTCAAGTTGCTTCTGTAGGTGCTACAGAGTCACTACCATTCATGTCAGTCTGACAAATGTATTATCCATCCATATTATAAAAAAATCTAAGTCTATAGCAGTTTCTCTTTTAAAATTATACAATTTCTGCTTTTGTTTGCTGCCACACTTCTCTTTATCTGTCCTTTTATTAAACTGTAGTTGCCAAAATGAAAAGCATGGAAAGAGGTAGGAAGAGAAGCAGGAAGCACAGCAGACCCTGCACAATTTCCTACACAGAACATCCAGTGTTTTGATAGGCTGTTCGATTTCCTCAGCTCAAGGCTGGAACACATAAAAACCCTGGCTAAGAGTCAACAAATTGGCATGATACAAGTTCCAAACTATCAGGGTTTCTCATGAATGTGAACACAGTTAGATAGAGTGGAACTTGGTTTTATTTATCTTCGTTTGTCAGCAATACAAAAAGGGATTAATTTGAACACATTTTCACCAGAAATATGAATCTCTTAGACTCTAACCAACCTTATCCCTGAGGCTGTCCACGGTGAACCATTCCAAGAGTTTACTTCCAACTTCCAAGGGACTTGTTAGGAATGTTCTGTATGTTAAAAGAAAATCTTCGATGTAGGTTGGATCCACAATAGAATGTTCCTCTATTAAGTGCATGATGAGCCTCTCGGGTGTTGCCTTAAAAAAGCAAATTAAAAAAATAATTGGTATCTCTCATTACTACCTCTCCCCAAAGAGTAATACAACAGAAACCCACGTGAGCAGTACAATCCCTTCAGAAAGTTCAGTTATGGCTAGCTCAGGAGAAAATGCACCAAAACATTTAAATCAAATCCTGCTTTTCTCAGCCCTGATGTTTTGCATAGGTAACACCTGGCTAAAACAATTAGTAACTTCCCTTAATTTTATTTTTTAGTAAGCAGTTTAAGTTTCTCTTTCAGATGACAAAAAAAATGTCATGAAGATGCCCAAAGGGTGCTCCCAATACAAAACTCAATGCATGTCTTGAATAGGTCTAACTTTATTAAAGGGGAAATGGAAGTAAATTTGGAATATAATACACATTCCTTTCAATCAAGTTTTTTGAGCTGACACAGACAAAATGGAGTATGTATTCTAGATTCAAACTGAAATTGTATTTATTTACTAATAAATTAATTTTAATAGATTAATGGAAAGCATAGAAAGAAATGCACCTTGATAACTATGTGTCCTTTTCTGGTTCCACTGCGATCCAGCTCCCTGTGCTCCTTTACCATCACAATTTCTCCTTCTTCCTCCACTTTATGAGTGTTCTTTTCCACATGGTTCAGAATCCTCCAGTAGTCTTGCTGGGCTATACACACGAACTGTCCCCAAGGACAACAAGAGATTGTGAGTTAAGTATCTAAAACATGAATGTATCCCCCTCTGCAGGCTGAACAACCCCAACTCTCCCAGCCTGTCTCCACAGCAGAGGGCTCCAGCTCTCAGAGCGCCTCTGAAGCCTCCTCTGGACCTGTTCCAACCTGTTTTCTTTTATTAGATGCTTAAAAATATGAGGCAATTGTGTAGAATTGCAACCTTACCTGACAATCATCTACTTTGGTTCTGACCACTCCATTCATGTACTGTTTGTCCAGAGAGGGAGTAATCCCAAAACTATTTCCCATACAGAGACTCTCACTCTTCCCATCAGGATAGGTGATTTCTACTGTGCCATTTAAAATAACATACCAAGAATCAAGCTGGAAGGAAGCAAAAAAAGAGAAAGATTTAAGAAGTGCAGCTAATTCAACAACTTTTGTGAGCTCTTATCTCAGAAAAGCTCATTCTTGTAGCCTCCAATTTGTTGTCACCACCTTTGCAAGATTTAATTCACCAAAACTGCACTGTAAGGCAAGCAATGGAGACTGAAGCAGGAATGCTCTTCAGCTTTCTTCACTCATTTCAGAACTGATCCTGGAGCGAAGAATGCTGATGAATGGATTGCTTTCTTACTAAGTGGGCTAATTGCCACGATATATCTGTACCATTCAGTGAGAATGACCATTCTATCCCTGAGTACCCATTTAGTCACTACCAGAGATGAGTCCACCTCACCCCTCTTGTACGGATGAGCAGCAAATGCCATTCCAGATGTCTCGATCCAAGCAGGAAGAGATTTCAAGACAGGGACTCAGGGCAGCTATGCTGGGAGCCTGACCACTGACTGACGGAACACCTGTGCTGGACGCAGGACTCACCTCCTGGCCGTCTTCAAGTATGATGGCTCCTGCTTGCTCCACGACTTCGAATATCATCACTGAGCACAGCTCTCTCCTCACAGACATGGTCATGTTCGCAAAGGCAGGGAGCTGATGCATGAATTCCAATAATTGCTCTGTTGGACAAAGGAAACATTGGTATGACGACTGTAAGGCCCAGGGTTTCCTTGGATTCCTTACTCTTCACAAGTGTACTAAATTCCAGTTAAATTCACGGGAAGATTGCTCAGTGGTGTAACACTTCCCATTAGTGCCTGTGGCTAAATGAGCCCAGTATGCACTTTGTCATCAACGCCCAGAACTCAGCTCCACAGCCTTGCTGGTGTTCTGATTGGCTCTCAGGGCAGCATTCTCGCTAAGAGTAAAAGCACTTCAGCTTCAAACATTTAGAAAAATTAAAAATACCCTTAGGTACAGTAATTACAAGCCAGACAGGAGCATGAAATGATTTTCCAGTGTTCAGAGACACAATCTGAAGTACAGCAGAAAGCAAATTTTGCTTCTGAAATTCATGCCAATTTCTAGTTAAACACTGCAGTAAATAGTCTTCAATTGTTTTGCAGTTTACAGTTAAGTATACCTATACTCAGTAATAGCACATTATCTTTGCTATTTAATAACAAATTCAACAGTTTCAGGCAGTCAAAATTACCTTGCTACCTGTCCCATTACATCAACACACACAATGACTGTAACACCTCACCTCTTGAGCATCACAAAAGACTGTTGTTCAAAATACTTGGATTCTCAGAACAAATACTCTCTCAGATAGCAAACAAGACATCATTCAATCGAGAGTATCAATAGAGTAAAGTGAGACATCATTCAGTTATTAAGATACACATTGAATATTAACTCATTAAACAGTTTTCAGTTATGCTTCTCTTACAGATGTTTTATGATGCAGTTTTATGTAAATTTTACTGCTGTATTTTTTCTCCTCACCAATGTCATCATCAGTTTTATCTGCAGGCTCTTTCTCAAGGCACTCTCGGACAACATCTCGCCCTAGAAGTGGATCAGAAGTTCTGTCAATATCTTCATCCTCTTCCTCTTCTTCATCTTCAGAGTCTACAGGTGCTTCCGGAAGACCCGTTAAGTCAACATCTCCCATCTCACTTTCTGTGGCCTACAAAGAAAACATCAATCAGACAGAGAGTTCAGTGTCTTCAGTTCCATGAGTTATGGTCTAAGGTAGCTAATTAAAAAAAAATTAAATTCTGTGACCAACAAGTCAAACTGGAATCTCTAAGAGCTCCTTTCTGAACACTGAGGAAAACATGTTATGCTGAAATCTACTGGATTGTCATTTTACAGCATTTATTTTCTCTTTCTTGTGAATTCATCTAATGTCATTTTCTCATAATTTGAGTCTGCAATATTAACAAAATAGTAATAAAGTTTAGTAATACCATTGGTTACCCAATGCCTGCGGACACATTTAGACTGCCAGCAATAGATGGCAACATGAATGGCACACTGGGCAGACACACAAGACAATGGTGGAAGAGAACAGAATACCAGCAACACAAAGCAAAATCACATAGGAATCACTTGCACTCATTCCTTCTGTAAAGTTTAAATGATGTAATGGCATGAAAATAAACTTCCAAACAGATGGAAGGGGAAAAAAAAGTAGTTTCAAATTCTCAGTTTCTACAGAGTAGTTGCTCAGTCACTCTTTTTAAAGCTTAAGCCAGAATGCAAATCATTTTTCTGTTTAAATTCAAAAATTTGAACAACAGGATGTGCCACTGCAAAGTATAAGGCAATTATATAGAAACTTGCAGAAAATTGAGTTTGTTTTTAGAAGAGCAGATTTACAACACTCGCTTTCACTTTAAAAGAAATCCTTGAGATTTTACAAAAACACTGAAGTACCTAAGGAATCAAGTACCCTGCATGTTCATAAAACCTCCAAAATAAAGGATGAATTTGAACACTGTAATGGGGCAGAGCACAGCTTCTCTGGACAACCTGTACCAGTGTCTCAAAACCCTCCCAGGGCAGATTTTCTTCCCTATATCCGAGTTAAATCTAACTTTTTCAGTTTAAAACCACTGCTCCTTGTCCTGTCACTACAGGACACAGTAACAGGTCTTTCTAATAAATCTGCTTTAAGTATTGCCAGGGTGCAATAACGTCTCCCTGAAGCCTTATTCCCTCTTCTCCAGTCTTTGGGGGCTTCACATGACTGCCACGGCTTTCCAAGAGGGGGAGTGTCCCAGTAGTTCCATCAGCCAAGCCCCTCAGGGCCCTGGGATGCGTTGCCTTGGGCCCCATGGACTTGTGCAGTTCAGATCCTCAGGGGGTCTCAAACACGACCCTCTCTTGCCATGGGAAGGACTTTGCTCTCCCAGTCCCTGCCCTGATGTTCAGGGAGTTGAGAGATGTGGGAAGAGCAACCTGTGAAAACTGAGACAAAGCTGAGTGCCTCAGCCCTCTCCACGTCATCAGTTCTCCTGTCTGATTTAGCGGGGGAACAAAGCACAATTTCTGTTTGGTTGGGGGCTTTTTGACTAATGTACCTGTAGAAGCCCCTCTGGTTTTTGTCATATCCCTTGCCAAATCCAGCTCCAACTGAGCCTTACTCTTCCTGATCCCAACCCTACACATCTGGGCAGTGTCCTGATATTCCTCCCAGGACACACGTCCCTGATTCCACTTTATGCATCTGCTTCTTGTGCCTCATTTTGACCAGGAGGTCCTTACTTGGCCGCACTGCTCTCCTGCCCTTAAGGCCTCACAGAAAACAATATTCATTTTGAGTGATTTAATCACAGCAGACTGCACTGTCTCCATCTCCCTACACACTCCAAGCTGATCTGAGCCCCAATACAGAGGAACAGCTTTGTCTTCCTGCACCAGAAAAAAAATACCGGGATTTAGATATAACCTTGGGCCTTGGAGCTTGTCCTCATTTTGATAATTAGCCAGAAAACCTAATAAATAAAGCTTAAATTATTTTTAAAAATATTTCTTTCAGATGAGGGTAACAATACAGAGAGGGTTAAATCTGTTTTACATTACATCACTTTACTGGCTTCTGTAGCTCACATTAACAGCTTTGGAATTAAGCCCAAGTGCAAATTGTGCTTGGAGAGTCTCAGCAGCACATCATCAGTACAGCGTTTTATTCAAGGACTTTTCTAGCATTTCTTCATCTAAACAGCCACAATTTTACCAACTTCTCCATCCAGAATAAGACAGACAGCAGCACCAATCCTCACTTTGATATGCCCACGCTAAACCAGAAGAACTGAGGCTACAGGTTCTACTGAATTTTTTATAACCTATATAGGAAAACAGACAAATCAACTCCTTTCTTGATAAATAAGTTACGTTTTGATCAAACTGTGAAATAGGAGCGGGTCCTCCAAGTGTGTTTTGAAGCCTCCATGCAGATGGGTGACAGAACGGTGACAGGTTAGCAGCGCTGAAGGAACAGAAGGCTTTTGCTCAGAAAGCCGTCTGCAGAAGTAGCTGCTCTTCCCAGCCACGATGCTCCAGCTGTTTCCATTGTCAAATAGGAAAATCATTCCTAACACAAACATTGACAAACTACTGATGTACAAAATGAAACCAGAAGCTGCAATCCTCAAATCTCACACAAATATGGATTTCCAGGATCAGGTCCATGACACAAGGGATCTACTGAGATACACATCCTTGATGAGTATTTTATAGATAATCCATTTTAATATCAAAGCCTTAACCACAATTGGAATCATTGCTGGACGATGATGTTGCTGCCCACAAAGAGTACATACTCCCAAAGTGATAAATGAAGGATTTGGAAAGAAGTGAAAGGGAGAGAGAAACTTTCAGCACACTACTGACAGAAATAAACAGGTAGGAAAAAACTGATGCAAACTGGTTGGTCACTAAGAGAAGATGACTGCCAGGTATGGATACAGGAGAGGTGAGACCCTGCCCAACCACATCTAGAGAGACAACCTGGATTCCCTGTGTGACTCTGGCTGGGCACCTTGGAGCCTGTCCCACAACAGGGCAAAGAAAGCTGCTTCCCTGTGTAATACCTGTTGAATTCTTTTTCCCTGAGGAGCCCTGTAACAGGTCAAAGCAGCTCTACAAGCCTGCATTTCAGCTGCTGTATGCACACAACTCCACAGCTTCCCCTACTGCTGGCTGATGACCATAGTTCTGAAATTAAATGCACTGTCTGAAAGGGGTTGAAATAAATAAATAAATAAAAATTTTAAAATCCTCTTCAAGCAAGAAGTTACTTAAAAATTGTAGGGAATAACATACTTTTTCTTTCTATAATTAAAAAGGGTCTGTAGCACAGCAGAAAGACAACTGCTCTGCAGTGTTCCAGGTAAGCTGGAATTTGCAAAACACACATTTGGACATTTGGGTGTCCACGTTTCAGACACCAAAAGACTGAAATCTCCCAACAGGGAACGGCAGCAGTACAGGACAAGAGAGAAAAATACCTTCATAAATTTTCATCCCTTTTTGCAACTAACTCAGGATTTAACACAATGTCTTCACAGCTGAGCTTACAGGCAGGAATCCTCTTCTGCTGATCTCACCTTAAGTTTTACGTTCATCATTTCCTGTTTTACTGGAAATGGGCTTTATCCTGGCAGCTGGAACAAGTGAAACCTCATTTCAACACTATCGATGAATGCAGTGTACATTTGTTTAGAGAAAATCTTCCCAAATCTTAATAAAACATTGTTTCATTCTTTGGTTCTACCATTCTAATCATGTTTTCCGACTGTGGAATGATGTTTGTACTACTTACTCTAAAAATTAATGTTAATACATCATTAATTCAAAAGGTCATTTCAAGAACACATTAACCAAAATTATTCAGAATATTAGTGACACTAACGATAATTCTAAAGAGCCTGGCATGTGAAGCTTGACATGACACATATGAAGCTGACTGCAAAGGCAAAGCATCATTTTCCAAATACTTGATGAAAAGCTGTATTTTGTTGTACCAAAAATGCTTTCAATTACTGAGCCAATACATCACACTGAAAATATAGGTTAATTACATATCAAAAATATTCTCTACCTTCATAATATGATGAATATTGGGGAAAAACACTTTTCTGTGATTTCAAAATTTGTCTATATTGATGTGTTGCTGCAATATAATACTGCATTAAATATTGTTCCATGGCATTATTACACAACATCTATTACTAGGCAGTATCTAGTGATCACTTACAGATTTGTGACAAACAGTAGGAGACATCTCCAACACTAACTGTTATAGCTATTGCAATAAAACCCATAAAATACATAAATGTACATAAAATGCATCTTTTAAAGAGGTTACTATTTGCACATTAGGCATATGAGAACAAGATACTAAAAATTGACTAAAAAAATAAGGGGGAGAAAATCACTTGGGTTGTTGAGGATTTTCCCACCCTCATAACACGTCTGTTCCAAGTCTTCTCTTTACCCACAGCTTATCAGATGCTTGCTTCTCTAATGCTATCTTTCAGGATAAATATCTCTGTAGCTCTGATCATACATGGTTGTAAAATTATCTTTCAAGATCTCAGTCAAATCTGACAGTGGTGACCTGGCTCAGCATCAACCTGGCCAGCCAGGAATTCTCAAACAGATGTCCCCATTTCCTTCAGGATGCAAAACCAGACAGGTGAATGTCCCTGAACAGGAAATTCTTACCTGAAAAGTCCTAACTCCTAAAAAGTAATATAAAGTCTGCAGTCATTTTCACACTAATTACTCCTTAGTGTACAAAATACCAAGCACCATTGTTTATTTGCTATAGTGCGTATAAATATGTTACTCCATCATTTATTTATATAATTTTTATTTGTTTAGCAATTATGCTCTTTTGCCATTTTCTAGTGAGTAGACACAAGGCAATTACCCGCACATGATAAGAGTATTCACTCATTACAAGACATCACTGCTGGAGTGGTATCTTTGGTATCAATAATGTATTTTAAATGCTTTTCACTTAGACCAACCTCCCCAAACTGCTCAGGAAGCAATGCTGGCACCTGCTGTGATATCCCTGCCATGCCTTTTTGAACGCCAGTGTCCCTGGAGCTGTAAGGACCTGTGACTCTCTCAGCCCTAACACCAGCCCTAATGGCAGCTGGGCACAGGGGCTGGGGTCCCCATCACCAGGGCTGCTCCAGACCAGAAAGATGTGGGAGCAGCAATGCTGGGGCCCTGCTGGGATTGCCTTGGGACGCCTCTGCCAGCCCCAGTGTCCCTGGAGCTGTAGGCTCTTTGACTCTCAACCCTAACCCTGACGGCAGCGTGGCACTGGGCCAGAGGTGGCACAGATCAGAAGTGAAGAGTTGGCAATGCTGTGATGCCCTTGCAATGCATTTCCAGTGTCCCTGGAGCTGTGGGCTCTTTGACTCTCAACCCTAACCCAACCCAAACCCTAACCCCATCACCATGGCTGGTCCAGATCAGAAAGCTGTAGGAGCAGCAATGCCGTGTCCCCACAGGGATTGCCTGGGGACACCTTTTCCAGCCTCAGTGTTCCTGGAGCTGTACGCTCTTTGACTCTCTCAATCTTAACCCTAACCTAACACCAATTCTGATGTAGTTTTGATTCAGAAAATAAAAAAGAGTAAAAAGAATCAAGACACAAAACACCATCTTCCAGCACAGCGTCACAGAAATAAGAGAATTTCACGGAGCATCTTGGAGACACCCTTTCCAGGATGCCAGCAACTCCTGACCTAGCTGGCAGCAAGCAAATCTAAAGAAGTAGTAAGGTAGTAAATTAAACAGGAAAGAATGCAGAGCCACTTTTAATGTTCTAAAGGAATTTTTGCTTTAACGTCTTATTTTTAAATTTCCCTAAGCAATATATTGCTGTAAATAGATATAATTAAGAAATAATATCCAGACAGCGCCTAAGGAACAGGAACAGGTGTCTAAAAACAAGTTACACCTACACCATGCTCAACAACTGCTGTATACTCTGTATTGTAGTCAGACTGCAACTTGGAAGCGGAAAAGCTGTGAAATTACTGATC
This sequence comes from Pomatostomus ruficeps, assembly GCA_013400735.1. Taxonomy (NCBI): domain Eukaryota; kingdom Metazoa; phylum Chordata; class Aves; order Passeriformes; family Timaliidae; genus Pomatostomus; species Pomatostomus ruficeps. Next base: position 151,264 of record VYZT01013903.1, read on the forward strand.
AACACAAACCCAAGCTGAGCCCCCTCATCAAGCAGAACATAAACACCCATGAAACGAGCTCTGCGTTTTGACATGAGACAGGTAACTTATTAAGTGTATTATCTGTAAACAAATGAAGCTATCTCTGGATTTCAGCCAACTTCTACTCTCAGCAAGCCATACTAGAATTTCCACAGTCAATTAGTGCAGAAAGTGGGTTTATTACCATGCTTTTGTTTGCAGAACTGAACATCTGCTATTAGCAATAAATACAAATAATCAAGGACAGTACTGGAAACACAAGGCTGATTTCAAGAGATTTGTTCCGTTTCAGAAAGGAAAATGATCCTATAAATCAACAAATGTGACTTTTAAAAGCCACAGCATACTTGGTGGTACAGAAAGACGTGAAAAGCAACAAAAGGAGTTTTACAAGCAGCTTACTGCACTTCTGAGTCTGTGGGAGTGGTGAGCCCCATGGGCAGCACAGGGATGGGTGAAAGCATCAGAAGGTTTTACCCAAAGTCTTGGATAAAGGGTCACTCTTCCTGTTTATGGAACAGTTAACATCAAGGAAGGAAAACTATGAAACCAAAGCAGTCTTACCTGATAAATATCAGACAGGCTGCTGCTCCCAGAGTCGCTGGCAATGCTGCATCCTGACTGGCTCGAAGGGACGTGCGTCACCTGAGGATGAGGATTGTCGGTGAGATGCATCTTGGTAAGGTCAGCTGGAAGCTGCAAATGAAATGGATTTGGAGAAAGGCAGGAAAAAGAAAGGAAAACAAGATGTGTAAGTCTGATTTGAAGACAAAGTTTTTCATAAAACTTTGGTTACACATTTAAATTTGTGTTTGAATTGCTGAACTATGGAATCAAAATCAAACTGAATTTGAATCTGTAACTTGACATACATTTTGAGAAAAAGCTAGTTTAGACTAAGCTGACCCAATCACACTTCACGTTTCGTAAAACTGATGGAAAATAATGCACCTTCCTATAAAACAAAGGTCTGGGATATTTACAGCTAAGTGACATACCCCAGGATAACAAATATATGACACTGGCCAAGTAGCCCACAGTATTTAACATTAGCTGATGCTGCAATCCATTTTGAATCAGGATTCCTCTTTATAAGTTCAATTTATGCACTTTATTTCAGGAATAACCTTTAGAAAATATCAATGTAAAACAAAAAGTAATGTAATCTAAACACAAGGTTTGGTCTACAAAGAGCTTTGAATTTTTTTTAAAGAAATGAATACACAGCAAGATTATTATGCATTTTCGGTACAGCTATGTAAAACAGCACCCCTATTTTATAAATCTGCCTGTAAATGAACACACGTGCAGATATATAAATTTTAGTGCATAACTCAAGTTCACAAATATATTCTTTCCACTAAAAAAATCAGCAGTAGCTTTTGAAGACTCAGAGCTGCATGGGATACTGTCAAATAAACAGTCCTTTAATTCAGCTGCTTGTTTATTTTTTGCCACATATACTTCCAATATTTTTTAAAATTATACTCAACTAAACGAAAAGAACATTGTATCAAGGAATCATAGATTCTCTGTGTGCTTTTATCATTTATAAATTATACAAGTTGTATACTATTTCTTTTTTTAAAAGTTCTGATGCAGAGAAAGTCCAAAACTACTCTGAGAGCAGCAAGTGTTGGGATCAAAATGAAAGTATTTCTTCCGTAAAACAAACCGAATTCCACACAATCACGTCAGCCACTAGATATGCAGTCCCAGAAATTAAAGGATAGTACCATAAAATACTCTTGAGCTGGTATCAACTTTACAAATACTGACTAAACTTAAGAGAAGTGGCAAACAGGCTTTGATTTAGCATCACCATTCCATGCCCATTTTTTGCAGAGCACACAGGAGAGGCACTTTACCAAACAGCAGTTCACATATTTTCTGAAAACACAGGTGGCACCACAGGTCTTGCCAAACCTTCCCCACACCCAAGAAAAAAAATATTGAGACCCTCTGACAAATGCAGCAATTTTACTATCAAAGTTGTGATGAGGAACATGGGAGACCTTGCATCCCTTGCAACTCCCAATGACATTCTCATTGGCAATCACTACTCAAACCCAACCATCCATATGGGCTATGAAAGAAAACATTACTCTTCCTCACTGTCCTAATTTTTACCTTATTCTAGCTTTGTTTTTTCCTGATGCAAGTATAAAATATCCAACCTGTAAATTCATATTTATGGTCACATGAAAAGGAAAAAGTCTGAAAAGCAAAAGGTTGCTAAACTCCCAGAAAATCACACAAAAAACCCCATCCAAGCAGTATGGGGAAGAAAGGGGGGCAGCAGAATTAGGGTTAGGGAACTTAAATTGTAGTGAACTTGATCTTAATACAAAGGGAACACAACACTGAAGTCTATGTTTAGCCACCAGAAAAAGTTTTACAGGCTGAAAATACCTATTTTCAGGATTTGAGAACAGCAAAAAGGTCAAAGCACTCAGGTGACAAAATTCAATCCAGTGGTCAACAGGCAACCTCTCTGTCAGCACATGGGAAGAGCTGACACACATCAAGATGTGACCTCTCAGCTACAACAAAATGTGCAATAGCGAAGCTGAGATTTAATTCCTATTTAACTCTGGTCTGGAGCACTGGCTGGTTACTTTTGAAATCCAAATGGCACATTGCCTACAGGACCCATTTCTGTGCCACACGCAGAAGAGCACTGTGCTGGGATGATTTTTATGCTCTGTATTTTCTCCTATTGTCTGCTTATGCCCAGGAATGGGTCCTGTAACCTTGAGCTAGCAGGGAGAAACCTGGCATGGTTTGTTTTTATCTCTTTCAGATAAAGCACAAGGGTTTTGGGGGAGTGGGGGGGGGGTTGGTGGTTCCCCAGTACTCTGTCCAGCTGTGAGTTAGGACAGAGGTTTTTTTCCCCCTTCCTGCTGGGATTGCAGTTTTGTTTTGGTTTTTCTTTCCCCTTTTTTTTTTTTGGACTGTTTGGCTTGCTTTTTTTTTCCCATCCAGAAAAAATCAGACCATCTCCGGGGGAGACAGTCGGCAGAACCCTCGCCAGGAGCTGCCAGACCCCCCGGCCCAGCTGGGCCGAACCTTCAGGAGGAGCTGAACCCCAGAAAGGAGAGACTCTGAAAATCCACCATCTTTCTCCACAGCAGAGAAGGTTTACTGTCTAATATTGTTCATTTTTTGTTTTGTTTTTTGTGCCTGCGTGCACCTTGCTTGTTAAATAAACAGTTTTTCTTTCACGTCCCTCCAAAAAGATTTTAATTTCAAACCTTGGCTGGAGGGAGGGGCTGTAATTCTGCCTTTTAGAAGAGACACCCTTTCAGTGTCTCCTCCCAAAATTTGTCTCAAACTGGAACACTCTCCAGGTTCCACTTCTGACAGGCACATGGCAGGAGGTGTCACATTCTCCTCCCTAAAGCCTCGGACACCCAGCATTTCACCGATGACGCCTGGGGTGCGGATGGAGGATGTTCCTGTGGATTGAGGCTGTGCCCATGGATGGAGGACGTTCCCGTGGACGTTCCTGTGCAGTGTCAGTGCTCGGAGAGCAGCCTGTGCTGCAGGGTGAGCCTGCTCCCGGCTCCTGGAGCACCCCGCAGCGCCCTCGGCCACGTTCCCAGAGCCACATCCCAGCAGGGTCAGAGCGTCGCTGCCCAGGGAGGCCCCATCCAGCAGCACCACGGCACGCGCTCGCAAACGGACAGGGCAGGGCAGCGCCATGCCAGCTGCTGAGATGCTGAAGGTCAGCGGAACTGGAACATCCAGGAGTTTTAGAAATTACAGAACAAATCAGCCCACACAGATTAACTGCCTCTAGCTTAAAGACTGCAGGTTTGCTGCACACTCTTCAGCCTGTCCCCACCCTTATATCCTCCCTCCTCCAACAAACAGCTCCAACTTCAGCTTCAATCTTTTCGTCCATGAGCAAATCCCACGCTGACTGCGGTAACACAGACACAAGGAAATCTAATTTAAGCTCCCTTCTGTCCAGATTCTCAAGCCTTCAAAACAGCTCCAATAAAACAGTGAGCAGGACCAAGAGCAGAACCATTTCTGCAGGATTTCCCAGGAGAACAAGAGCAGGTGCCTGCTCTTTACCAACAACTGGTGCCGTTAAAGCCTCTTCTGCCTCAAAGACATCCCAGCACCCACACATACACACTGCCACATACAGCTGGTCTTTAATTTAGTTGAGATTTTAAGACTTGTGATAAACGCTGTTTTCCATACCTAGACTGAGAAGGGAGGCTCTACCTGGTCTAGTGCAAGGTGTCCCTGCCCATGGCGGGGGGTTGGGACAAGATGACCTTTTAAGTCCCTCTCAACATAAACCATTTTGTGATTCTGTAATTCTCAGTGCTGATGGAACAAGACATGGCCCTCAAAACAAACAGGTTGTGCATAGACTTTGTGTGTCATTTTCACAAAAACCCACTGATGACCAACTCAAAGCACTGCCAGCCTTCCCAAAGGAGTATTTCTAATCAACTAATTAATCACAACTGCTTTTCAATCCCCCTGCCAGCACTCCCCTTCATTTCCATCACCTATAAAGCACATGGGTATGTACGACGCTCCTGCTGGGCTCTGCAATATATTCTTGCAAAAGACATTTAATGCAAGTTAGATGCAAGGAAACATCGCAATACCTCTTTGAGAGAGAGATAAAGTTTATTTGAGACAAGTGACCTTTAAAGTACTGCTTGCCACTCTACTCGATCTCCCAAAATAAATCACAGCTTCTGTCTTTTGTATGTCATTTTTATTACCCAAAGTGATTGTTCTTTCTTGTAGAGCTCACTAGGCAGCAAGACACAGAGGATGTTTCTGTACCAACACAACAGCAGACACAGGAAGGACATGCTGGTTGTGGCAGGGAAGTTGCTGGAAGTGACATAAAATTGTCTTAACTATCGGTGACTATGACCTTTTTTCCTGAAACTTGGAAACTCTTGTTACAATAGCATCAGTATCTTGAAAAATCATGCACTGGGAAACAAGGTCCAAACAGCAATATTCACCTCTGCCCATATTAGATGCAGACACTTTTATCTGCAGTATCTTCTGGCTAATTGTGTGCCCCAGCACCCACAGACAGGAAAACCCCAAACATTCACAAACACTCCAATAGACTACTTAGTTGCCACTTTAAACCACAACATTTTCATTTTTTCACAATAAGGGATCATCTGGAATTGGAGTATGAGTGCATCTGACATGCTGGCACAGCCTGTCCCTGCATCAGTGCCAGCACATCCTTGTGACTGACCTTTCCCAACAAAGGGATATTTAGGAACAAATCCCCCGCTGAAATGCCACACTGCAATTCACAACTGTACAAGAAAGAAAGTTAAGAAAATAAAAGTTATGGTCAGCACAGCCACCTACAGCTCTGAACTCCACTGAGATAGAAAAACACACTTGGTGATTACACCAAAAAATCCCAGATCAACAAGGAATTTTTAAAGAGATATTGCAAACTCCAATAGGAAAAAGGAGAGAAAAAAAGATTAAATCCTTCAGAAGCTCATCCTAATGGTAGCATCAGGCTGCCATGCCACGCAAACCCAGAAGCACAGGCAGCAGTCTGGACTTTTTTTTGTTGAAGGTACGTGAAATTTTGGAAGAGGGTTCACAGGGTGAACCCATTCCATTTGCAGGACACAGGCAAGGCCAGCCAGCTCAGCCAGGAAAGAGGGGAAGTAGGGGGAGAGGACATGAGAGTGTAAAAGCCGGCACTGAGTAACATTTAACAAAAAATGACATGCACAAAATACTAAACTGTCCCCACAGCAGCCTTGAAAACACCCCTGAGGTGAAGACTCCAAAGGTCCACCAGGAGCTTGGCTTTTTCCATTGATTTCACGGGTGCAGCCACCTAGCACCAATGCAAGGGGCAGCAGCGCTCCTGCTGCCAAACCAGAGAGACTCCAAAAGCCTCCGCAAGCCCCAAACCTGTCCCTTCTCCTATTACATAACACAAAGTTTACTTACAAAGAGTATTTGACTTGATTCTTTTATTTTTTTAAACAGCCATCAGGACATCTTGGTTTTATACAGAATTACCAACTTTCTAAAAGTAGTTTGGTAAGAAGAGCAGAACAGTGATGGTTTCTCCCAGAGACAGCTGAGGCTTCCCACTGCTCTCCAGCAAGAACTGGATAAAGTTTAACAAAGGTGAGTACAAGGTTGTGTATCTACACTAAGCCTCATGGCTGTAATTTTGAAATTAATTGGAGTAGAAGCTCTGGTCCATGGTACAGCTCACAGGCCAGCAGAGCAAGGACAGTGCGTCTGCAGTGACGTTTACTGCCCACGTAAACACCATTTACTCTCAGCAGTGAAGTCACACAGAATACTTGGGAATTAAATTAAAACCTAATTTTGCTGTAACAGACTTTCAAGATTGCACGTGCTCTGTCCGACGGAGCAAATGATGTGACCTTTGACGAGATGACTGCCCATCAACTCCTCTGAAAAGGACACTAAAAGTGATGGTCAGCCCGAGGACAACCTCCCTTCATGTGCTCCCCAGGAAGGGTTTGCTAAAAATAAATGCTATAGAAAGTCATTGCAGAGTTTAAATAGAGAGAAAGGCAACCACAGGAGTCAGGAGTTAAGTTTCGTCATAGAACAGCCAAACTGAGACATTTTGCTTTTCTACTTCCCATTTTTTTTCCACAGAAAGGAATCAATAGAACTTCTTTTGGCAGAGACCATGCTCTTCATCCCGTATTTCCAGAGTGACTTACTTCAGGATTTGCTGGTATCTTTGCCCTAAGGAAAAGCCACATCTGTGCCTTTGTGCTACAAGTTTTGAAAGCAAGTATCTGTGTTTCCTATTACACTCTGGATAACCAAAAAACACATGCTGAAAAGGCACAGGCAACATGAATTTGCAAAATAGTCTTGGCAGAGGGGACACAAGACCTATGAATTATCTTTTTCTATGTGTAAAAGAAGCTTGTGTTTTAACCTGCAGCAAATGGTATGTTTATTAAACATATTAAGAAAGACCCCACAAGAAGGACAGCGGGCAAAGGACTCACCATGAGGAAAAAATCTAATAAAGGAAGCACAACCCACTTAACTCTTCTGGTCCATTCCAAATTCAAATTAATGGAAAGAAAATGGGCAATAAAGAATGAAAAGGTTTGCCTCTTCCTTTGATACTCCTTGATAGCAAAGTTTTTTATCAGTTTTCCTAGGTCCCCATATGGATGTTTACAACCAATCGATCCAGTCTGGACACAGCAGAAGCATCAGCCTCTGAGAGAACAGTCTGTCCTTTTTCAGGCTGTGTAAGCAAATTTTCTGTCCTTGGTTTTACAGATTGTCAGTAACCTTATACCTTATTTTCTTTTCTGAAGTTCCCTGAATTGTTGCCAGCAAGAGTAATATTCAGAAACAAGACGGGATTTATTTTCCACGGAATGCCCAAGGACAAGTGTGGCACAGCCCGGCGGTGTCAGGGCACACGTTCAGCTGCCGGGTCACTGTAAAACCCTCAACCCAGTCACCTCACAGCTCTCCAAGACAAACAGTCCCAATTTTAAGGCACATATATTGAGTATTTTGTTTATTGCTTGAGGTTTCCCATTAAGAGGTTTTCACTGTTTTAAGCTGGATCCCTCTAACACACCCTCGGAGCGTTAACTGTGATGACACTGGGTGACCTCTGGGCCTTAGGAAACACTCCTGCTCAGCTTCCATCCTACCCAAGGGGTTTAAGGACAGCAATTTTCCTTTCTCGGATGACAAAGAAAGCCTGGACTGTCACAAGAAGCCAGTTCAAAAAAAAAAAAAAAAAGCTTGTCTGAAGTCTTAAAAACTAAACCAAACCAAACTGATAAGCTAAAAAGACCACTAAATCAAAGAGCTGAACAGGACCCCAGTCCTCTGAACCAGGATTTCTCCAGCTCCCACCTCTCCCCTTTCAGTGTCTGTATCCTTTCAGTCCTTCAAACTCCATTTTCTCTTTGATACCCTTGATTCAACACCTTTCATGCTTTTCATATTGAACTAGTTCTTCAGCAAAGTCTACATTCCACCATCTTATTTTCAAGTTGTTTTGATGGTCTCACTTCATGCTTGTGTTTCCATCATCAGCTTGTTCATTTACACAAGAAAACGAATTTATTTAATTTGTTCTATTTTTTCCTTTCTCCAGCCTACTGAAGCAGGAGCAGCACTGCTCACTCCCACTGCCAGGTGGGCAATCTCTCACCTGCAATCATTTCTATGTCCCACTTTTTCCTCCACTCCATCACATTCATTCCGTCTAAGAAATGAAAAAGGAAAAAAACCTCTTGGATGTTTTTTCTTGGCATCAGTAAATTATTTTAATCATCGCATATATCCTGCCAGTAAATCAACAAGAAACCACTAAAACCCACGACTTCTCTGAAGTTACTCTGTTGAATTTTCAGTAACCTTTTTCACAAGGATTTGTATAAATTAACTCTGCTTTATATTAAGCTTTTACATATGAGCGACAATTCTCCTCCAGTTTAAAATACACTTAGAGCTGTGTTAATGGGAGAGTTGCTTCTCTGAGATACAAAGAGAGGCCACTTAGGTGTCCACAGCAAGGGTAAGATGAGCCCAGCTGAATTACCCATGCTGACATCAGTCCTCAGACTTCATGCAAACAAAAACATTTCCTCTTTAAAGAGCACATATGGTTCACCAGTGGCACAAAAACAGATTTCTTCAGATTTTTAAAGAGCCCCAGTGATGTCTGGGGCTGAGTTTTTTGTTGTTTTTAAAGCCAAGTGATGGTTGAAGCTTTTTCCCCAACAGAGATAAAATAAAATAATTTCATATAAAATCCTGTGCCCTCCAATAACAAGATGCAAAAACCCCCAGGGCATATCTAACTACACAAATTTCATGACAATATTTATTTCAAAACATGTTTCAATTCACTATCTACAGTATCTAGTCCTGGTTTTATCAGTACTACAGACGTGAATCTCAAATAAATAAGGACCAAGTTGACATCATTCATGACAGACTTGCAGAGCCTCAAAAACTACTCCTCAAGCCTTCCTAAAATATCTCCAGGCTTACAGTAAGGTAAAAAAAGCACACATAACACACAAAAAAAACATCTAGAAGAATTAATAATCCCTGAAGTCTTTTCTATGGCTCTGGAAGCCAAGAGCTTTTTGGTCTTCATGGCTCCTATAGCCCATAGAAATTAAAATCCTCTGAAGGATTACGTTTCCTTAGTTACAATAAGGTGACATGAGGACAGAATTTCAAACTAAATTCTGGTGTTGCCTTAAACCACACATGTAATGCAATTTTAATTTGGTTTTCATATGTCTAAATTATAGATTACTACTATGCCTTCACTCACAATACTGCTAAGTGTCTGACACGCAAACATCTCAGCTTTGGAGAAGAAGTGGGTCTGAAAATTCACACACAAAAAACTGTACCAGTATTGATGGGAGCTCCATTATAAAGGGAATATCCAGCAAGTAAATATAACTGATGGTTGCAAAAACTGTGACTTTATTAAGATCAACTCTTCTCTGGTCCATTCACAAAGCAGTGTTTTTAAAAATGTCGAGACACATGTTTTTGTTATTTTGAATATGGAACAGTAATGTTCAAAAAGACTTATTTTTCAGTGCCAGAGTTCAAATTTTACTCTTTGTTCTCACCGCTGAAAATTAATACAATAGTAAAAAGAGCCTTGTCTAAATAATTACAGTAGAAAACAAACTGTGACAGAGACTTCTGATGCTCTGAGTTCTATGAGGAGCCCAGGAACTCCAGCAGCCACCAGCAGCCTGACGTTTGGGAGCTCTCATCCTGAGCCAGTACTGCAGGGCACATAAAATTCCACACCTACATCGAGCTTCATCAACTGAATAATTTATCAACTCTTAGATGCATGATTGGTAAAATACAGCAGGATGACGATCTCTCTTTACACATCCTCAGGCTGCTACAACCCCATGTCACAGCAGTGGCACGCGGGTGACCATCGGCTCCAGGGGTGCACCGAGCAGGGCTCCAAGGACACGGAGCACGGCAAGCACGCCGATGCTGTCAGCATCACCTTGGGGCCAGGAGTTCTGTAAGGAGGCCCTCGGACCCTGTACATGCACAAAAACCAAAGGAGCACCACCCTTCTGTTGATGCTTCCACATTTTCTTTCTGTACTCCTCAAGAAATGCATTTGTGGAAGCAAGAGAGGCAAAACAGGGTGGTCTCGACCTAGGCCGTAGCTTTAAGAATTCTAACAAAGCAGGTTTAAACCAAACGAAGTCTAGGGGGAAATAAATTAACAGATAGGTGTTTATTTGCATATTAAGAGCCAATTTCCCATGAAAACAATACTTCAGGAACAGGTTTTTTCTGTTGCAAAGTAGCACAATGTGAACTTCCACTTAACTTTAATGTATTATAAACCAGAGTATAAGAAAATCCAAGTTTTCTAGAGTAAATGGCCACACAGCTCATACTAAACCATTTTTATCTTAAACTATCAAGCAAAATATGCGTTTAAGAAGTTTTACAGAAAGTATCCTGCAAGTGGTTACACAAAACAGAGTTCAAATTTGCATCTAAGTCAAGAAAAATTGTCATTTGTCAGTCCAAGTCCTCACTCTGCAAGTGCTCAGGGATCACAGTACTGAGGAATCCTTCTGAGCAGTGGATGAAGGGGAAAAGGATCAGAAAATATGGTGTAGGAGAGACCATGAATCCTTTGAGGAGCTGGCTGAAACTCCAAGAACTCCAAGGAGGGCTAAACCGTGCAGCGCAAAGATCCCAGGAGGGAAGAGAACCTTGAGGAGCCAGGAGAGGAGCTCAGAGAGCAATCACCCCGAGGGATGGCAGAGCGCTCTGCGGTGCTGAAAGCTGGGCTGGAAGCTACAGGCACTGGTGAGAGGCAGGGCCAAGGGGAAAAGACCTTACCAAAACTGACTGAAAAAATAAAGCAAAGGATCAGTTATGCTATTTGCTCTGAAAACATTTATAATTCATACTACCAGGGCTACTTTCCATGTAAGCATGTTAGCAAAAATATGGATGACATCAAATCAAATCAAGGACACGCTATCAAAGCTCTGCTTTTCTTCTAAGGAGCTGAAAAAAATTTGTTAATTGCATGAAGGTTTCAACTCAAGATCCTGCAGATCAAACTGATGCCCTTTGGAATAAGAAGATGAGGTTACACTGATTTGAGTTATGAATAACCAAGAATTGCATCACATCCCTCTGAGACAACACCAGAAATAGGAATGGGACTGAAAAATTACTCCAAGTCTTCTGCTCTAACCCAAACACAAACTTTTACAGAACAAATGTATCATTATTATGCTTCACATTATTAGATTTTTATCTAAACAGCAGAAAGAGAAGAGCACAGAAGCCTAGAGAAAATAAATTACCGTTTATTGCCCTAAGGTAAGTTTAACATGCACCTGGGATCTTGAATTAAACTATCTTCCTTCAGGAAAAAAACATTTTAGAAGCTTAAATGCTAATACAAAAACTCTTCTTTTCTATAAAAGTACATTATCTCAAAAAGCATCCCTTTTAAATATCCTCTATAGAAACATTATCCAATCACTCCATACTCCCCCCATCAGACCCTTGTGCTTCACAAATACAGTAACTGTGGGTACATTCCAGGCTTGGAAAATTCTTAAGATGTGCATAAAAATTCTATTACAGAAGAACCCTACACATCTAAATTGTTAAGTTTAGAGCTCTCCTTCATAATGACTTCATAGCACAGTTATAGTTAAGAGTCCAATACCACAAAGTGCATCACAGACAACTGAACAGAGAAAGTTATGATCAGAATTACAAAGACAATCAAAATCTTGCTGAGATACTTGTGAATTTTCTTTTTTTTTTTTTTGCTTTAAAATACTTCACTGGCATCACAGGAGTTTTGTTTAATGTAAGTTGAATGTCTCTTGTCCTTGCCAACACAACCAGCCTGTGGAAACAGATCTCCATAAAGGTGATGCAAAGTCCTCTATCTTTTCTCATCCTCTTCCAGGGCCAAAGTGGCTTGACAGCTGGCACGGCTTTGATCACTGTTTCCCACACTCCTCGCTGCTTATCATCCTCACCACATTTCCTTATGGATGCCTGCATCTATTTATCTCTTCTTCTACAGTCTATCATTCCAGAAAGGACACGGTCCCCAGGGTAGAGCCCATCCCTCCACTGGGTCCTCCAGATGAAGCCAACAGCAAACAGCCACCATCATCTCTCCCTGCCACAGGGAGGGAGATCTCTCTCGGACACGCTTCCAACCATCAGCAGAGTCCTGAGAAATACACTGACCTCCCCAAGAACCTGTATGGGGCTGAAAGGGCACCACAGAAATTCACCGTGTCCCCTGTTCTCTCCCTCTGTTCATCCTCCTTTCAGCAGCTCTCGATGCAGGGAAACAGAATGCATTGATCGCTTGGCACAAGTCTACTCTGCACCTTTACCTGCTTCGGAAGCCAAAAGCTACGGAGTCTCTGGAGGATGAGCATGAGTGCAGCACCACCCAGTGTGCTGTGGAAACTGTGTGGACAGTACTTGGAGAATGTCTTCCAGGTGCCCAGAGAGCTCCTAAAGCCCCTTTCTGCTCCTCCACAGCCACACCAATTAACCTCCCTAGGCTAAGGTTAACCTTCAGAGGTGTTCTACCTTCACGAAAGCCAACCTTCATGATTAGTCACACGAAATATGACTTCATCGTGCTCTGATTCAATCCAGAACAGCTGTAATTACAACTGAGTCAACAGCCCATTTTCAGACTACTGTCCTATACCAGCTTAAAAGCAACTGACTAGAAGAATTCTGAGACAGATCTACATCAATCTAAGTTCTAGTTTCAAAACAGTATCACAAAATACTTGACATTTTCAAGTTATAAACATACATATTTAAAATTATGACATGACTTATTTTGCTGTATTATGTATTATTATAAAACAACTGTCAAAGAAACAGATTTTTAGTACAAAGCTCAGCTAAAACCAAAATGGAACAAACTCAGATCTGATTCAGCTCAGCAGTTTGCTTAATCCTATGCACACTTCTCCTCAGAGCTACCGAACAACATGAACAGATCCCTTCAAAAGTCTGGGGAGGTTGCAGGGGTTCTGGAGGGCTTTGTGGGGTTTTTCAGAATGGAACAAAAGTGGGTTTAAAGGTAAAGAACTTTTAGCTATGGATTGGAATGAAAAACCAGTTAATGGGTTCTCATCAGCCACTAAAAAAAAAAACAACAAAAACAAAAACCAAACTTTCCCCTTCCTAACATTTTATATCATTTCATTTATGAATAGTAAACTGAGCGAATAAATGGCTTGGCTGGCAGAGTAGCAATTCACTGGATATTGTCCACAGAGTCAACAGAGGGGTCAAAAAACTTTTCTTATATTATTATTTTACTCTTGTGAAGCCCTTATTTGAGCACAGGGTTTCTTTCTTGTGGTTTCTCACTTCAGTCCAAACTCTGTGGAAAGTGCAATCCCAGCTGAAGTACCAAGGTGACTAAGCATTCCTGGTTTTTAAGCAGTATTACAACATTCAAACCTTCTTAATAAGGGCAGTGCAGGTAAGTCAAGCTTAGGTAAACTCGGCCTTTCATAATTAATGTCCGCAGAGTAGGAAGGGAAGAGAGAGAGTCCACATGTACACTGGGGCACGGATGGTAGCACAGACAGGCCGGGATTTGCCAGCAGGAGCTCCAAGGTGAGGGGCTGCAGTTACCTGTGTGAGCACACGGAGCCAGGCACCCTCCACGCCCACGGGTACCCGCAGCTCCACTTCGCCTGACGATGGGGTGGACTCAGCACATGTGAAACAGCCAAAATTCAGCCACAGATCCACCCACGCATTTCCACGCTGGTTTTGGCAGCTGCACAGGGAAACCCCACAGCCCAGTGCTTTGCCCCCATACACCACGAGCTTCCTTTCACATTGCACCAGACATAAAAACCAAGCAGGGAAAATCACCCTGGACAGGGAGTCCACACACCCAGCTGGCCTTTGCACACCATCATGTCATTGAGACTCTAAACTTTTTGGGACCAAAGTCAAGAGCAATCTCCAGCTCCAAAGTCATGTATCTCATGTTGTATCTCACACTGCCATGAGCACAAGGCTTTTGCCCACTGCCATCAAATACCAGAAAGTTGCACAGTCTTTTTTCTACCCTGTAAATACAAAATTATAATGAAGAAATAATAATGAATATATGCCTGGCCCCAAATTTATAAGGCAATTCCTGTGTCATAGGTGACTACTTCTTGGTAGTAGCCTTAACAAAATACCAGAAACTCAGCTAATTTTCTGGCTGAGCATACCAAATAGCAAGAGTCTCATAAATATTGTATTTTTAATTTCTTTAAAGGCTTTTATCTCAAAGGTGGGTTTGCTCGAACGTTCTAGCTTTCATTATGCCCTTTAAAAGAAACACCCTTCCCTCCCCAGTTTCACAGAAATACTGCATTCTCAAGACACACAAAATAATTTGGGTCCTTTAAAGCTAATTGTAATTACATAGTTCAGCTAAATAATTAACCAATTCCATGCTGCTGCACAAAGGAAACAAGCAGTACAGCTTCACACAGCTTGAAAATTAAAACATCAGTGGGTTTGCATACCAGTATTTTCAAGTTAGCAAAATATGCCAGCAGTTATAAAAATGTTACACTTCGGTAATATTTATAGGCTTCATATACACTTCATATTTACAGGCTAAAAAACAAGCTTAACACATCTCATAAGCAAATGGCAATTTTTTTTATACTTGCTGGTAATTTGTAAGCTATTGGTATATAAAACAATTTCACGATTTCTAGGTCCCCCCCTTCCTGTTTAGAAGCAATTCCACAAGAACAGTTCATGCACAGCCAGGATTCCAGTACCTTCAATCCAGCATGCTGCTGGGATGAGAAGGGAACATTCAGATAGCATCAGGGCTGTCAATACATGTCACAGAAATGCAGCACAGACAAAATCCTACTTACTTTGGAGGCCCAGGGCTGTAGACAGTTGGCGTAACATCGAACAAGAAAAGCCATTTCTTAGGCTGGGGAAAAAAGTTTCCTTTCTCAAATAAAAGCCACAGGGGGAAAAAATGAGAAAAATCCCTTCTGCTTTCTCTTTAAGAATCATAAACCAAAGCAGCAAATGTACATATATGCAACTTCTCAGGCTTGGATTTCACACTGAATCTGATTACAGCTTCCACTAGATCTGAGGAGTTTTCAGTATTGCAGGGAGTTAGCAGCAGCAGCAGCAATTCCTATAAAAATGTTCCAGTTTTAACAAGCACATAAATTCAAATCAAAATGTTTCCTAGCTTCTCAAATACAAATATCCATACGTTGCTCCAGGCAAGAGGCATGCACCCAAAAAGTGCTGCTAAAATTGAATTAATTCAGAAACGGATTAGAACTGCAGGTTAAAGCAACAATACATTAAAAAGCGAGGTATGAATTCTTCAAATTTCTTTTTTCTCTTCTAAAATGCATTTACGAGTGGCTTATCTTCGGGTCCACTTTTCAGAAACTTCATATTCATATTGTAGATGAAATTTTGCAAAGGTTCTTCAGCATCTTAGGCAATCCAGGAATCCCACAGCCTGGGATATTAAAGTTTCTTCTTTATACTCATGTCCATCATAACTGCAGAAATTGAATTAGCATCCGGACTGTAGCTCCAGGATATATGCTCTAACAGGTTTGCACTGTGGAATGCATTAAAAGCCTCTGCAATACAAACCCTTTTCTCTTTTGCCCCCCCCTCCTTTTTTTTAATGCAGTTTACAACTCTGCAGTGTTGCTTAGTATTCTAATGCATCAGTCAGATAGCACGGCTAATCCACGCCTAGCTTTTCCAATTAAAACATTTCTGTAATGCCAAACAAAACAGGACGTCCATGGCTACAGCAAGACTGACTGCTGGAGTCCTAATTCTTACTATCTTTGCTTGCTTCTCAGCAGCTCCCTCAGGAGAAGCTCCCATCGATTGGATGCTCCGCAGCAAGATGAAATATCTAATAAGGAGGAAAGAGAGTGGGAGGGGAACGGAGCTAAAAGGATGACATCACCTGTATAGAAAGCCTTTAGAAACTGCATTAGATCAATTGGCTACTGGATCTGCAGATGCAGCCAACAGAGCATCTTTATTGACCTAATATAAACACACATATCAGTACAACTGCTCAGCAAACACCCTGCTCCACATCAGCTTTTATATCATTTTATCATCTATTCATGGATGTGCTGGAACTCTGATTATTTTCCTTTTTCTAAATAATTTTGTTTTATTAACCACATGTATCTAGTAACATTCTCAGCAATATTTAGGTGGATTATTTTTCATCTCTTCATCCAAATTTAGAAATAAGTAAAATAAATATCTGCAGCCATTCATATGCACTCAGATACACCCATCATCAGCTCACAATAAAAAATTTTTGCTTTTATATATGTGTCACACTAGAGACTCAGCACTTTTATCTCATCCTACACAATACGGAGATTTTATCCAGAATGAGAAGTAAATTTCTTATTGAAAAGTGATGTTTATAATCCTCATAATTTTAATGGTTTTGAAATCGTTTTTAAAAGTTTTGGTGGGTGGGGTTTTTTTCCCAGCTCAATCAAGACCAATTCTGTTTCTAACCCAAATTGCCTTAATTCTACAGTAGTCAATTTAGTTCTATAATCTCTTTTTGCAACTAAAAATTGATATATTTGAAAGGAGCTTAGAGCCTTGGATGGCAGCCCAGTATGCTGGAGAGCTGCTCCAAGGAAGGATCTCTGAGATCCCACACCTTTGAGCCGGGTCTGCTGCGATGCTTTTGGTTCCTAGAAGGCAAATGACTTCTGCTACTGCGCAAGGGAGGAAAGGAGGGAGGAGACAGGCAGGGGGACAGAGGGTGCTGGTTCTGTTAAAGCCATTATTTTGGTCTCTAGATAATTTACCTCACCTGCAAGAAGGGGCACTAACTGTTGCCGTTTCCCTCTTTTTGGAAAGAATTTTTATTGCCACATCAGACCTGAGGGTAGTTCTCCGAAACAGAACTATCCCATGATGGCCATACCTCTCGTGCACAAACGGAGCTGCCAAGGGGGGCCTGCTGGCAGTGAGGGCCAAAACCAACTTTTTTGTCTTGTTTGCTTGCTTATTTTTGAATATTGAATCAGGCAATTTGAGGCAATCCACAGAAAGCTCTTTTTTATCTTCTGTGCCAAAGGACATGTGGAAGGAGATTCCGACATTTTTGAAGCCACGTTGTACCCAGAGGGCACCACTCTCGATCTCACACCAACAGTTCCTCAGCAGTCATCCAAGGAGCTGAATTCTTCCCAGTATGTAACTCAAATTATCACAGAAACATACAATATCTGGAGCTGAGAGACCCACAAGGATCATCAAGTCCAACACTTACGATGGGAGTTGCACCCTAAGCAAGAAAGACCTTCCCCTGGTGCCTTCCAAAACTACCTCAAAAGGAAAAAATTGGCATCAGTGTCTGAATTTACTCAACCTCTTAACAAACAACAAAAATAATAAATGCAACCAGAGTCCATAAATGTTACTGGGTTTAATTTGTATTTAAACATAAAGGACAATCTTAACTTCAATCCTGCACTTGCAAAATTTCCAAACAATGTCTATTGGATTTTTAAAAGCTGAAAGCATTCTAACTACTTTAGATTTTTACAAAGCACTACACAGCTACACAAATAGCTGTTTCTTTTACTGCTTTTTCAATACCAAACAATAGGCTGGATATGTCAGCTTCATCTTACACACAACTATATTGCATCTTTTCTAATAATTCATAAAATTGTATTTAGAAGCATCTTAAATGTCTGTAATGCTAAAGTGAAAAATCCTCAGCAGCAATGAACAGCCAAATACTTTTATGCAGTGTTACCTGCATTATGGCTAGCATAATCACAATTTATATCAAGGAGAAAAGAACCCATGCAGCTGAAGGAACCCTCTCCCTGCCTGCCTGCCTCGATAGCTCTCCAGGCAGATCTCCACCTCCCAGTTTCACCCCACTGCATTGTGCGGCAAACCCCATCCAGGGTAGATTTTGGCACGGATGCCATATTTTACAACTACTGTAAACACCAGCTCAATAATGAGAACGAAATTCTATTTCCTCCCAGTTTTGCCTTTAAGTGCAGATGACATCATCCCTGTGGCCGCGCTGCCAATGAGCGCGGCGGCGGCGGTGGTCCCGGGGGGCTGCAGCCCACGCTGCGCAGCCCTGCCCACCCAGCCCCGGGCGGGGGGAAAACCTGACCTACTTCCACACCCTGGCTTTTGGGGCATCCCCCCACTCCCTTCTGCTTTCATTTATTTATTCATTTATTTTAACACATGCCTCTCTGCAGTCCCAGTTCCCTGCAGCATAGGGCTGTAGGTTTTTTATAAATCATCTGTTTAATGACAAATCTCAAAACTAGAGCAACTCTGAGATGAAAAAAAATCTGATACACAGGCTTGGTAGTGATCACAATCGAAATACTTGAGAAGAGCTGCAGCATTGAGCAGAATCACAAACAGAAAATCACCAGTCACATTTTAAGCCAGAACCCAAGTTTTCAGATGATCTTAAGGAAAAAACAGTCTACAATCTCTGTATTAAAGGAAGTCTTTGTTCCTTAACACTGATTTCCTTCCATGCTGAAATACCACTCCATAGATTTCTGTGCATCCATTCTCTTTATCCTCCCATAATGCTACCTGAATCCTCCAGACTGTTAACCAAATCTGCACATTCTAATTGTCTAACAAGACTAAGTCACTGAAAAACGGGATGTTTTTAAAAGGATAGTAAAGCCTTTCATAATTTAAACGCATGTTCACTTAGGCAGGATTAGAGTCTTCCCTTATTTAAGGACACCACAAACACAGGCCCTGCACAGGCGGGAAGCACCGGCAGCTGCTGGCAGAAGGTACCCCACAAGCAGCACGACTTTTTCCTGATCAATCAGAGGAAGAAAAGCGCATTGTGCAGTTCCAGCGGGGAGGACGGTGACGGTCTCAAAGCCGTCATGGCCCTGGCTGATGAGGCAGGAGCTGCCGGCGTGCCAGCGAGCTGAGGGGCCTGAGGCTGCGAGCTGGGCTTAAGGACTTCTGTCCCTTTGTCCTCTGAGCCAGGCGGCTGCTGGCACACTGTCCCTGCATCACTGCTCACCCGCTCCCCGGCACACTGTCCCTGCTCCCCACACACTGTCCCTGCTCCACTGCTCCCCGCTACACTGCTCCCCAGCACAGTGTCCCTGCTATACTGCTCCCCCACTCCCCAGCACACTGACCCTGCTCCCCACACACTGTCCCTGCTCTACTGCTCCTCACACACTGTCCCTGCTACACTGCTCCCCCGCTCACTGTCCCTGCTCCCCACACACTGTCCCTGCTCTCCTGCTCCCCGCAGCACTCAGACATGGGCAGGCACCTTCACTTGCCCCCCCATTTCAAGTGCAGCAGCTCCAGTCATATCCTGACTCCAAGCCCATGGTGGGGGTTGGGGAAGGCAACCGCTGCTCAGAAGGCGATCTGTCATTGCACACACTCACGCAAAGATGTTTCAGGCTAAAATAATTCATTTTAATACAGTTTTCCGAGTGGGAATTGCCAAACATAGCAGCACAACGCAGAAATATTTTCGCATTAAGGGCACCTGCATCAAGAGGTTATTTCCATAGATTTGAGTACTTCAAATCTTTTAGGACAGGCAGGCGATGGGGAGCAGGGGGTGCAGGAGACAGAGCCAGCTGCAGACCCTGCCATGCTAGCACAGCTTGCTGGATTCGTGTCACTGCCATGCTGCTCCTGGTTCTCCTTACCTCTGAAATTAAACACCAAAACAACTCATTGCATAGCCATGGCATGGTCAGCCCCTCATTAGGGCTTCTCAGGAAAAAAAGGAAAAAACATACAACCTCCACCCTGTTCCTGGCTCTTTCAGGAAGGGGAGGCAGGGAAAGCAGCACCACAAGCTCCTGTTCCCCTTCAGGGTGACATTCCGTGGTGCCATCGCATCCTCACATACATTGCTTTCCACGGTAGCACTTACTAAAAGGCTGTAGAAAAATCCTACCCAAAGACCTGTAGGACTCATAAGCAGTATGAAAACACAATCCATCCTAAGGGAAGGAGCGAGGGAGAGAAGGGGGAGAGCGGGAAAGGGAAGGCAGAGACTGTCATCATCCCTGAAGTGATGTAAGCTTCTAAATATAGCACCAGCAACACAGGAGGAACAATAAAAAGGCACCATGGATTGAATTTCTACACTGCTTTCACACTACTCCGACCATCTTTTTCAGCTGCTGTGTTAAGCAGGGAAAGGTCATCTTCTATTTGCAGCAATTCAGATTTATATGGTTTATAAGATGTTTATAAATTACAGCTCTCTCCTGCAGCTCTGTCTCGCACACACGCTCTGCAGAGCCGGGCAGAGCATGATCCGCATCACAAACAGGAATGACAGCATGGTGGGGGGGAAGGGGGAAGCCCCCTTTGCTATGGACTCAAACAAATAAAGTTCCTTTCTACAGTATGAACTGAGGTGATTCATACCACGCTCCTCTCTTTCTTCCTGACATCTCATTTCATCAAGGGGTGGAGAAGTCTGGGAAGGTCTGCAACCCAAAAATCCCTCATGATGAAAAGGTGTGGACACCAACCCCAAAAAAGTCAGTCTGGGGAACTGAATGCACCCAGAGACACAGAAAGAACAAAACAGCTAATATGCCACAGCAAAATTTTCCAAACACATTTAGGATTTTGCTCACTAAACATAACCTCAATCTAGTCTCAAATCTGACATCCCCTCCCAAACCTATCATGGACCTGGCTGTGATGTCCTCAGCTGACAGTGACCTGGGAAACCAGGTGGAGTCTCCCATTTGCAAAGCCCATGAAAGTATATATTTTCTCATTCTACAAAAGTGAATGAAAACCAATAAAAAATACCACTTTTTCTCCCCTCATTTATTAAAAACGGCATCTCAGGTTAAACCAAGTAGATTAAGACTATTTAAAACATAAGGTACCACCACACCTCTCCCAACAAAAAGGCTTCTGATTAAATGACCTTGAGAAATAAAGCATTAAGTCCACAGATGAGGTTAAAAAAATCATTAAAATGTCACTTCCAGCATTTCTCTTTTTGCGTGAGGGTTAACACCAAAGTAGAAGGCTGCATGTGGGAAGAGGGGATGGATCTGACTCCTCCTACCAAAATTTCTCTCCAAAGCAAGGCTAATTCTGAACAGTCCACTCTCATTTATTAGTGGTCAGTGCATCCAGTTAGAAGAGCGGATGTGAAGAAGCCTCCCTGTGACTGGAAGGAGTCCTATCCTGGCAGACTCACCTGTGCTCAGGCAGAACTTCCTGCAAACAGCTCGGCCGTCGCTGGGACCAGCCAGGCTCAGCACAATCTGAGTTCTGTAGCACAGTGAACACGGAATAAGGGGGAGGGCACCGGGCAGTCAGGGTCTGCAGATCCTAAGGTCTGGATCCCCAGACCAGCCCTGCTGGGAAAGCACAGCACAGACCCTACAGCAGCTCTGCAAGGCTTCCGTCATCAGATGGAGCATCACAGCACAGTGATTTCTAAACTTTCTCATTTTCTGGTAAAATCCAGCCTTTATCACCTTTAAAAATGGAAAGCTGAGTATGCTCAGAGACAGTTTTCCCCAGCATCGTTTGGGGTCCTCCCTCCACTGAGAGCAAAACACCAAGAAAACCCCAGTTATTCTCACCCAATCTGAGAAACTGATCTAACAGATAAAGCAAGGAGTGAGTCAGATGCCATACCTGCACTCCAAGCTGACAAACCACAACTGCTAACCAAACTTCAAAGGAAACAAAATCAAAATCATAAAGACAATATAAGTATTGTGGCTACTTTACCTCCAACTAGAAACTTCATCACCTAAGAACAAAACCCATTAATACTCAGTGACAAAAAGCAAGTTTGACTTGCAAGAACAAGATATGGAACAAAGACAAATTAAGACACAATGATGGTTCCATTTAGTCAAGTATTTTATCTGTCAGATATATCACTATTAAGAAAGATGCCACATTATCAAATATAAAACTACAAATGCTGCTAAATGTCATTACATAGTAATAAGTTCTATGCCAAAACCAAAGATACTCTTCTAGCTACTCTCTCATACAGGCAGTGGTTTACATGCCAAGTTTTTCCAAGGAAAACAGAGCATCCAAATGCTTGTAATTATGCACTGACATTTTCTGATGGTGATTTTTATTGAAAATTGCTCAGGATATTCTCAGTCTCTAAACTGGTCCAGGAGCCTGACGAAGAACATGACTGAGTTGATGCAGATTTCCATATTCTAAATTAGAAATCCATTTTACCTTGAACACAAAGTTGAAGACAACATCATCACAGCCCATTAAAGAAATCCTTCTGCACTATGTGACATTCAACCCAAAAACTCCAACTTACAACCTTACAAGGCTAACATACAAAATAACCCTTGACACGACTACTCTTCTCTAAGGCAGGAGAAACCTAAACCTAAGTGAAAGGTTGAGCTGGCTACAAATGAGACTACAACTAGGCTGTTACACTTGAGTGGAGCATATTGGACAGGAACAGCCCAGATGGAAGACAGGAAATAAAAAACAGATCCACGCATGCTACCATCTCCGTGAATACAGGCAACCAGCTTGCTGGCTACTACCCTGTCAGATTCCTGTAAGAAGCCACCCAGAATGTCATTTCAAGAGACTGAAACAATGTTAAAAACAAGGATCTGAAACAGAACTACAACTCATATATAAAAAAAATTTAAGTCTCCAATGAGAACAAAACATCTCTCTGGTGCAGAGCATCTTTTACCATCAACCCCAAGTGACACAATGCAGTTATGAGCAGTGGGCACAACCTTCATACATCATTCTCCATCGAGTTTGCGTAAGAGGTTGCTTATAAAGAATTAATGACTTTGGAATTGCCACCCAAACCCCTAGAGTGTATCAAAACAGAGATTAACTCTCTGAACATGCTACATAAAATATTTTCTCAGGCATTTTCCAAGGAACTGAGTTAACTTCTACCATGGTGTAAATTTGTCTGCGTGGTAAAAGGAGAAAGAAACAGATAACTGGTTATTGTGTGGAGAGCACAGTAGTGACTTAATTTTTGCTTCTTGTGGTGGTAATTTGCAAAATATTTAGAAGTTTTGAAAGGTTTTTCTGCCACAGGAGTACATCCCTCCCATAGTACTGTCAGCACCAGCTGAGGTCAAGGTTTCAGCAACTCTCCAGATTGATCCCAGCCAACAGAGTGGGGTGGTTTCCCTGCAAAGGACAGACTGTGCTCAGGATCTGCTTCCAAACAGTTCCAGGCTTCCTGGTGAAAGTGCTCAGTTGTAAAAACACTGATGTGTTTGGACTGCAAGTAGGAAATTAGTGTAAAAATATTCACAAGTTCTTCTTGAATTATCACAAACAAGTGCAGTTCTGCTGCTCTGCTGAGCAAGGGGAGGGCACCACACAAACCTGCTGTGGGATGACCCTGGGGCCAGGGGGCCCATGATCATCCCAGCACCTGGGGAGGGAGCAGATGTACAATTGACTGCTCAACTTACTGGAGATGAAGAAAGGTTCAAAATAAAGTCTTTGAGGCAAGAATCATAGAACAGGTTGTGAGGGACCTTAAAGCTCATCTTGTTCCAACCTTCCTGCCATGGGTGGGGACACTTTCCACTACACCAGGTTGCTCCAAGCCTTGTTCAACCTGACCCTGAAGAGAAGAGAACATGGGTCCTGTTATCAACCTCAGAGTGTAGCTCTCCCTAACAGCAACTCAGTACCTTGTTTCAGCACCAAAGCCACAGCCTGGCAGGGCAGGATAATGTCTGTGCATCTGTCCTGCAGCAGAAAGATGCCACCTCCCAACACTGGGGCATCACCCCTCTCCCCCCCGCCCCCAGGCTCTCCCCAGGGCTACAAGAAGGGCTCTACACTACTGGCAGCAGACAGATTTCTGTAAATACAGGTGCTTGCTTAAAATAAACCCTCCCTAGTTTCAGTCTGATGTGGTTTCATTTGTGCATCACTCTTAACTGCTGTTACACAGCTGCACATGTCACCTCCAAACTGAGGTGATTCCTGTAAATCAGTTTATATATAACCTGTTTGTCAAGTCCGTACAATCTTTAGGGAAATGCCTGAATGTAAGGTTTGAAAAACAACCACTTTCATTAGGGACAAACTGGAGTTGACATGTTGCATTACGTTTTAGTTTAAAAAAAAAGAAATTAATATGAAAACCACGGATTTCAACCAAAGGACAGTATTTTCGTCAAGTATTTTCATACTTTGTGCGCAGCCTATTCAAGTCATTACTCTCTTGAAACTGCAAACGTTCATTAATTGGATTGGGAAACACCAGTGGTCTAGGGAAATTCCTAGGAAGATTTTTAATGCGCAGCACACTTTGAGGATTGGTGTTTTGCTAATGGCCACCATAATCAGAGGCAGACTTTCAAGGAGCCCTTGAAAATAACACTGCTGACAAAACGAGCAGACAAAATCAATATGTAAAATAAAATATGAGTGAATATGTATTTGGCAATTTTCCCCTTGCTTAAAAAAGCAGAGGGAAGTGTCAGAGGACAGCTTGACAGACCAGGGTGAGTTCAAGATGCTGAGCACAGATTCCCATGCTGGATGCCAGTGGAACCCTGCAAGAGGTTGTTTCCAGCTCCACTAGTGAAGCAGTAGAATCACACAGTCACAGAATTGTTAAGGCTGGAGAAGACCTCCAAGATCAGGAAGTTAAACCATCAATCCAGCACCATCAGCATGTTCACCACTAAATGATGTCCTCAGTGCCATATCCACAGGGTTTTTTTTAACACTTCCAGAGATGGTGACTCTACCCCTGCCTTGGGCAGCCTGTTTCAATGCTTTACAACCCTTCCTATGAAGAAGTTTTTCCTAATATCCAACCTATACATTCCCTGGCTCAACCAGACACTCTTTCCTCTCATCCCATCACTTGTTACCCAGGAGAACTGATCAACCCTCATGTGGTTCCAGCCTCCTGTCAGGGAATTGCAAAGCATGGTAAGGTTCTTTCTGAGCCTCCTTTTCTCCAGGCTGAGCCCTGCCAGCTTCCTCGGCCGCTCCTCATCAGACTCACGCTGCAGACCCTTCCCCACATGCCTGGCCTGGGGAGCAGACACCTCTACACCATTCATTAACAGAGCTGCTTAATCACTACCTGATTCAAAGCCTCTCCCCCCAGCCCCAAAGCCCAGCCTAACAGTAATTTTCCTTTCCAGAAAGCCAGGGGCTTCAGCCACGTACATCTCTTCTCCTCTGCCAGACGGCGCCGGATGCTGCAGCCACACCCACGCGCCCTTTGTGTGCAGCCCCCGACAAACCAAACCCACAGCAGCCCACACAGGAAGTGAACGTGGTGCAGACACGGCCTTCCTTTGATCACAGGAGCAAAAAACACATCTAAAATTGCAGGAATTCAGCAGAACTGCAAACAAGGACAGCATGCGTGGGTGTTTCCAGGGTCCTGTCTCACCCAGGGTGCCTGGCTAACAGAGACTCTGCACATGCTTTGGAACCTGAGCACACACCTGCTCCTGAGCACCTGAGAGCTGGGATCCCACTGAGGCCATAAGAAACTAAAGATGGAGACTAGAGAAAATCCTCATGTTGTTAAAAAACAGCATCAGGAAGAAGGAACCTGAATTATCTCTTTGCATCACACAACACCTCCACAGAGAGAACGACATTAATTTCTGCATCCTCTAAGTGCAATGGAAGACCCATGGATTTAAGCAAGACCTAAATTTTCTTTTGATTCATAGAATCCCAGAATGATCTGGGTTGGAAGGGACCTTAGAAAATATCCAGTCCCAAGTCTCTGCCATGGGCAGGGACACCTTTCACTAGACCAGGTTGCTCCAAGCCCTATTAAACAAGGCCTTGAACTTCCAGGGAAGAGCCAGCCACAACCTCTCCAGGCAACCTCTGCCAGGGCCTCATCATTCTTACAGTGAAGAATTTTTTCCTGATACCAATCTAAAGCTACTCTTTCTATCAGCCTGAAGCCATCCTCCCTTGTCCTCTCACTCCAGGCCCTTGTCCAAAGCTCCCCTCCAGCTCTCTTGGAGCCCCTTTAGGCAGTGGAAGGTGCTCTAAGGTCTCCCCAGGGCTTTCTCTTCTCCAGGCTGAATAGCCCCAACTCTCTCAGCCTGTCATTTGTGAATAAACTTAAAATTCTGTCAAGTATTTTTTTCAAGTGTCAAAAAGAGGAAGTGTGAACACAAATACAATAAAAAAGCAATGAGCTGCAAAGACAACCATCCTCCAGCTAGCGATTTCAGCCACTCAAGATCAGCCACAGCCTCATCAAAATTAACGGATATTCCAAATAAACACAAGCCCACAAGCCAGTGATGCTGTGTCCAGGTTTAACAAAAGGCAGCTAGAGACATGCTCTTAGTCAGTCTTACTTGGTTTAGATCAATAAAAGGTACCATTTCAGCAAATCTACCTGGTAGTTAAAAATAGATAAGAGACTCAGAGTGTTTTATAGCATTTAAAAAGAAAAGGATTGGTGATGGTAAAGCACCTAATGGGTTTGATCCAGTACGCTGAAATGTGACTTAATTCTTTCCAATTATGAGATCCCCCATGCTACCTCCAGTCTCTGACAGGATTACATTAAGTAATGATCAAAGAACAAGAAACTTGCCACTCAAGCAGTCTGCAGTGACAGACTTCTCTGAAGATAAATGCTTTTACAAGGCTCCAGGACAAATTTTACACGATGCAAATATTAAGATACTGTCCGTAAAACGCAGTATTATAATAAATCTTTTAAACCTCATCATCCTCTTACAGTAGTTTAAAAAATTGCATCTCTGAGGAAGGGGATTACTACGAAAGTTTGGTACCAATTTCTTTATTCTGCTGTACAATAAAATAACAGGTGAAAAGATTCAATATGTTGTCACAACTCCACAGAAATAGACATTAGATCATGCATGCACTATTTTTAGAGCTACAAATATGCTTCATTTTAAAAAAATCACAGAGACTTGTCAAAAAGGCATGTGAGTAATAAATGCATAGAATCACAGCATAGTTTGGGTTGAAAGGCATTTTAAGGATCATCTTGTTCCAACCCCCCAAGGCAGGACACCTTCCACTGTCCCAGGTTGCTCCAAGCCCCATCCAACCTGGCCTTGGACCCTCCCAGGGATGGGGAGTCTACGACCTCAAATTACTGACCACAAACATGAACTAGAAAAATTTTACTGAAATGAAAAAAAGATTTGAGTTTACAGGTTTGAGTCACATGGAAATTTGTATTGAATTGTTAAGACCTGTCTGGATTTGAAGGTTGCAAGAAGCATAAATGCAAAATTTACTATCTCAGGTATTATTTTTTAACTGTGAAGATAAATACTTGAACCGTTTACTTTCCTATTACTTGATCCAAGATCAAAATGGCAATTTAATTCTTATAAAGCACCAGAAATATCTTTTTCTTTTTTTTAAGCATTATCATAAAAAGTCACTTGCTGTTATTCTGGCTGCAGTTTTACAAGCTCCTACTGCGTGAGTACAGAAGTTTGGGATATAGTTTAACAGAGACGATCACAATTACTTCTTTCTTTTGTAAGAAAAAAATTGTTGTATTATGACTTTCTTCTTTTGTAATTATAAAACATGGCTGCATTATTGATTGGGTTGAGAACTAGACTAAGAATAGAAGTGACTCACTATTTATCTCCATTGTGACACTGCCCTGCTGCAAGGACCCCAGCTCCTGGCTGGATGCTCATCACCACAAAGATATGCAATCATGCTAATAAATCAGACCTGAAGCAAGAGCTGGCATAATTAACACCAATGGCAAATTTCTTCCTAATCCATTCATTTTGAGCAAGAGCTTTTTGCCAAATGTGTCTGGCCTCACTTTCTCTCCCCCCAGTCAGGACATTACTGTGGCGGTGATATGTAAAATGCAGAATTACTACGTGACAAGAATTAAAAAGGCCAGGAATGCCCAGGGATGAAGAGACCTGGTGTAATTATGGGGATGCTCAGACCTGCCCCAGGCAGACTGACAGCCACGCAAACATCCTGGCCATGGCCTCACACGTGACCCACCATGACAGAGCCACCTCCTCCAGCCCTTCACAGGCAGCAGTTCTATTGTGTACCCTGAAAAAAACATCTGGTAAGGGTTTTGTCAAACACACATTTGTCCTGGGGATCTGGCTGGCCTGCTGCGCTGAAGAAGGGAAGAATCCCCAGCACCAGCAGAATCTCAACACAGCCTGGGTGCGCTCTGGGTGTGGAGGAGAGCCCAGCCTGCTCACCAAGCCACCACAGCAGTGTTGGTATCCCCTGCACAGGGACTGCAAGGGCAAAGTCACACCTCTGTGCACGCCAAAGATAGGAACAGACTGTTCACTCTGAGCGAGAAGAAAGAACACTGCCAGCATGTGTGCACCTTATTTACTTGGAAGGAAAAAAAAACAAACCCCAACAACAAAACCCAACTACAGCAGTTAATTCTGCAGACAACCAGTGCTCTTGTGAATTAACACTGCTCTATGAACCACAAAAATGTAGCAAAGGAATCTAAATGGTAACACCTTCACCAAAGAAACCAACCAGATTATCCGTTTTTAACATTAGTTTATTCGACGGAGGGCAGGGAGGGAAGAAATTAAAGATACCCACAACAATTTGAATGTCAACTATCCTGAAGATATACAATTAAATTAAGAACTAGAACTCTTTTACTTAATTAAGAGGCATAAGAAAAAAGAAGAGCTTCAAGGATAGTAACAATCATTTAAAATATTATTTAAAGTATCTGCATACAAATCTTGGTTTCATGGTCAATCACGTATTTCTACAGAACAAGTTCCAGCACTAACAAGAAGTACTCCATGTGAGAAGTAGATGTTAGCTCATGTCACAACCCAATAGGTAATGTTTTACAAAACACAGATTAACCTTAATCATAAATATAATCACAGTATATTTAATGTGCAGAGATTTACATTCTAAGGAGTCAATGGAGATTGCATAGGTAATTCCCCTTACAAGCAAACACAAGAAACCTTCTATTTAAGGAAATATTCCTACCTGGGTTAAAGCAATATTGAATTTCAGTACCTAAAGGATCTGAGTTTTCTTTAGAAAGCAGAAAACTATTTGCATATGAGAGACTAGGCACGTAAAAACTTAAATGGTGTCACACTGAGTATTCCAACATTGGCCACGGGAGACGGACTGGAGTCCCTGGGGAGGCTGGAAAGCGCCAAGCCCTACCCGAGCACACAGGACTCACAAAACGTCCATCAGGCTGCATTCAGCACCTGTCACAGAGCCCTCAGCAACAGGCTGGAGAGTGAACTACAACTCTGTGCTCATTCATTAGCATTGTGCCAGATAGGAAATCTGCTGAAGAGTTTGCAAACACTTTTCCCACTCTGGCAGAAACCTTGTTGCAAGTTCCTGTCAAATGGAAGTTTGACATACCCTCCTCCTTATCCTGATCCCCTGCTTATGGCAGAGGGGTGGAACAAGAGGATCTTTAAGGTCCCTTCCAACCCAAACCATTCTATGATCCTACCCTGGCTACATGAAGGGTTATACCATGAAACCTGTTTTTCGAGATCACTGGGAACCAATGTACAAGCAGGTTCATACAGGCATGGAACTAACCATACCTCAGATAAATTTATTACTTTACTAGTTTATAACAGAATATGGAAAAATATAGGCACCAAACTTTTCTTTACTTGTCACACAGGCAGCTTGTTACTGTGTTTTGATTCCTCAGTGATCTGTTGAGTTACAAATTTTGCTACCTTAAGTACTCTGAGTATGACACTGTGCAATTAGCAGCTTACAGTCTACAAAGCAAGGACTGGTATTTCAATTCAGACTGCTGAAAACCCAACATTTTGCAGATTTGGTAGCAGAGAGGTGGTTGTTTACTCCTTGCCACCTAGCACTCACTTATCCAGGAAAACACTTAGCAGTGTTACAGGACTCTTCTTATATATTCCTAATTAACAGACATAAAAGCAGATTTAGGAATGTGATGTTAATTTAATAAGTTTATACCATCTTCCATCAAAGGCAGATAGACAGATAGATAGATAGATAGATAGATAGATAGATAGATACTCAAACCTGAGGAAATCACCAGGTTTGCAACAAGCAACAACAGGCACAGGTGCTCTATACAGTCAGTGACAATGAAATACATCAACATGAAGAAAAATAAATCAACTTGAATAAAAATCTTAATGAGCACATCATCTGTTGACTAATCACAATCCTGTGCGTGTACCACACTGACTCCTTGCAGCAATAACTGACAGCCTCTGAAATCAATCTAGAAGCTGTGAAACTTGGTCTTTCTCAGACCAAAGATGCCACGACCCCTCTCAGGCATCCCTCCAGGCAATCTGCATAGGAAGCACCAGCATCAGCTGTTCCTGGGATTCTCCTGCTCTTAGCAATGAAACCTGAGAATTATTATCTGAGTGCTTATTCACTGTCACAAACCCCAAAGAGACAGATATAAATTCTGTCATACACAGATTGGAATTTAATTCCTAATAAAGCTTTATGCATACCCGCCCAGAGCATGAGGGTCCAGCATCTCATTTCTTCAATAACTAATTTAATGTCTTACTAATGATAAAATCCAACACATGTGATAGTTCTAGAAATGAGATGGCAGAGGATGTTAAACTTCAAGCAGCATATTCTCTTCCTGTCACAGATACAATAATGCTGTGCAGGGCCTAAAATCACCACCTGCAACCCAACTGCTACCAACACGCAGAAAAACCAGCACTTTATGTAAGTTATAAGCTTGCATCTGACTGCAAACACTAGATATTTTGAAGTCTATCAACTCAGAGTGTATCTCTTTTGGGGAGATGAAAAGGAAGACAAGAAAAAGGGGGAGAAATTGGTTTTTTCTCTTCTGAGCATGAATACTATTCCAGGCTTGTACTTCAACGTTAGTACTGGTTTTAACCTTTGCTCTTCATAGCAAATCAAATTACCCAGAACAATTATTTGCAATTCAATAATTTGTCTAGATCACATATATCCTGTTATCAAGCAGGAAGTCTGAAAAATAATGGTGAAGAAAAACCTTCACATAAGCTTTGCAGTCCTGAAACCACAGAGGTACGTGCCTTCACACAGTGCAGAGTTTATGGTCTCTGCTGCTATTTAAGACTAGTAGATGAGTTGTTACTCTTTTTGATGCTTGAACTATCCCTATACTATTTTTAAGCAAGTAAACACAACCAAGTACAAGAGCGTTAATGCTGTAATGACCCGCATTTGTGATGAACTCAACCATAAACCACAGCTCAAATTTATAAAGGAAAAAAAAGAAACCCACCAATTCCTACATCTTACCAAAAGAACTCCAGGTAAAACCAACAAAAAATGAAGAACAACCATTTCTCTGTCCAGTGAGCACGTTAAGATTTATTTATAGTGCTCAGCTGAAGATCCCTAAACCAAAAAAACTCCATCTTTTCCAACTACTACCTTCACTTCCACCTACGGTGTTCCAATCCAAACCACTTCACTGCTCCCCAGCAAGAAAGAAGTGTTCTCAAAAACGGCAAGCATCGACATTTCACTTTACCACTTTTGCCAGCAAAAGGAAATTGCAGCCAGCCATGCAGCCATCCCAACGCCAGGGCCATGGGCCGAGGGAGAGCAGACTCACCGACATGTAGCTGCTGGAATCCACATTGTCCGTGATGGTCTGACGCTCACCCCTCTGGTTGATCTTCCTGTACCTCCGGCGGGACTGCCGCAGCGGGACTTCTCTCTGCAAGATGTTCTCCTCATTGTCTTTGGAGTTCTCCACCTGAAACACATGTTCAGGCTCCTGGTTAAACATCCAGTTCTTCCATAGCACCGAGAGCCGATGGAACCGTATGAAGCTCATGGGGAAGGAACAAACATAAGTTCAGGGCAGTTAAACTTTTCTGGAGAAAACAACCGTGGTCGTTTCGGAGAACCACTGCTGCAGATCTCAGAAGTGCCTTATTACAATGAGCCGGAGGCCACAGTTTCCTTCCCGGAAACAGTATATTTAAAAAAAAAAAAAAGGTAAAAAAGGCACACATATCCTCTAAACAATGTCACTCATC
Organism: Pomatostomus ruficeps; assembly: GCA_013400735.1. Taxonomy (NCBI): domain Eukaryota; kingdom Metazoa; phylum Chordata; class Aves; order Passeriformes; family Timaliidae; genus Pomatostomus; species Pomatostomus ruficeps. The sequence continues at coordinate 183,516 of VYZT01013903.1, forward strand.
AGTAGAAACCCTTCTGCACCCACATGTATCACAAAAGAATTACAGGCACTGCTCATTTCAAGTTTATCTTCAACACTGAAATTACCATTTCTTTGTGTATTTACCATCTGGCAAAAATATTGAATTATATCCTATTTTTAGTAGCACAATTTTTAAAAGCATAATTTATTTCTAGCACCAGTCACAGCTAAACAACTTCAAATATTGCAGCTTTTTATAAACAGCTACTTCACCTATGTCATACTGCCTTCTAATCACTTCCAGGGGATTATGGAGAAATGGCTGGAACTCGATTCGTATTTTGATGTTAAACATTATTTGTGATTAAACATTAAAAATTAGGTAGATTTATCTTGTTAGCAAAAGCCAACATGAAACCTTTTATCTCAATAGCTACAATTCTTTTTTTGTATAAAAAGCAGTCTCATCCTTTCCCATTTCCTTTTGATGTTTTGGAAAAGTATCACCCAGCAGGAAGCAGGGCAGATATGCATGCAAATAGGCTGCAGCAAGCAAGAAGCTTCTTTACAATATATTTACTATGTAGAAGTTTCTGCTGTCTTCAATGGCTTATTTTTATTTTTTTTCCTCCAAATCTCACTGGAAAATCTTAAACATTAAGACCGTGCTACTGGAACAGGAGAACCATCACTGTGTGGTTTTACACAGCTCTCACTTCACACACTCAAGTAAATTATCTCAAAATTACAATCCAAAAGGTACAAGGGAATGAAACCCAGAAAGACTTAACGGACAGGGACAGGAACAGGAAAGCAACCAAACTGCATCATCACAAAAGAAAGATCACATCTCCCTTCCACATCACTTTTTCCAAACAGCTAAGGTCTGTCTGAGGTCAGAGGAAGGTGCAAGCAGCTGGGCTTATCTTGTGGTTTATTTTTGATTCCTTAGAGAAATCATACGTTAACAACACAGGTTAAAGACACAATAGTTAGAAAAGTTAGAAGAGTGACGCTCACACCCTAATATTGTCAAAAAATAGATCAGAAAAGCTGAGCTCCCCCAGCAAGGGATAACCATACTTTTCACCAGAATTTTACTACCTCTTTGCAAAGGAACAGAACAACGACCAAAGGTATCTATCCGCAGCACTGCTCTAAGCATGATGGTGTAAGGTTGTAAAGAATACAATGCATGCAGGCAGAAACACAAAAAGAAACCGAAAAATCTCTTTAAACAGGCCATCCAGTATCATCAAAAAATGCACTAAGATGATTGATATACAAGCCTTTCTTCATGTAGCATAAATACGGATTTCTAGCTAGCAACAATGTTGCTCTGAAATTGTACAGAAGTCCTCCAGAAATAAGGAATTTTGGTTTTGTACAGAGTTATTCATTAAATAACCAAAATTGTGTTGATTTAATTTTTAATTTTTCTATGTGAGTTCCTTCAATAAATGCATTACTATCTTTTTTTTCTCTGCATTCAGTCTTACAAGATCACAGAAACCAAAACAAGCAGTGAGCTTCTCCAACAGAACAGATCAACCTGAACCTGAGAAACGGCTGAGGTGGACAAAGACTCTTCCAATACAGATAACCCTTATTTTCAAGAAGCCACAAACTAAACAGGTATTTTTAAGACTAAATTAAAACAAACACTCAGTGACAGAAGAAATTATTTTTCTTTCACAATTCTAACTGAAAGCTAAGAAGTGAGCATAAATGAATTATTTGATAGCACTAAGTCAAAACAAACACGTGGTAGAAAAGGAGACCACCTGCATCCTTTGGTGAGCGAACTGCTGTTTACAAAAACAACATGGAAATCAGGAACAAGGAAAGACCTCCACACCCCAGAGCTTCCAGCTTAGTACCACCAGCATGAGCAGTATTTTGAGCATAGCTGAGCACCAGGTTGTCAACACTTGTGATTCACAAGAACTGTTTTTGATGTTCTGTGCATGAACAGGATAGGCACATCTGGGCACCTCACTCAGCCCTGCCTTCATCTGGTTAAAACTAAAAATTCCTGTTGGCAGAGAGGTGTCGCCCTCATCACACCCCTCTGGAGGAATTCAGCTTCTCTGCGGATGCTGTGGGCCGGGTCCTGGTGTGGGAACACAGGGAGGACAGATTCCCCGGGCCACTGCAGAGCCAGCAGGACCAGGCTGCCATCAAGTCAGATGGAGACACTGTCCCACAGACTGCTTCCCCTTGTTTCATTTTCAATACAGTATCAGAGAATTGTTAGGGTTGGAAAAGGACTCTAAAATCATCGCGTCCAATCGTTCCCCCAAACCTGCCAGGCCCACCAACTAAACCATGCCCCCAAGGGCCACATCTACGCGGCCATGAAATCTTCCCAAGGATGGTGACTGCACCACTGCCCTGGACAGCCTGTGCCAGGGCTCAACCCTTCCCATGAAGAAAATTTCCCTAACATTCAATCTAAACCTCCCCTGGCACAACTTGAGGCCATCTCCTCTTGTTCTCTCCCTTGTTACCTGGGAGAACAGGCTGATCCCCACCTGGCTGCACCCTCCTGTCAGGGAGTTGTAGGGAGCGATGAGGTTCGGTTCCCTCCTGAGCCTCCTTTTCTCCAAGCTGAGCCCCCCCAACTCCCTCAGCTGCTCCTCATCAGACTCGAGCTCTTGTGCCACGAAGTCTGGAACAGCACATTAACTGGCCATATCCTAATCAAAGGCGTTCTTTATTAACCTCCAACACTGGCAGCAGCAGGATGCTCCCACACCACCAGCCTCACCCTCGCACTGGCTGCCACACAGAAATCAAGGAGAACTGCAGGACTGCCCTGTTTCACTCTGCAGTCCAAACCAGCAATGAAGTATTTTCACCTGCAAGTACCACGCTGCTCTTCTGAAATTTTACGCTGAGATCTGAAGAAGAAAATGAAAGCACCAAGGCACAAGAGTAAGGACACTTCAATACATGGAGATATGCTGCAATTCTGAGCCATTTTCTTAAGTGATAAATGGGGCTATTATTAATTCAGTAGATTGCTCAGCCTCTAAAAATATGAGTTACAATGCCCATTCACACACTATCTGTTATCCTCATTAACTTAAGATGACCACATTTTATGGCCTTTAAAATGGGTCTGTTCCCAGAGGATTCCCACTACAAAACTGATTTACATTCTAAAATGACAGGAGAGAAGAAAAAACCAAAAATTCAAAAAAATCAGTCACCAGCAGGAAATGATAGAGTTCTTTAACTCCATTCAAGTAGCTAACATTCTTTTGCTTGAAGATAAATATTCATTATGTATTAAACCTCATTAGTATGTTGCAAATTAAAACCCAGAGAAAATAAAAGAATTAAGATAAATTAATAAGAGTTAATCAGGGGAAATGAAACTCAAGTACACCTTGTGTCAGTGAAGATCATTAGCAAGGTGCACGCCACCACAATGATGCTTTTTTCTCACTCTCTTTGAAGTACTACCTAGAAAATACAGCTAATAGTACCTTTAGCTACATTTACCTGTAAAATATGATCATAAATATAATGAGGAAACTACTCTGCACTTTTAATTCTCTGATTTTCCTACTAGAAAAATATACTGAAGTTCCAGAGAAGGATGTAAGATACTTTCAAGAGTCTCTATACTCTCACTGGCATTTAATTGCAATTACAGACAATTCAGGAGATTTAAAATAGAGCGAACAGCTGTCTGGGCCATGCCTTTGTCTCCAAGAACACCCAGCAGTGTGTGAGGCTGCTGCCATGGCCAGTGCTGCCCTCCTCAGCTACTGTGATACTGTGTTCCTCTGAAACACTCATCACAGTTGTGGCTACTCAAGTTACACACAAAACAGGAGTTTCTTCACAAAAGATTTCAATTGGGCCAGTTTCTCTCTGGAAGCACACACTGCACAGAAGCTCCTCTTATTTCCACCTCCATTAATTATTTGTTTTTAATTACAATGGTGATATGACCAAAGAAGGATGTAGGTATTTCTTAAGATTTCCATACTGTACTTTGCCCATTAAATATTTTTCATGCAAACTTACAACTGCACTGGCAGTGAGTCAAGCCACCAGCCTCCTTCCACCAGACCAGGCTGCTCCAAGCCCCATCCAGACTGGCCTTGAACACTTAGAGGGATGAGAAAGCCACATATTCTCTGGGCAACGTGTGCCAGGGCCTCACCACCCTCACAGGGAAGAACTTCTCCCTAATATCTAATAACAAATATGGCTGAATAAGTGAGTGTTTGTCATTCTCTGCTACAGAAGCATTGAGGTGCAAGACTCAGCTCAGCCAAGGCACAGCACTCAGGCATACTGAGTGCACCAGACCCTCAGTTCAGCACACCAGATCCTTGGCAACTGCAATTAAAAAGTAAAATTGCAAAGCAGCAAAAGCCTGGGGCACGCCCATGACATGGCTGCACACGCTGCCACTCAAATAGTCCTGTGGCATCCCTCAAAGCATAAATCTCCCCCCAAAATTCCAGCTTTGAGAAGAGACTGGGCAATTAGGAATAAAACAAATTAACTGTTTTACTCTAGAGAACAAAGACAGGTTTCTTGCACTCTTAACCTGCATTTCATGGCAGACTGTAGCCTAAAGTATGTACTGCAGCACAGAGCACATTACTGATGCTATCAGAGCCCCAAGCAGAGTCAGACTGACACTGCACAGAGCAAATGGCACAAAGGACAGCAAGTGGACTTGGTACAGCACGCTGCTGACCTCCCCGCTGGTAATGCGCTGTGAGAAACAAATACCTAATGGAAGCCGAGTATTTACATGCTCAGTAGGAGACACTGTCAAATATTAGTTTTAATGTTACCATATCTAGATGTAGGGCAGCTATATCAATAGCAGTCTGGAGATGGACTCTGATTAACAGACACGTGGCTTCTGAGCACAACAAACAGTTTTGTTTCGGCTCCATTAACAACATCTAAGATGAAAGCTGAAAGAGATCCGCCTGTGTCCCCAGGCACACTGCTGGGACACACCATCAGTCTGCACTATGGAAAAGCAATCCTAATATTCCAACTGCTTACAGCACGTGTACAACAGCCTGGGAAGGACTAAGCTACGCTCTCTAAGCACATATATATACATCTATATATGCACTTGGCAGTATCAGTAAGTGTTCTGAAGAAGCAGAAGGAATCCTGGACGTTAAGGATGGTGACAAACCTTACCCTTCAAGTTTGGCTAAGCACTCTCATGCTTCTCCTACTCGCAAGCCTTCACACTCTGTGGCACTGCAACGGCTTGGAGGAAGGTTCTTCCACCCAGACATGATCAATAGAAGCCATGAAATGGGGGATGGGGGTGTAAATAAAATACTCAAGATAGAAGACTGTCATAGCCTGACTCAGGAATGCTCAACTCAGCCGTGACTGTTAGGCTTTTGAAACTCAAGTAAGCATAATTTTAGAAAGAATGACCTAATCATCATCATCATTTACCCATCCAGATTAAATTTACATAGCTGCTGCTGTTACAAGAGCAGCCATAGGTATAATTGAAATCAAGGCAATTTTGCTGCAATTTCATAGAATACTTCACAATAAGCTTTCTGCTGTAAAAGAGAAAGAATTTGCTGAAACCAGCAATAGATTTAAATACATATGAAAAAAATCTGTCTTACCACAATCATTTCTGAAGGTTCCAATATGATACATTCACATCCTCGCTTCCCTCCAGACTGCTTGCCAAAACTAGAGTGGGATGGAAAAAAAGCAAATAAAAAGGAATGAGATGAACAGCCTATTTTACCTTTTCAGTAACAAAAAATAATTGGCAATGGTCCATGTTGTTAAAAAAACAAAACAAAAAAAAGAACAAAGCAAAATTGATGAAAACTATTGCATGAAAAATGCTAATTAGATAGCATCATTACAACAATATTTTCATTTATTCAGCACCCATCATCACAGCCTGCTATGTAAAGTCTAAATAGAAAGAACGTTCTTTTGTAAAATCATTATTACTTGCAGATACTCAAAACCACTCATAATACATTTCAGTTCTGACAAGAAAACCTTAGTAAAATTTTAATTAAACATTAAACGGACCTTGTAAAAACAAACAGACATAAATTCCAACAACTCCAAAATACTACTCGGCACACAGCAAATTTAATCAGAGTTCCCTCAACTCTACGTCACCCCTTCATCCTCCCAGCAAAGGCAGGGACAGACAACCTTTTTTCTACCATTGAGCCTTAACTTGTGACCTCTGTCCTTTATGCTGCTACTTGTACCATCACAAGGAGTGCGTCATGGTGAGGGGTTCTGTTTGAGAAGTATGAAAGAACACAAATGTAACAAAGCAGGATGGGCAGTGTGAGACAACAGCTGAGGAAAGCAGCTAAAACCAACCTGACGTGCTTTAGCTCATCAGCTCTAACAGGAGACTTCTTTCAGGACACCAAACAACGGAAGTGACTTTAGAGGAATCACCTCTGGAGAAGGCACCATGCAGCCATATGTGGAGCTACCAGCAAAAGAGAACTGAGCTAGACACTGCTGGGGGATCTGGGGTGTGTTACAGGCCAATACCCTCTCATATCAATCCATTTGTGACTGCAGTGGTACCTGGAATTGAAAATATCTTGCTTCACATATTAAGTTTGTCTTCACTCCAGACCCATTAGCCTGAGGTGGGAATGCTTGACCTACCCACTCCCTGGGCATGAGGGAAAGTGATTCCACACCCCTGGCACGTAAAGCAAACTCCCTGATGAGCAGCACAGTGGCAGGATTAGCAGTTCAGTAGCTGTAGCTGCCATGTTACAAACTCAGACTGTCAACATCAATCACGGTTTAGCACCTACCAGCAGGTGAGATAACTGAAGAATCAGTTAATGCAAAGCAGGGATTAATGTGTGAATTGGAAGGACATTAAGACAAGAGCAGAGACGAACACCTAAAAAGTGTGTCAGCTCCATCTGTTTTCACTGAGGTTTCATTTAAAAAGTACGTCTGAAACTCCAGCCACACAGGATTTGAGTTACGTACATGGTCATCTCGATGGCAAAATCAACTGAAACACCACCACTTGATACAGAACGTTTTAAAAGACTCGTGTTTATAAACAACACTCCAGATCTTCTGTGGGATATGTGCAACTATGGGAAAAGAATTTAAGCAACTGAACTGAAGCTAGAAGACTAACTAAACCAAACTAAACTGAAGAAGGGGAGGTTTAGATTAGCTATTAGGAAGAAATTCTTCCCTGTGAGGGTGGTGAGGCCCTGGCACAGGTTGCCCAGGGAAGCTGTGGCTGCCCCATCCCTGGAAACGCTCAAGACCAGGCTGGATGGGGCTTGGAGCAACCTGCTCCAGTGGAAGGTGTCCCTGCCCATGGCAAGGGGCTGGAACCAGGTGAGCTTTAAGGTCCTTTACACCACAAATCATTCTACGATTCTCTGAAACTGTGAAGTTACTCAAGTGAAGCTTCAGATTACTGCAACAAAGAAATTATCAGTGTAATCCAGTTAGGATAAAGAATTACAGTTAATTGGAGCACAGCAGCTTCCACTGTCAAGTTTTGATTTTGCTAATGGTCTACTGACGGAAAAGAAAAATATTTAAATTACATGACTGCAGTAGAGTCATAAACGACATGACAACTAAAACCTTCTCACCCAGACCAGAGAAGTACAAGTTTCACACAGAAAACTGGCACTTTCACACATCTATAGTAAGAAACTCAGAGCTCAAATTTTCATGCCTTCTTTCATGCTTTTTCCACACAGCATGGGATCCAGGCATGAGAGTCTTGTGTTTTTGCAATACATAAAAGAATGGCTAATCTACTCTCACTCCTTCAACAGTTAATTCAGTTCAGAAAATACAGGAATGTCATTTTTAATGCCAGCTCCGACATTAGGGTTGAACTGAAATCCATGTTAGGATTTCTCTACAAGCTAAAAACCAAAGTGAGACCAACCTTGCTACGGGATCATTTTCAATTAAAAAAAACCTAAAAGGTAAATCACTTCTAATTCTATTCCTATAGTAGAAAACTAAAGACAAGAAATATATTTTTCCAAAACACCAAAGTTATAAAGGAATTATGTGCAACTGTAAGTTTCACGTTTTGCCCCTTTTTAAAACCAGAAATAATCATTATCAGTATTATCACAAAACAGATTACTATTATTGCTACATCCCCTGTAGCCAGGAAAAAGCACCAATTTCCTGCTGCAGGTTGTTCAAGCAAAGTATTTTTGTTGTGTAACAACGATTTATCAAACTCCTGGAGGTCAAGGAGGAGTTTCTTTGTTTTACATAAACACATTCCTCAATTCAGCCACTGTCCAGCCTCCCTCTGCTTATGTTGCAGCTTTTGCTAATTAAGTAGTGGCAGTAAACACTAATGAGGACAAGAGCAGTGCTTGGAACAAAGGTCACGGTCTCAGCACTATCATTTCTGCTCCATCAGGCACTTTACAACAACCAAACACTTGGAAAAGGATCAGGTTCCAAAGACAAAACCCACCCAGCTAATCCTAAAGAATAAACTATTCATATTAACAGCTCAATAGGTCAAGTTTAATTATTTCCTGGTACACACCATGGATGGTGTATTGATTAACCCACAGCAGAGCTCCTTCCAAAGCAGGAGAGTGCATATGGTTTTTACCCAGCCATAACTACCACTATGTCTTGAAAATACCAACTTTTACCATTGTTAGTTAACATACACAGCATGTTTTAGAAACATGGGGTTTAAATTTCTTAATGACTTATTCCATATTTTTCCTCTAGAATACAAATGTTTAGCTTCTCTATCAGTTCACTAATCTGCCAATTATAATCAAGGCTTCAGAACAACATTCATTCCTAAATGTTTGCAAATGGAAAAGGTTCAGTTGAACAAAGCTCTGAAAGTGGAGGAGAGAAAACCCGCTTGGGAAACAAGAGCAAACTTGGACATGGAACATTCTTCCAAAGAAGAAGGAACATTTCTGTGACAGCAAATTACTTGGAAAAGTATTTAGCTGGTGACTGAAGACCCACCCAAACCCGAACCATGCTGCTTCTCAAAAGAGAGAGCTCTGGAAAGCACATCTGATTCTGGAAGAGATGGGGCAACCTTATCTTTTGGTACTAAAAGACAACTTTGCTGTGGCATCAGGAACACACAGTGTTGTTTGCAGGAGCTGTTATTCGTCTTTATGGTCACCCAGCTCGGCACTCAACAAGACTCTGACCACGGACATCACTTCCCAAAGTCAGGTTTGCTTCCTGGAAAGCTCCAGTCCAGGAAGCCTATTTCAGCACTTCTGCTTACCAACCACCACAGCAGCTTCCCCAACCACAAGCACATCCCTGAACACCAAGTCCTCCTGATGTCACGTGTGGCAAGATAGATAAGAAAATTGGGAAAGACTCACTAAGGTATAGCACATTACAAATGCTTTAGTGCTTTAAGCAGAGTGGGGAAAACAATCCAATGAAAAATTTAAATTAACACTGAAATGTATAAGAAAACATGAAACTAATGTAAATTAAGCTCTACTTACAATTTAAAAATTGTCAAAGGACATACTACCACTGGTATAACCATTAAAGTTTTAAATGATCCAATAATTTAATTGGCGTTGTTAATACATGTGTGATTTAAATAAGTCTTAAATTTAATATCATTCTATAGCTTCCCACTGCTGGAAGCCTAGAAAAAGTCAGTACTATAAACTACACTACAATTTTTTTATTTACCATTTTATTGTATGCTCCGTCACTTAATATTCATCTATTTTATCTGCATCATTAATTTCCACACACTCACTCAATGGTCTGCAACACTGTCATGGGAAAAAAATGTCTTCCACATACCAAAGGCAGCTATGTTTATCCTTGATTTATGGATGCCTCATCTGCAAGAAACCTTGTTTTCCTCCTGATTCACAGCTACTCATACTTAAAAATGCTTAAGCAGTTGCATCATCTGAGAAAAGAATCTAAGTTAAACTGGCATGATAGCCCATACCAACCAGTAATGGGTGTTCAGGCCATGGGGTCATACTGGAGCTGCTGAAGTGTAAAAGCCCAGGAGGACTGCAGGTGACAGTTCTCAGGATCAGCCAGGCTGGGTAAGGCTTGGAGAAAGCTGGTCCAGTGACGTTTCCCTGCCCAGGGCAGGGGGCTGGAACTGGCTGAGCTTTAAGGTCCCTTCCAACCCAAACCGGTCTGGGCTTCTATGACATTCCTTGATCCGTCCTTTCTCCACTGTATGATTTGCTCATTTCTCCACAACTGCAAAGCACCTTCAAAGTGCAGGCACCTGAGTACGTGCCTGACTTCAACAATACAGGGAATGGAATTGAATTAATCACGGGAGGGAGCTTTCTGTATCTGAGCATACTCCCATTTTCACACTCATGCTCACTCCCCAAAACAGGAAGGTGTTAAAATTTCTTTACGGTACTGGACCTTTTATAACAAGCCTTACTTTTACAAAGCAAACTATTTAGAAAAGCCTCCAACATAACGTATTTTGAACACCGTTCTTGAAACAGGATGTGCACAAACACAGCTTTCTGAACACAAATGTTTTGAAAATTCTCATGTCCAGCTGTTGCACAACCTGAGTATGTGGTGAGGAAATACATCTGGAATGTCAAGACTGATGAATTTAAGCAATAGCCATCACATTTTATTTAAACATTTCCTGATACCAATATGCTCCAATTATTGAATATGGATAGCTTCTCACTTTGCATTACTCAGAATATCGTACATACATTAAAGGTAAAAACACAGCCTGTGCCAAAGAGCTCTCGGCCTACAAACAGATGGAGAAGGAGACTGAATGTCTTATTATTTGTTTCAACACTAATTAGCAGGCATCTTCAATTTTACAATATTCTACTACATCCTGAAACAATATTTTCAGATATTTCAGACATCAAAGTCATCAATGGCAAGATGTCAGGCACTTTACATTCTGTTCTGTATTTTCCAGGAACTACAAAATCATAACATTATCCTGTAAATTGGTGTCAATAATGTACACTTATCTGTGACTGTCAATAAAGCTACCTGCAAGAGTTCTACCTGCAGTAATACTCAGTACTGTGCTACATGTAGAACAGGCCCTGATATACCAGTTTATCAAGATAACAAGCAAAGGGTTTGCAGATATTTTGTTTTATGAATATACTTGTCTCTTAAACTGCCTGTCTGCCTGTCAGGCTGCCTTTAGGTGCACAAAGATGAAGATAAATTGTACTCGCCACTGCAAAGTGAATCTCATGACCCCACTCATCCAGTAAACTAGATGCATTTTTTCAATGAAAATACATTTTGTATGTAAGGACACAACTGGGCCTGGAATAGACAAGAAGCATAAGGAATAGATGTGTTGTTTGGTTGGTTTTTTAACAGATGAAAATGTGGTTTTGTGCAAGTCAGAGGGGCCTACAAGGGCATATAGTGACAGGACAAGGGGGAATGGCTCTTAGTTGACCTAAGCAGGTTTAGATGAGATATTAGAAGGCTCTTAGTTGACCTAAGCAGGTTTAGATGAGATATTAGAAAGAAATTCTTTACTGTAAAGGTGGGGAGGCCCTGGCACAGGTTGCCAGAGAAGCTGTGGCTGCCCCATCCCTGGAAGTGTTCAAGGCCACGTTGAGTGGGGCTTGGAGAGACCCGGTCTAGTGAAAGGTGGGGCTAGGAAGGAGATAAGCTTTAAGATCCCTTCCAACCAAAACCATTCTGTGCTGCTATGAAAAGCATTGCATTTTTCCTCTCCTTGCAGAGTACCTATTGTGCAGAACAGCTGTTCCAGCAAACCCCTGAACATTTACTGCAAAGTTGCTGTTGGTCAAATCCAAGAAAAAATCCATTCCATTACCAATGAATGCACCACACAAGTATACTAATGGCTGGAATAGCCATTGGTATTATTGAACACCAATCTAATGACTCCAAAAATGTAATTTTGTATTTAAATTTCTTTGTCATGGATTGGGAAGCAACAGTGAGGGAAAACCTGTGCAGTTGCATGACAGGCAGCAGCAGCCATGGTGACTGCAGATAGAAAAGTCAGGCTCTGCCCTTCCTGCACTGCAGTCATGACACAGGAGTACACTCAACATCAAAATCCTCATGGGAATAACCTGTTTTTCTGGGCATCTCCATGGAGGTCTCAATTTCACTAGATTTGTCTCAGCCCAACCATGATGTGAGGAATGGGGTTGGTGGGGAGTTGTCAGAGGCTCACGGGTGCATCAGGAGCCCTCACAGCAGCTGCTGAGCAGCCCCAAATGCCTCTACTTGTGAAACAGAGCAAGGAGATGAGAGAAAAGGTACATCAACGCAGACCAAAAGTTCCAGTAAATGCAAGTGGCAGAGTTTACATTATATCATATGCTGTGCAAGTCCTGAGCTCTTCAAAGTAACTTCATTAGAAAAATATTTTAACATCTAATTCCACCAAGAAATGGTTTAAATGAAACCAGACACCACAAGATACATAGCTGAATGCAAAATACCTATTTCAATTAATGCTCAGTCATCACAACCCATTTCTGCATTAGCTCTCAATAACAAAAACATTTAGCAGGTTTATCTCTTAAGCCTCCTGAAGTTTTAACAGGAAATTATTTTGGAGGTTGTGTAACATGCTACTCAATTTGCAGGCTGCAAGCTCAAGATCACTGCATTAATTACTTTATACTCTGAACATGATGAACCTTTGAGGAAGCCTGTGTCTCACCTACCACCTTCTGTGCAGCTTTCCAGCTATTCCAGACCATAGGATTGCATAGTCTTAGTAAAATTGTATTTTAGCTGCAAACAAACCACACATGATCCTTTCCTTCTAATTTAATTTCCCCTGCACTTTAGCTTAGCCAACAAAAAGCTCCTTCTGTGGCACAATCAGCATCCCTTGCAGTCCATAAAAATTCTAAAGGGCAGATGCTGTAAGAAATCATGAACAGACCAAAAGGTCATTATTGGTGCGAGGGAAATACAGACGAGATTATTCGGCCATAGAGTTGTGACAGGTCTGAACACAGTCTTTCTTCATTTTTTTACTTTCTTAGAAGATTAGTCTATGTCAAAAGAGATGTGCCATGGACTCTTTAGTCTGCAGCACCTTCCCAGCCCTTCTGCAACATCAGCATGCCCAACACAAGCTGCTGTACTTAGGGAGACCAGGACACTCAGCCTCTTACCAGTCTGCTGCCTCTTCTCATCCACATTCCCCTTTCCCTCAAAGTGTCTTCATACCAGCACTAGCACTGCCAGAAGAATCTAAATCTGAACAACTCTATCTGAATTAATTAGTTTTACAAATACATTTATCGGTAGCATTCCCAAGTTGTTAGTTCACTTACTGGCTGTCAGGCAATGCTACAAGTTACAGCCACCACTTAAGAGAAACACCAAGGGAAAACATCACCTCATCCAGAGCCACAAATGCACTGAATAACCACTGCTTTTATCCTGTGCTAAGTATTAAATCTCTCAGACTTGATAAGCACAGGGATGTAAGCCTGAAGCTCCTTTCAAGAGAGCAAATAATCCCCAACAGTTAGCTGGGAAGAGCTTTCCAGTGTGAGGCAAACCCACATTCACGAGTACCGTACTGTGACTGCAATATTCACAGTCAAACAGTAGGAAATTTAAATCCCAATTATGGCAACAATTATCACAATTCAGAACCTTAGTGGCAACTGCCAGTTTGTCAGAAATTAAGTTTACTGTATGGCAGCAGTGGACTGGTGCACATGGATCCACACCACGGGAGCTGAGGCAGGAAAAGCACAATCCACACTCCAGACATCGGGATGGGGACAGAGATGAGGAAGAGGAAGAGCGGAGGCTGAAGAGCACCGGGATAGAGCTTGGATACAGCAGGTGCAGTCTGAGCAAAAAGCAGTATTCAAGTGAAACCTGGAAAGGAAGGATCGGGGGAGAAAAAGACCAGTACACCTTGCCCTGGGAGAAGCAGAGTCATCACAGAGGCGTAACCAACCTTTCTAATTGGCCCAAACATGGCCAGTGACATGTCCATCATCTTCAGAGCCATCAGAGATTGGCTCTGCTGGAAATGGTGAAGAACTCCAGAAACTTCTCATAGGAGCCATCTTTATGGCCCCCTCCCCTCTACTAAAACCACAACACCCTGGGAGAAGCTGGGAGTACAGGAGCTCTGAGCCACTGGTTTACTTTTGCAGTGAATGGTACAAATTCACATGTATTTGCAGAAAGCAGCACCACAGGCTTCAGAAGTAAAACTGATCTGACTTTAGATGGTATGTTTGAGAACAAAATTACACACATCAAGATTTAAATTACGGCATTTTGTTAAATTCTTCAAATTGCAAATCTTTAATTTCAGATTCTTATTTTCCAACACTGACAGTCCTGTAAAAGCACAGTATTTTCTGTGCTTCTGGCACTTCACACAGAATAGATGCAAACACGATTAACAGTCACAGTAAGTTGCAAAATATAGTAAAATATTGTTACTCACAAATACTAATACAAAACAACCTAAAATAATTTCAATCCAAGCTATTGTTCATGATGCAAAACTAGAGTTCTTCTTTCAAGATGACCATTTTTTCATCTAAGCATTTGTGTCTTCTCCTTTTACTAAAGAAAAGAGAAATGGCTTTTTGAGTCATTGATGCATCTACAACTCTCATGAAAAGATACCACACAACCGTGAGGCCATTTGAAATAAAGTAATTGTTTTTAACCAAGAAGTGCACTACATGAGTAGAACAATGATGCCGATTTTCTCCACTTGAGAGACTTTGGAAGGGCTGGGAAAAGAGAAGTGTTTATTTTAGTAAGACTACATCTTGAATGTTTCAAGAGTTTGTATTTTTCCCTTGGAGGTTCAATTCTCACAGCTGTAGGAAGCTGTCAGCCACATAATTGGCTTCAAAAGTTCCTCCAGGCCCTTGATATGTCTCCTATGGCTAACCTTGCTGTGAGTAATCTCCTTCAAATATCCTGTTCACACAAATTATCTTCATTAACAAGCAAGGTTAACACAAAACCTCTTTAACTTGCTGACATGATTTTCCTTCCACAAATCCGTCAATCCTGTTCTTTTATTCCAGCCATGGCTTTCATGTTAGAAGCAAATTCTTCTCCTCCTATGCCAACTCTATTGACAAATCCATTCTCCAGGCAATAGGGTAATCAAGATTATGCCATCTTTGTACCTGGTATTACTGACTGATCTGTCTCTTACTTTAAACATCTTGCAGTGCTTGTCTCATAATGAGCATCAGTGTCAGAATATTGAATAGATTTATTGTACCTGGATGCAATTTTTACTCCTCCAATTTTTAAACCAATTTCTGAATTACAACTTGAATATAAGTTCATGCAAGTCAATAAAAAAGCCCTTTTCAAGCACAGTGAGCCCCAGTTTCCACCCTTACTCATTCAAATACTTAGACAAAGTCAATAAAGCAGTAACTGCCCACCTCCTCATGTTTTCAAGGGGCTAAGCCTCATTCAGTCTGGATTCCACAGAGTATTTTATTTCAAAGAGTTCTGCAGAAAAAAAATAAGATTTCCCGAAGCTCTAATAGATAGTGGATGACAGGGGGTGTGCAAAAAGCAGGACAGCTTCTTCTCCAGGTTAAGTTTACAGTTGTCTACTACAGTCTCCTCCTATCCATCAAGGTAATCACGGGGCAGATGACAGAAAATGGACAAGTATTGTGAGGATGTACCAGGAAACAGTTATTAAACCAGCACCACCTTCCAGTGGCAATGATTATTTATGGAGACTGCAAGGTTCTAACTAACAATCAATTGTAACAGCAGTTTCTTATATAACTGTTAAACAAAAGTTGCTGGGCAGTTTCTAGTGCAATGATAAATTTTGAAAGACAATTGCTACATAAAACAAATTGAAACCAACAACTTTACAAGAAAAAGGAGCCTTAAACCCCACTACTGCCCAGGAAAAAAGCTTCCTCTATTTGAGAAATGCCGATATTCTGCTTTTACAAAGCAAAGCATTTTATAAAAACTGGTCCAGTATTCTGGAAAGAACCCTAAAATGTACAGAAGTTTTTTAAAGACAAAGCATTTTTCACATGTTCCAGAAGACAAATATGAAGCTGAAATTAGCAACCTGACAAAGAGGTAACTGGGAAGTGGGGGGTGTTATGAAGTACAGAAGGACTGAGTTTCAAACTACAACCTGTTTGCTAACTATGATCTGTTTTACAAAATGCCTCCATCTACCCCATTCTTCCAGAATGACAATTATTCAAACTTGGCTCTTGACCTTTTGCAGAATTCTAGGAGGTCTCCCGATTAAAGCCTAACTCCTCATCTTTGGTAGTTACCACCTTCCTCCCATTAAGGATTCTATTCTGGTCCTCATTCATTTACCCCCTGGACAACTCAAAGCCATCATTAGTCTCCTGCATCATTCCTGAGCAGCAGACAACTGTCTCTAACCTCACCCCCCCCGCTCTCACGTTGATGTATTTATATCATATTCAACAAGTCAAACAGGTAGGATTTACCTCATGCCATGTCTGGGCAGCACTAAGCCTATCAGAAAACCAAGTGGCTGGAGGGATGCTTCCATTCCCTTCAGCAGCCTCAGAATACCTCAAGTGTGGTTTTCATTTCATTCCCTACTCTTGTCCACTACTTTCCCGCTGTGAAAATAAAAAAAGCACAGATAAAGCAGTATCCCACATTAAAGTTGATTTCACAAACATATCACAGGTCTGGGATCATATGCTCATCACGGCATTCTCACTGCCTCTTTGTCTCCTGTGATACCTCAGAATAGCTCTGTAACACCTGAGGCAATGAGAATGAAGGCAATATTGTGCTTTCTTACAGATGTGTAGTTAAGCCTCCTTTCAGAATGACTCACAGAATCAGGAACTTGGTGGGGGACAAAGAATAAAAACGGACATAAACATATACTTTAAATATAATTAAAATGCTGCTAATTACAATTATGAAAGAATACTACTAACTTATCCAAGGCACTATTTCATATGAAATTAGCCTGTGTCTGGTGACTGCAGCTCCCTCAACTAGAAATGTGACAGATATGGTATTGAGACCAGGAAAAGTAAATGAAGTTTATCCCACTCTACTGAAGAAAAAAAAAAAGGGCATTATATTTAATACATGAACATGAATGTCTTTCAAATGAAATGGAAGTGAGCTGAATACCCTATATATCCAGCAGGAGTGCATTCTCTTCCCTTCCACATGATCTCACCACCTAAGGAGACAGAACACCCCAGGAACCACCCTTTGTAAGCTGCAACCTGCCAGCAGCTCCATCTAACAGAACTCTGTGACTCTTTCAACATCTAGCAGCTATTTTTCCTCATTATCCGTAATGAATCTAGCTGCAATCTTGTGAATTAACTGAAACAGATCAACAGATCTACTTGCCTTTTTTTTTTTTTTTTTTTTATTTTTAAGGCACAAGAAACTTTACAAGCAGTAGTCCTTGTAAGGGACTTACCCCAAGTTTCACAAAACAAGGATTTTAGAGAGGTTTTATGCAAATACCAGCATGCCACGTCCTCACTTCTGGTAGTCCTGAACTTACCACTGACTCATCATAGTACGATTTTGGTTGGAAGGGACCTTAAAGCACATCCAGTTCCACCCCCTGCCATGGGCAAGGACACCTTCCACTAGACAAGGTTTTTCCAAGCCCCATCCAAACTGGCTTTGAGCACATCCAGGGACAGGGCAGCCACAGCTTCTCTGGACAACTTCACTCAAGGACCTTCAGTCACACAAGGAACATTAAGTGTTTAATATTCCAGCCTACAGTTAACTGAGTTGAAAAATTCAGTCCTATATGTTCTTACAAGTATTTACCATAAAGTTCAAGTATATGGAAATGTATGTGAGCTGGAGTTGGCACTGAGTTATCCACTCACGGTCAGCTCATGCTGAGTCAAGTGAAACACAGTGAAATAAAACTTCTGAGTGGTGCTCAAGGTCAAGCAGAGCATTACTCTGGGTACTCAGAGTATTACCTGCCCAAGTCCAGCTCAAGTCTAATGATGTGCCTCAGTGCAAGCATGCCAGTGTTCACTGTGCCTCAGCCCTGAGACACAGGCTCCTGGCACAAGCTCCCCACAGCTGATGCTGCTGGCCCCTTCCTGCTTCACATAAAAATCATTTGTGCCATTAAATACAGCCTCTGACCAAATGGCAGAAGCTATGTGACCTGCAGGAGTATTTTTGCCACGGGGAACTCCAGCCAGAACAGTCACAAATTATTCAAAGAGACCCCAAGGTAATAAGATGACTACAAATTCTCTTAGAAACTTAAAAAGCCAAAATAGATTGAGTGCAGTATTTCACAAAAAAATTTCAACATGCAGAAAAAGTCTGAGAAAATTTATATCTAATTAGTTGAACATTTCTTTCACTATCAAACTTTAGAAAAACAAAATGATGGAGTTATTTTGAAATTCTTCAAAAATTACAGTAACACAAATATATAGAAAGCATTTATTAAAAGAAAAGAACTTGCCTTAACGAAAACTCAGTAATTTTACATACCTGCAAGGTGGCAAAAACATGGAATCCTTCATGAGCACAGATCCAGAAAGCAGGATATACCAGCATCTTGCAATAGTTTCTGAGCTGTAAGAAAAGAAATCACTGATGTGTACTTCTCCTTATAGCACCTTAGAAATAAGTCATCCAAAATACTACTGTAGTAAAATAATGATTTACCATTCTACCAGTTCAATATGTAAGAACCTGCGAACTTTAACTGGACCAGACTTATTTTTTTAAACATTTACATAAAGAACATTTCTTATACTTTACATTTTGAAATTTAAGTCAGCTTAAAAATTTACTTTATTAAAATGAAACTTTTAGTGAAAACATTTTATTCCAGTGAAAGTATACATAAAGGCTATAAATACAGGACAGCACACAACCCCCACACACTGCTTCTGGAGCAGGTGTGTGTCACACGTACCCACCACAGCAAGCAGCAGGTTTTAGACCAGGGTGTGCTGGAAGCTGTGCCTTATCCAGCAAGCTAGGATTAGCTGTGAGAGGATAAATATGCAATAAGCAATGCTAAAATATGAGGAAAATAAAAGTATATTTGCCTCCCAGCAAGAACCTAGAGAACTGTAAGCTAAAATACTAATTTTTGCAATGTAAAGAGATGGAGTTTGAGCTCCATCCCTCTCCTGTGCAGGCAGTGCCAGCTCCAGGGATACAGTGCCACCTACTGAGTGTCACCAGGGCTCCCACGACTGCAGAGGAGACACTGCCAGCCTTTCAGACACCTCGTCATCACTGACACACACACACGCCTCTGCTGTCCCTGGGAGCCAGGCTGGAGAGAAATGGGCACCTCTCAAACACCAACACCGCACTACTGCTACAACCACCTCTGCCAAAGCTTTTAACCAGTTAGTGACAACAACTGAAAAGCAAATGACATATTACAACATGCAAAACACTGGGTTTGCTCACGTTTCTGCTGAAGAACTCCAAGTGCTGTGTACTCACCAAAAGAGAACTTGGTTGCCCTTGTACCTCTCATAGCGGGCACTGGACGACATTATTCTGAGGGAAGAGGAAGAGAAGTTTAATTTCAATTTTAATCACTGAAGATCATAAGCCATTAATCACCACATTTCAGTAGAATCACTTTCAGGCTCTAAGACCTCAAATTCAACTATTTTTTTTTGTTCTAAGCAAAAGACTTGCTTAACCAGAAAATTCAAATTATTACGGTGCTCTTCATTATCCAAACAGATAATATACAGCATGTTCTCTAAGTGTTTAAATCACTCCCACACATTGGAACCCATAGCAACAGAACTGAAGGAACTTAAATACTTCCAACGCACTTTTTGTGCTTTGTTGGCCTTCTATTTTATGGATTCTGAGATCATCTGAATGTCTGAAGCATTAAAAAGCTTTAGCAATCTGGAGTTAAGGCAGGGCACTGTCTACACAGTCCTTTGTAGGCAAATGGCAGTAAGCTCTGCCTTCCTTCTTAGACGAGCTAATTAGTTTAGATTCCGTGCCACATTATTGCAGTGACTTAACTCAGCAATGGATTTGACCAGAGCTCTGTCACCTCAAAGTGCAAAAGCTCTGCTTATCTCCACAAAAACGTCACAGAGGTAAGTGTGATAACACCAACTGCAGAGTACTTCACCTTAGCTGATGTTCCCTGAAATGCGAGAGTATGTCCAGTCCATGAAGGAAAGAATAGATAGTATTCAAGTCCTAAAAAGAAAGAGAAAAAAACCAAACATAAGCAACCTCATTCACATCTAATCACTCAATGTTACTTTTCAGATTCTGCAGTAAATTACACAGAATTATACAAAGCCCAGATTAATAGACAGGTCAGGACACACACAGACTTGAAGAACCCTGTCCACACGTGAGCTGAGGAAGTGGAAAGAGTGAAGTCCAACTGATGCATAAATACTGACCTGAAAGAAAAGATTTATTAAAAATATCTCTGAAAGTATTATTTATGTGAATGGATACAGCAGCAAGCAACACATGGAATAAGACAAATAGGACAGGCCTGTTCACCGAAGGTCAAAAATCGTTGAAATCTTCCAAGATCTCTTTAAAGAAGGAATTTTTCAAAACCAGTGAAAACCTAAGCCACTATATAGGGTGCAGAGAACCAGCAGAGTACCTTTTCATAGCAAAGGGGTTATGGTAAGAGAGGAAAAACTCTTTCATGTCCACCTCAGACCTAGCTGGCAGGCCTACTACAAACTACGCCATCCTACTGCCTCTCTTGCTCAGCCCAGTCCATGTCTGGAGGGAACACCAAAAATTACTCCAAAACACTCTTTGACAAAGATGGGAACAATAAATCTTTAGAGGTCCCTCACTCCTACCACCACTAGTCAGCATCACATCAGTGTCATCCACCAGCAACCACAGAAACAAAAATATTAACACATGAAGATTATTTCACTTTATAAACTGAACTTTACATAGAATCTGTAATTAGGAGGTACAGCTGTTTAAACTTCTCACCAGACAGAATTCTCTTCAGTCACAAAAATATCTGTGCTGATGGTGCAGACCACATGGCAGGGAACAGCTCACTAGGGCTATTCATCACTTAATTTACTGTCCTGAACAGGTGGGCTGTTAGAGTCAAATACACACACAACAAAATCATTATACACCACCAAGCAGTCTCTCCAGCTTGGCCTTGGAAAGTATGTTCTGAATTTTCAAGTGCTGCATTTATCCAGTGTTTACAAAAGATAAATCAATACGAATACTGGCCTCAGAATTTACAATGGATTTACTTCAGAAAAGTTATTTGGCTTAATAGTCCATGTTTAGCAATATAACGGATGTAGACTGTTGCATCAAATGAAAGGTCAGACGTAATTGCAGACCATGTAAAGCCAATAAAACTCTGATTTATTTTTTTGAAAATGTCATTACCAAATCCCATGAAAATTAAACAGAAGGCCTGAATTTGTAACACAGTTATAAAGCACTCATTTCACACAGTCCAATCTCATTTTAATCCTCCAAGTTGCCACAAACTTGGTTTTATTAGTGAACCGTCCAGGAGCACTAGCTATGGATCAGACTCCGAACACAGCACAGCCTGCCAGAGGTGCACACCTGGCAGCCGAAGGGTCATTTCAGGTTTCTGTTTCTGAGCAGGGAACTGCCTCAACTTCTCCACCTGAAAGCATCAGGCATAGACATGCAGCAACTACATCATCAGACCATATAGTGGCTTAGTGGATAATAACATCTGACTCTCCCAGGCCAAAAGAAGGATACTCTCAACTCCTGTAAAAGGTTGGCAGCCAGAAGAGGATCAGCATTTGGTATTAAAATTAGGGCTGACTTTTTAAGTCTTCATAACTCGTTATAAGTTTGCCTATGTTTTCCAGTATTTTTTCACATAATTGGGACTAAGATGTAACAGAACATCTTGAAAATGTTTGAGATAAGCAGTTCTGTAGTTATGAGTTACAGAAAACCATAAGCAGAACAAGAGCTTATGTTCCCATTTAACCACAAAGTTTTTAACTCCTGCATATGAAAAATGACCACATCCTGACCTGTAAATTATTCTCTACAACTCCTCAGAATGCAGCCCCTTTTCAAGTTCACTCGGCCTGGACTGATGCCTGTCCTCCACCTGCAGCACATAGGACTGCTGTACTGACCCACTGAGGAGCTTGATGAACAAACAGTTGGTAAATTAAAGAGATAAACATTTGCTTGAAGGGATACATGTCTGGAAAGCATCCCCCAATTCTACCTTCATCTGTTGAGCTGAGCAGCAGCAGAGGCAACAGCTGAGCAGAGCACAGCAAAGGGAAGGCAACGGTTCCTATTCCCTCAGAAGGCGGGATTTAACTTACCCTGCCCTCTACTACTGCTCTGATGTTGATAAATGTAATAAACTACAGGATAAATGTAATTCACTACCCAGCCAGGTTACACATAATAAGCTAAACTCACACACATTGGCTACTCACACAGCAGTTTCTATAGGTGGTTTTAAATCAGGATCTGCAATGCTTTCCCTAAAAATACCTGACTTTAAAAGCAAGCCCCCCTCCTAGTCATGCAGAGCAGGTGATTTTAGGTGCCACTGAGCACAAGAGCTAACTCAGCAATCTCCTGGGAAAAGCTGTGAGGTGCCTCTTTCTGTCATGTACCCATCCAATGTGTCTTCCATGTCTTGGTGGAAAAAGCCGTTTCTGCTTGCTTAAATAGATACAGCCAGGTAGAATTCCTCCTCTCCCTCACACGCCATGTCAGATTCTAACAAGGGAGGGCACAGTACATGTGGTGTACATATCCCAGTTTTTCCCAATAAAATGAAAATTACCTATCGGTCATAGTTTGTGAAGTTTTCTTCAATACTTCCAACTCATTTCAGACTAAGTGCTTAAAACAGGACTGGAATTACATTTGACATACTATATTTAGAGTCTCATTCTGTATTTTCGCCAGCAAGGAACAACAATTAATCTGAAGGTGGCCGGATATGGGCAGGGGCTGTGGCCACCTCGTGGACAGAGGCTGAAGTCTGGCTGCACCACCCTCCCTAAAATCCTCCTCCAACAGAGCTGCAAGCATTTATTTCTCTAACTCAAGGTTTACAACTGCTTCTAATGCGATTTCCAGTTTCATTTTTACAAACAGATTTATGTCACTACAGCAATTATAAATAGTGTACAAGCACATAACCTCAGTACAAAGGGTAGAGATAATTTTCACAGATACTTTCAGATACTCACTACAAAAAGTGATGCCAAAGGGCAACACTCAGCATATCAGCAGAACACAAAGCACTTGCTGGAATTTTACAGCACCTTTCCATATTCTTCCTTATAATCTCTTTATTTACTTATTTCTGTCAAAATCCAACCAAGACATGATTATTGATGAAACACAATCTCTTCACATGCTCTAAACTAAAGAACAAGGTCAGTATGATTTTATTTTACAATCTTTTCATCAGCTGAAACAACAGCAGAAACTGAAGTACAGGATCTACCTGCAAACGCTATGCCCATATAGATTCTTCAATCTTTGACAGAAAACAACGTTGACTACGGTTATTTACAGAGAAAAGTAGCTCACATTATCTATCCAACTAGCTGAAACTGCAGCTGCAGCAACTCAAGGCAAGATGGAAAACTGGGCAAAGAGTAGGGAGAATCAGGCAGTTGTTAACCCTGTTAGAAAGCAGATTTTCTAGACTACAGAGAGGAAACATGAACACCATGACCACACTGATCCCACACCAAGCTGTCCAGGACGGACCATTCTTTGCCTCCAGTTCTCACAGCAGATGTGTTTAAAAAAGCAGAGGACATCTGTGTCTTCAGATTCTTCCCATGACAGAATACACTGTGTAAGAGAGTGTGTGCTTCAGCAGCAGTGCAGAAACCAAGAAAGGCTCTGCGGACGGCGGCGTTATCACAGAAGCGTGGCCACAAACAGCCTCAGCTTCCTTCAGCACCAGTTTTTATCATCTCCGGCACACACATCCTTCCAGCAAAAAGCTTAACCAGCTGCTAAACCAAAGGTGGTATAAAAACACAGATTTTAGTAACAATATCATGTTTTATATATTCTTTTATGGTAACATCCTCATCCCAATACAGTTCGAATTGAGACACCTGAATACCCACACCACTTCTCATTTTCCCTGCCAGATGCTAACTCTCAGAGATACTATATGAGGGGAAAATAAAAGAAGCACCAAATGAAAACTCACTACACAAAAGCAAAACCACCAGCCAACTACCACCATCACCCATTTATCCTAAAACATTTCTTTGAAAGTAATTTGTTCCTATTATTATCTTTTTTTGGCAAGGATGGTGAAATACTGGTTTCTTAATTGTTCAGATGTAAATTTTTAAAATAAAGAAGTACAGTCATCCAGAAAAATCATCATGAGAATATAATCAAAACTCAAAGTTGCTGAGGAAGTGGTGGTCATTCTTAAGTTTCATTACTGGCATCTTTTTAAAATATGACCAAGATCTGGGTGCTTCTGAACAAGCACCACAATGCAGCAACACCAATGATGAGCAAAATTTACAAGTATGTATTGCTCCCTTTTGCTTCACCCCCTTCTCACCCAACCTCTGGCCTTTAATCCAAGAAGCACCTTTACAAAGCTTGGAATTAAGGCTCCAGCGGAACAACAGTGGTCTCGAACATGGAGTTCTGACCACAAAGTTCCCCAACCAACAACAAGTCCAGCCAGCACAGCTGTCATTCACTTAAGCTGCATCCAGGTGCTTTAAGTCCACAACAAGGTCCAAGACAAATCCTCCTGCAGTGTTAAAAGGGGGTAAAAGCAGTGTGATGCTCTGAAATGAGGATGAAATGATTACATCAAAAGCAACTTTGCCCTTCATAAACACAAAACAAAAAACTGATGCTTGACTTTCTGTGACCCCAGCCAGGTGTTCCAGTAACACATTATTATTATTAAACACTAAACAGGAAATCTGGTTTATTTCTAAGGAAAATAAATTGTTCTGAAATGACCTCATAGTTGCAAATTCTGATTAATCTCACATAGAGACAACCTCAGCAATTGCAATCAGGTATTAGGGATGCTGAGGAAGCCATAAATCCCCACAGACTCCTTTCAGCACTGTCTGTCACGTTATGTCCTTCATGTCATCAGGCAGAGTCAGCCCAGTTCCCAAACAGCTGCATCCAGCACTGGCCAGCAGCACCGGCCACGAGACAGCTGCTCACGGTAGCAGGACTCAGGGATGCTCCCAAATCCCAGTGAGCCTGGGCTTCATGGATACCCTAGATCCACCCTGAAACTGAAACACGGGGTCTCAAAGAAAGCAGACAGGCAGGTATTACTCAGCCAGTCCAGAGTTTTGCTCAGGGAATGAGAAGAGAGCAGAATCCTGCACTACAGCACCTGCACTTCAAAGCTGCATGTAGAACCAGCTGTGTCAGCAAGTTCCAGACAGATTGCTCTCACATGCAAACCTGTCCCGAAGAGCTGCGCAAAACCTGTCTCTCAATCCACCCCAAACACATTAAATTCCTGTTGCAAGAACATATGGTTGGCTCACTCGAGGCTCCCCACACCCAGCCCGCACAGGCTGCCGAACCACCCAGGACTCTCTGGGTCACACACAAGAACTCGCTTCTACAGAAGCACAAAGGACAACTGATGGGATTTTGCATCTGTACCTTTTCCAAGCAAAGGTAGTCGGCAGGATGCATATTTTATATGTTTCAAAGCAAACAGGATATTAGTATTTTCTAAAGATCTGTTAGAGACCCAGCCATATTACTGAGAATATACTTTCAAAGAAACAGACCCACATTTCTGCCTTTGAAACAACAGCTAAACCATATGGCAACAGCTTCCCAAATTCCAGTGGTGTTCAAAAAGACCATCAGGTACAAAATCCTCCAGGGAAGGAAGCTGCATGGTTGAAAGGTACCTTCCTGTTTGTATGCTGCATAGCTGCTTCTCCCTTTTCAGTGCTCTGAGCAGAAACAAGGCTGGAAACAAACTCCAGCAGAATCAAGCACTCACCTGATGCCAGGATGAGGATTTTAATAGCCTCTTGGACAATGCCTGAATTTCTCTGTATTGCAGTTGTTATTTAAAGTGCCTAGATTTCAGTAAAGCAAACAGAGGTGATTCTTGGAGCACAGAGCACAAGTTGTGTAAGCTCTAAGTGGGAGGCTCCCTCCAGCCCGATGCCATTACTTGCTTCTCAGTGATTCAGCAGGCTCCTCATACAGATTGAATGCAGCTTTTATTAGGAATCCTGTCAGGCTCAATAAAGACTTTGTCACCCTTGGGGGGGGTGTAGCAGAAGAGAGGAAATGTTACTCAGCACGGTTTATGGTTTTCACTGCTTCCCTTCCTGTTGCTTCATCGAAGGCTGGAATCCGCGCTGTTTCCTTTAGTCTCTGTTTAAGGCCAATTGTAAAAATAGTACTCCCAAATTCTTTCCTGATACTGTAATACCAGAAATAAAAATACAGAAACATGCTGTAGTTCTGTGATCCATATTTCAGACATTCAGATATCTGCACAGCAAATTCACCAACATTAGGGATGCTGGTTCAAGAAGCCCACCCTACACAGCCAGCTACCCCCAAAACTTGTGGGAGGAGCAGTAAAATCCACTTAAAACATGTGTAGCAGAGTATACAGTTTCTAAACTAAAAGGAAGATGATGAGCTCAACCAGAAAGCAACTCCTCCATCTTAACTTATTTACTCTCCTTGTTCAGTGGCACAGACATTGGACTTCCAATAAAAATGCAAGTGATGCAACAGAACGTCAGCTCAGGGCTCTACACTTAAAGTAACAATTCCCTTTAAAATAGCCTCCTATTTAGCTGGAGGCCACTTAAGAATAAACATGAAAATTAAATACAAGCACTGAGGCACTATTAGGGAAGGAAAAGGATGGATTAGTCAGTCAGACAAATGAAAATGTTACGAATGAAGGACATTAAAGTACCTTGTAGAGAATGGCAGTGTTTAAGCAGCACTCCTAAGGAATGAAGCCGCATCATTCCAAGTAGGGAACACCACCAATTCAAAAAGCCTAATTAAAGAACCTTTCACAGAACGTAACAGCAAACTCCTGCATGATCTTATGTCACTGCCTGAGACTGCACACAGTAACATTTGTATACAATAAACTGGTTCAGCTACTTCAGAGCTATATTTCATTATTCAGAAAAAATGGCATATATTTCGTAAAGAAGCTGAACAGCTTCGAATGACCAAGAACTTGAATTCTTTGATTTACAGTTTTTCAGACGTCTCCAAGCTCCTGGAGCCTATGTCCATCAGACAATTATGGATCATACCATGACCATGATACAGCACCCTTCCCTAAACTCTAAACTTCCCATTTACCTATACAAATGACAGATTCTGGTTTTTCCAAATGAGGAAGTGTCCGTCTAGTATCTTTATACAGGAGAAAAAGATATGAAAAGAGACTTCATTTCACTCTTGTAAATCCAGGAAGCAATTTCAATTGACAGCATCAGTTAATAACAGTATAGCCATACACAAAAAACTAAAATCTGGCTAATGTTTTTGCAGATAGTAAGAAATAACATTTGCATACTTGGATTTTTATCTTATTTTTTGTGAAAAAGTAGCAAGTGTCTCAATGGGGCTAGTATAGTTTCCTTATATACTATTTTCTAGTATTTCATCATAACATGCTACAGGTTACATACATGCTACTTGCACTCCTAAGAATCACACTACCCTTAAGACAATTCGGAAAAGCCAGATCTTTAAAAACAGAGACCTGAGAGCCACTATTACAGTTTATTGATAGACTGAAAATACCTCAATTCAGTGCCATACTTCTAAAAACAAAATAAAAGAACTGAAGTCTTTCTATATGAAAATAAAACAAAAAGTTTCTCTACTCACCAATTGCTCCCCACACCCAATCCAGATAAACACCTTCCACCTCAGAACCCTGGATTATGTTGATATAGAACTTTGGTAGAAAGAAAAACACTTAAAGGAATGAGGGAGGGGAAATTTTGTATTATTTTTACTGCTGTTTCATCACATAGTCAGCACTTCTGGAACCCTGACTTCGTCAGACAAAAAAACTTCCTTTGGAAAAGCTTATTTTGCAGAGTGAAATTCCAAGGGCCCTGAACTGGGGAGACAGAACATCAGACCTCACTGCTTCAAAGCAAGCAGCTCATGGAGTGAGTATCTGAAGCACCGTTCAGCCCTTTTCACATTTAATAATGAAAGTACAGCTATGAAGAAGTGCCTTAAACTAAAACATGATCGATAAAGTTCCCAGATATATATTTCTTAATTTTAAAATATCTTTCAGACTTATATGCTGATAATAAAAAAGCAAGCTGCCTCAAAAATTCTGAGCTCCTGAAGTTCAACGGGATGGGAAGCACAGAATACACAAAACTATCCTCTATCAAAGATAAAGACTTGATACCAAACATTTTTAAGTAATACAAAGATCATAAAATCAGCCTCCTAACCCAGACTCTTGAAAAATCTCCTAAAATCTACCCCAAAAAATGGGCAATTTCAGGCTTCCAGTTCAATCAACACTTTGTTAGTCAAGCAGCCAGCCACTTGTCAGAATTACCTAGCTCCCTTCCAGAGGACAAGCATCCATCAAATAGCAAGATTTCAGTTAAAACCTTTTGGTCATAACTCCAAAAACATCAGCTCCTCTGATTCACAAAGAAACTCCCTGCTCTTTTCAGAGGGAAGTGTCAACATTCGAAATTTCTTTTTAAGAAATGAAGGAATTGTGGTAGGAAAGGTCAGAATACTGAAACGTTTAGGGGAAAAAAAAGGTACATTCTTATTAAATAAGGAATTTGGTACAGAAACCTGGGGATGAGGAGAGAGGAGGTGGAGGATGAAATCCAAAGGTCAGTTCTATGCTGATCCATAATGACATCCTGGGAGCGAGGCTGAGTGCAACTCAAACATGTTAAACATCCGAGCTGTTCCCTACACACGACTTTGCCCTTACTGCAGAAAATGCTCCAGTCCTTGTTCTCTGTCTTCACTCTTGGACTAGCAACTGCTGGTCCATATTTAACATACAAACACTCCACTGTCAACATTTTCATGAAGTTTTGCCCAATGTACCTTTGCAGCAAGTGAATGTTATAACTGAGCTCCGGTACTACAGCTCAACACGTATCTCGCACAGAGAAGGACTGAGAGACACAATAATAGCACTTTATTGCAGCTTTTTTCCATATTAATCATCAGAGTTTTATACAAATGGGTAAGAATATTGTTATTTTTCTAAAGGCACGTTTATGATTTTTCTATGTGTAATTTCTACTAACTGTCTAAAAATGTTTTGGTGCATCAGTAAAATAGGAAGAGAATGATGAGATTATAATTAGAGAATAAAATATCACACAAATGTAATGCTCTCCTACGGTCTTTTTTCAATAAAACCACTGAAGGAAAAAAGAAAAAATCAAGCTCCAGCTACTTTATTCCCATAATAATGTCATTATGAACTATAAAGGAAATCCTGTAGAAGACAGCAGTAATATGTTCACCAGTAATTCCTTCTGCATCCTGGTATTAGGATACCCAAGCACTAGCAAATAGAGCAATCCAAGGAAGTTATTGCAATGTATAGGAGGCAATATTTCTTAGAGAGTCTAAATTACCTGAATATATATTCCCACAAACTTTACGACTGCCTCAACTATAAAATATCCTCTCACATGTTGAGAAGATTAACATGCCTGTGTTTATTGTGTCCATACAGTGGCAAACACACATCCCTCACCAAAAACAACAAGAATTAACCAGTAGCTCTTCCCATCTTTGCTCATAACAAAGAAATTAGCCCGATTTACCCCACAGCAACATCTGAATGAAACCACCACAGCAAAACTCTAGGAAGTGATGCTCTGCCACTTTAACATCTACTTTTGCTTTTCTCAGCAATACCTGTGCCATAAACCACAAAGAAACTTACGGATCCAAACTGAGGAGTTATGTATGCATATACATATTCATCTAGCTAGGCTAACAGGTCTCAAGTTTGAAATCAAATCAAATAAATGTCAGAGGTACAGATACCTGTGCACTTGCCTAGTCATTACATCGATCACTGATGCATAATGTTACAAAGGGAATAATTCTAATTAAGGAAATTAACAACTTCAACATCAGGAGGAATAACAAACGAGGATACTGTTACAAGACTGAATCAACCACATGGTAATACTGTTACTCAGGAATTTCTAGCTCCAAATCCTGCAACCTACCCAACGAGGCACCCAGCTTCACAAAGTCCAACAAACTTCATGACTAACATCCGCAGAACTACAGACAAGAGGCCAAGGAACTCCTTCTCCACCTCCACACTAAATCAAACAGGTGCTAATTGATGACACGTGAGACATGGGCTCCTTCAGCTGGGCTGCAGCATATGAGATGATACAGAAACCTCTTCTTCTCCAATGAGCCATTCAATCCTTAGGCAGACCAAACAGCTTTGACTACAAAACCAAAACAAGCCAATTCCACCTTTCTCACTCCTAGGAAACCATGATCAACACAATTTGTACTGCAACACACCAGAGATTCCTCCAACCTCTCAGCATTCCAGTGTTCGCCCACCACAGCCTCTATGGAGGTACAACAAACCCACTTCTAAACAAATCAAGGCTCTCACCTAAAAAGAAGACTTCTGTTTTAAGAGAGCGAGACTACCATTATTTACTGAAGATGAAAAAAAAAACCTCAACCAACTAATACTAAACTAATCTGAGCAAAGTTGGATTTACAAGCAGCAATGCAACGCCTTCACTTAATATTCCGACTTTTGACTCATCAGCAGTCTGACACAGGACTGCCGGTTTCCTTCCTACTTCAGATGGTAAACAGGAACAGAAACTTCTTCTGCAACAGTTGGAAAGAACACTTTTACTCAGCCAAATCAACACAGCCTACTGTAGGGTGGACACGTTACAAAGAACCCTGAAAATATAAGATCAAGTAAATCAGATTTAAGCAGAAAAACCTCCCCACAGTACCTAGTGGCCCTTGACATGCACAAACCTTTGTGACAAGCATTATAAAGCTCCCAAAATTTAAGTGCAACAGAAACAGTACCATCATCTTTCAACACTGAACCCATGACACAGTTTACAAAGACAGATCTCACTCCTCATCTCCTCAAATACAAACATCCGAAGTGAAAAACATTACAAGAGCTCTGGAACTCTCTCTTCATAGAAGTTCACATTTGGCCAAAAGGCCAAACAATATGTGCCTGCAACACAACATACCACCACGAGAATTCCTCCCCTCCAGACTAACAGGACCAACATTCAAGGCTCATTAATGATCAGTCTTTGAAGGACGGACTGCTTAAATGTCAATGCTTTAATCAGGCACAAAAAGATTACAAAGAGAGAATCCCTCAAGGCAGTTATTTTTTTTCTATTCATCATGAATTTGCTGCATTCTTGACATGCTAAAAGCTAACCAATAATTAGCAGAGCTAAGGAACCTCGAGAAACCAGATGCGGAATGCTAACTAATTTGTGCATGCTTCCCTGAACTCAGGGTATTTCCAAAATACTGCACTGAAATCATCAAAAGAGGAAGAAGGGTGTATCACAGTACCATCAAACAAAGGAAAACCCTCTATATGTAAAGCCTGAAGCCATTGAAACAAGACCTCCAAGTTTTAGAAACAGCTTGTCTGGCAATACCAACATGAGCAGAATTCTTTTATGGAAATATCAGGCCTCTTACAAGGAAGGGCATCAGAGCTCTGGACAGACCCTATCAAGCTAATCTCAATACACCCCTGAATGAAAATTCATTTTTGACAGGCCTGGCAAACTGTTTTGCACTCCCCTGCAAACTGGAAGCTCATCTGGAACGGTCCTGAGAAGCGTGCAGCTTCTTTGCCAGTGACAAGACCACCACAAGCCTCCTTTTAATGTCACAGGACTCGTTTCCATCTGAAGACTGCCAGCGTTTTACACTCTTGGGATGGGAGCATCAGCCACTGTGCACCAGGGTTATCAGACAGAGCCGTGGAGTGAACAGCAGCAGTGTGATCAGTGCACTCAGCAGCACAGCGGGGATGTCAGACAGCTGCTTACAGATGCTCCCATCCTCCCTCCCACTCCTCAGAAATGGGGCTGCCCACGAGTGGGCAAAACCTGGGCACAGCCGCCTCAGTTTCTTGTCACAGCAGACACACACACACAAGTTCCTTAAGGCTACTACTCTCTTACTATTTATTTTACGCTTTATACAGCGTAGACAGATATCCAGCTCTCCTTACAAAAACTGACACAAGAAACGGTTTTGTTAAAATAAACATTACAGAAAAACTTCTCTCTGAAGCTTATACAAAATAAGTTTGGGTATACTACCTGAAGAGATTTTCTTTTGAAAAACATTATTTTTTTATAGTTACCTTTTTATTCCCTAGTGTTTTGCAGCTTTAATACTGTTTCTATGAGGAATTTAACACCTACACATCTTGACTGCTTATCCTCCACCCTTTGCATTTTTGGAGAACAAAAGCAGAAAAGAAATGTGGGTTTTTTTCCATTTGGCAACTTTTCTGAATGCCAAGTGTACTTCCAGTTCTCTCCCACCTCCTTCCACACCCTTTTCTGGCCCTTTTTCACTATTCTAGTATCTCCAAGGAGTTCCTATTGCAAGGTCAGTAACAAGGCACTAGGCTCATCTTTTAGGTCAGATTATGCACTGAAAAACACACCCTTATTACCTAACCAGTCCCTGAAATAAGTTTTTTAAATTCAGATATTACAATAAGAAATAGCTTTGTAGGAAAGTATTACATTATATATTTAAACTTTAACTCATAAGTGAAAACTTTTAGTTAAATGATCACTCCACAGATGAAACTAAGTGCATGACCCCACTTCATCGGGGAAAGTATATACTAAAGGAAGTAAGTTCCAATAAAAAATTCCAAGACTTCACCATAATTTCTGGTTTTGCTCTCAGGGCTGTCACAGCTGTCACTAAAATGAAAAAACAGCTTTCCAGGACCAGAAGAAGCAAGAACAGGAAAAGTAATCTTGGAGCAACAACACTTCACGATCCTTGGAAGATCACTGGGAACAGCCACCCTGATACACTCTAACTCCACTTGCTCCTTTAAGAGGGTTTCTATGAAGGAGAAGTCAAATTACCTTCTGGAAAGAACAAAACCAAGCTTATCTTGAAAAATTACAGGTATGAGATTCCATGTGCCCAGCTTCCCCTGTCTGGAGGCTGGGGAGCAGAGAGGAAACACTGCAGGCACCCCTGCCCGCCAGCACTGCTGGACCTCCAAGGTCCCCACAGCTGTTCCAGAGCACTGAGTGTCTCCTGTAACAGCAATGACCAGAAATTTGAGTCATTTTTCAGCCCCCCACAAGCTAAATTTAATGCCACCCTACCATCACAGTTTAGAGAATTAGGCCTTGAAATATCTGATCAATATTAACCTACAGCCTAGTCTGCACAATCACATCTGCTGAGCCCTAAATCCTGCATTTAGTATGAAGATTATCATGAAACAAGCTGCGGTGATCTCTGGTTTTTAGTTACAGTTACTTTGGCCAACAGCTTGAAAAATCTCTCTGAATACTATCTGTGTAAGTTTCTAGTACGATCTGAACCACACAGTGAAAACAGCGAGTTTGTTTTACAGTCACCTCCTCAAAAGCCTTGTTGACAAGTATATCAGTCCAGCAAACTCCAGAATCACTGAGGGAAACTTCTAAAGATCTCATTGGAACAAAATAGAAATAAAAAGAACAGGAAGGATGTGCAGCCCTCTAAGACATCCTAACATCCCCCTGGAAAGCTTGAAAAGAGTCAGGGGCTGCACACCGAACACCCCAAGGCAGATACACGACAGTATCAGATAGCAAACTTTCTGAACAAGATGAAGGAAAAGGCATGGAGACTTGAAGAAAACTTTGTGCTTTGAGAATAACTTCACAGGCAGATTAGGAACTCGATGTACTCTAGAGATATTTGGTTAAATATTCTTACCTACACGCACACCAGATTCTCAAATTCCTTCAACCAACCAGCACTGAATCAACAGGCACAATGCTAATTAAATCTGTGCTTGAGAACTACCCTGTATTGGGATCATAACAGCAGGAGAAGGTTAAAAAAAGAAAACAAAAAAGCAATAAAAAGATATCAAGGTACACCTGGACAACAGGGGTTTCAGACAAAGCTGTTCCTACACATACCAGACTCTGGATGAATTCAAGAATGACACAAAGCTCTTGTCCTAGGTAACAAGTGACAGGACAAGAGAAAACTACCTCAAGCTGCATCAGAGGATGTTTAGCTTGGATATTAGGAAAAATTTTTTCATGGAAAGGGCTGTCAAGCATTGGAACAGACAGCTCAGGGTGGTGAAGACTCATCATCTCTGGAAGCGTTCAAAAAAACCATATGGATAAGGCACTTAACTATATGGATTAACGGTGAACATGATGGTGGTGCTGGGTTGACAGCTGAACTCTATCTTGGAGGTCTCTTCCAAACTTAATGATTCTGGAATTCTGTAAAAATACTCAAGAGAATTTCATTTAGGCTGAGGACAGCTCTTCCAAAGGGAAGACATTGATGTTTGCCATCACTGATCAGGGAAAGTTCCTTCCACAGGTCTGAGGGCAGAATTCCTGCAAGCATCATCTGACCCGTCTTGCTCCGCAGAACCACCAACACACAGAGATCATGATCATCTTCTTTCCTCTCATACAAGAGTCATACATATAAAAGTGCCTTAGAATATAATTTCCTCTAAAATCCTTATTGTACAAAGACCTTGGAGAAAAGAGACCTAAAAATTATATACACAAGGTGTCCAGCAGACACCCACACATAAACGGGCGCATAGACCAGTCATAGAAAGCAAGAGACACTGACAAACAAATTACAAAGCCAAAATGTCTTGTTACCACTTCTGCTGTGGCCCTACTTCCTCAAAAGGAACCCCAACATGCAGAGGCAAGTTAAATTAGGCAACAGCCTCTGACTTTTCTGTGTAACTACACACAAGAGATACCATCACACCTTAGTAGGACATTCAGATTCAACAATTCCACCAAGACTTAGACACAAGAAATGCTGGAAGCCACCATCTGTGCTCCTCAGTTCCATTCATTCTTGGGGTGATCCTGTGCGGGGACAGGAGTTGGGTTCAATGATCCTCGTGGATCCCGTTGAACTCAGGCTGTTTTTTGATTCTAATTCCTCAAGCTCCCCAAGGCTGACTTGTAGCTTCTCAGCTAGACCCAAGTGCACTCACATTTCTTCATGTAAACTGGACTAGCACTGGGAAGAGGCATGCCCCATGTTCGAAAAGGCTGTGCCAGTGCTTTAAGACATCCATTCACTTGCATCCCCTAACAGAACCACATTCTTGCTCACCGCTTCATTTCAATGAATCAGAATTGGAAATTACATGCAGGAGACAAACAGGGATGGTGGAACAGCTTTCTACCTTCTCATGTGTAACTGCGTGACTCACTACACACAAACCCTCAACTTTCTGCAAACAATGCCAATACACATGAGCCATTGTCCACAGGGTTATTAGTGCACTGTAATTTCATCTTCTCTTTAATACATCCATGTTCTGGCGAGCAGACTTTACACTAGATGAAGGAATTTTCATTAGTCATGGCCCAAGAGCAGAGTGAAACAGGTAGGGAGAAAGGGCCAGGGCAGGTAACTTAGAATAACCCTTCCAATTCTGCGCAGAGAACCAAACAACAGCACTTGTCACAGACACAAAACATCTGTACACTTCAGCCCTTAGAAGGTGAGGCACTGGAACATGGATGCCCCATCCCCAGAAGTGTTCAAGGCCAAGTTGGACAGGGCTTGGAGCAACCTGGTCTAGTGGAAGGTGTCCCTGCCCATGGCAGGGGGTTGGAAAAGGATGGTCTTTAAGACCCCTTCCAATCCAAACCATTCTATGATTCTGTGCAAGGAGGTGAGAGGCTCCACTGCACAGTATGAGCAAAAGGAGAGGCTAAAGCCTGACAACATTCTTCCCAGAGGCTGCCGAGGGGTTTGGCTTAGAGAAGCAGCTCCGAGTGACCACTACAAACAAAAACCCCAGGGTCTGCCCATACCAGGGAAAGCAGCAGCAACGCAGCCCCAAGGACCCTTCATGGACCCATATTTAAAGCAGGTATTTCAGAAACCAACATGACCCCAACCAGTTTTAACAACACTGTTCCAAGCCAGTCACAGGGACACTT
The DNA here is from genome assembly GCA_013400735.1 of Pomatostomus ruficeps. Lineage (NCBI taxonomy): Eukaryota > Metazoa > Chordata > Aves > Passeriformes > Timaliidae > Pomatostomus > Pomatostomus ruficeps. The sequence continues at coordinate 219,802 of VYZT01013903.1, forward strand.
GCAGGAGCAATGCCCATGGCTTTACACCGTAATGATGGAAACACCAAACACTCATTTAACTAAGGAAGAAGCCCTGATCCTCCCTCAGCTGCCGGGGAGATCCGATAGCACAAAGTCACGGCTATTAGATGGAACATGTGTATGTGTTCCACCAACACTAAGTGACGAACAATGAATGTTCGGTCTAATTTACGTCTCAGAGTTTTAATTAAAAGTTTACTTTCTTTGGCATTTTACCCAACCTGAAATGGGGAGGGGCTTTTTGTGGGTTTGGTTTTGACTTTTTTTTTTTAAACAGCTGTGGTTCACTGTTGTCCTGAGTTTTGCAGCTCTTCAATGTTTCTCTTTGCTGTAATACTTTCTCACGCATGCTGCTGTAAACATGGCCATGGTTTTTGCTAGCTATTCATGTTTTTGCTAACTATCCATGTTTTTGCTAACTGTCCTTGTTGTTTTCATTCCATTCTCCTAGGCGGAGACATGTGATAGATTTATGCTTTAACCAGTGTAATTGAGAGGTGGTAATTTCTACCTCCAATCCACGGTGATTTCTAAGAACATATAAATAAAGTCAGAGGGTTCTGCCCTCTCTCTTTGGCTGAGAGAGGCCTGGTCGGCTACGTGTGTTTGTGTCCATATAGTACAGGGAACATCCACATCTGGTGGCCCGTACGGATTGGTACAGTTCACAACAATCTTCCAAAATATTTAACAAATTATATACACCTACTCCAAGGCAACTTAAACATCACAAGGTTTCCCTGTCTCCAGCCCAGTTTGTTTTACTCCTTTCACTCCTGCCCAAATTTTCCTTTCCAGGATAGTGCTCAACATCCTTACCCACAAAACAGAGTAATGTGGACAGAGACTCTAAAAACTAAAAAACTCACCCACCCCAAAGCATACATGCTGTTTTTCTCTACTTGTTTAATGTTACATTTTTCCGAACAAGGAAACTTTGCTAGACAGACTTTAAGAAAAATGTGTTTGTCAATTTGTCATTTTACTTCAGTAAAGCCAGTAATGTACTAAAATCTAAAACACTGCCCTGAAACCTGATTTATTTCACTGGAACCACAAATCTCTATTTGACTGAAGTCAACAGGCTTTACTGTTAAGAAAGCTGGAAAAACAATATTTATTTCTGAGAACTACCAGCAAAGTTTCCTTGCACATATTCCAGACAGACAATAGCTGCAGAACAGCCAAACCAGATCCCTCCTCTGTGAACAAGGTACCTTGTCCAAGGCTAAACATAACGTTATTTGTGTCTCTGACACAAATCCAAAGACTAACATGAGCAACACCTTCCGGCTTGCTGATGAAAGCACAACAACCTCAAAAAAATGTTCAAAATAATTTTTGAAATGTGCAAAAAACCTTCCTAAGACAGATACTGAAGCCCTTATAGCTGAATATTTACAAATATTAACATTTGTTAAAACTGGTAAATGTTCCATTATTGTATTTTGGTTCATTTGAAACAACAGATGGATTTTAATTTTTATGTTCAACTAATTTAGGGCTGATTTCAGCTTCAAAAAGTGTGTTGTACTTAAGGTTCTGAGTAGTGATAATCTGAATTATTTGGATACTGATATATGCCAGGTCCTTGAGTACTTCTGGCCAAGCATTCAGTTGTATGTCATGAGCACAGAAGTGTGCTCATATGGCAATGAAAATGTAAAATAACCAAACACCACTGATTTTTAAGACTTTGTGAATTCCAAGTCAATCCTATGATCAGTCACATGTTAATCAAGGTTCATTTCAATTATCAAGAGAAAAGATTTGGCCCTGCCCAGTCTTGGGGTCGGGGGACACCACATTTTGCCTGCACTGGTTTTCCAGGGATGTTTACTAAGACTGAAGAACTACTACCAACGTGCATCAACTGGTATCCACCTGAACTTTTGGAATAAAAGATAAAATATGTCTGTCAAAGAACATCACTCTTGATCACCTCAGAAAACAAGGTGAAAACACAAAGTTTATGAAAATTAATTATTAAGCTGCATTTATTGAGGTAATACAAGAGTTTGCACGCTTGGTTTTTTTTATTACAGGAAAGCCACAGGCCTAATTGAGATGAAGACTCATGATACTACACTGTGTTAAGAAACAGAGTAAGAGACAACTACCCACCTAAAGCACAAGACAAAATAAGAGGAAAATCTAAGCACTAAAAACTTCCTAACTCATGAAGCTGGCTGCTGAAGAGATGCCGTTTTTCCAAAGTTTTGAGGCTTGCTGGAAATTCCTCCAGGATTGTCAATGCTGTATTTACCATGAATTTAACTACATTAATTTAATGAGCAGCTGGGGGAAAAAATGTGGTTTTACCTTCAACTGAAAGCCATGTGGTAGGGAAGCACAGGAGGAGGAGAGAAGGTTTATGACTGTTTCATTAAAAGTAATAAGAATTTCAACTTCATTAACACAGAAACTATATTCTGCTTCTGAATAAGGCTCAATCATAAGAGCACATTGTCAGCCACCAATATGATACTCAGTGTGCCACTCCTCATGTACCTCTGTTCTGAACTTTGATTTTAGTAGATGGCCATAAAAAAGCTTTACAACACATTTTATTTCAAGAGACTAATCTAATGTTCAAGAAAACCTCACAAGTCTAGGTCTTTCCTAGTCCTAGCAAGATGCTGATGGAATATGGTGTCAAGGAAATGCATGCACTCTCAAGTCTTTCTCTAAAGCTGCAGTTACTCAACATTTTTGTCCATGAAAAGATTTTTGTGCACTTGATTTTTCAATCATACTGAACATGAATAAAACTGGAGCTGTTGCCTTCACAGAACTATTTATAAATTATTCATATTATGAAGTTTAATGCTTTTCTAACTGTAAAAGGTAATTGTTGCCCTATGAGGGTAGAAAGGCAACCTGCACAGGGTGCAGAAGGACCCAGGAAGGAATTCATTAGCAGTAAATTGCAGGCATGTCAGTACCTGTTCCTATCACTTTGGTTATCACCAGTGATACCTAATTTTTCCACTTTAAAGGTCTTTTCCAGCTTCCCAATACAGTCACATGCCAAAACCAGCCCAAGTCTCTGCATGGTGAGGGATCAAAGTTACGTAGCACTTGTCAGTGCATCTTTCATCAAGGTTTCAGGAGGTTCTCAGGCAAAGACACCAAAGCAGAAAGACACAGAACAATCTCAAGAATTTTACACTAGTTCGATGCTGCTCATCTTCCCTTCGAGCTCCAGAACTGTTACCTGCATGACAAAATCTTACGAAGTGTCACCTATAAAAGCATAGATCACCAAAAACGGGGAACGAAAGTGTAAGGCAGAGGTTAGGCAGTAGAGAATCATGGCAGGAGGCAGGTGTCCATCACTCCTCTGTCCCTGTTTTGGAGGCCCACATACTAACAGTCAGGTATTTTTATTAAATAGAAACCAGCCTCTGCAATTTCATTTAACACAAATTTCTTTTGTCCTTACAGTAACTGCAAGCATCTCCACTTTTGTGGTGACTCTACAATTCTAATTACTTTCAATGGCTATGCAAAAACAATACCCTTGATACTGTTACACTCCTAAAAGCTCACCTCAGACTATAGAAACAATCGATTTTAACAATGGTTAATCCCATCTCACCTACTGAGTTTACAAAAAATTATGAAAAGGATGAAAAAACCCACTTCAAAATACCAGTTATTTCTGGAAACAAGAAGCAGATGTTCTCCTCTGTTTGGCTCAGCTGTGCTACAGTACAAGAGTGTCTTTGTTATGCTGTCAGCAATAAATTTATTTTATTTATTACAGCCATTTTATAATGCCCATCAATGTACTATTTGTGCATGATTTACATTCATGCAGATCTGTTTCTCCATATCTAAGCCATCAAGAAGCATCACATACACACTCCAAACAGCAGACCCTGTTATGACACAATTCTGCAAATTAGGCTTTTTCCTCTTTCCACTGTATTAATAAAAAGGGAACAGGAAGAGAAGAAGGCATTAGTATTGCCAAATGAAGTCAAATTAACATTAATCAAGACTTACTGCAAGAAGACGAAGTTAGGAAAATACAACATCTCAGAGTACAAAAATAAACTCCAACTCTTTGAAGTCAAATAAAGGCAAAGCTTTCTGAACCACGAAAATAAACACTGTCTAGAACAAAGTCATGAAGAACTAAAAAGATACTATATTGGGAAAAGGTTCCATTAAAAATGGAAGAGAGCATGCTCACAGGAGGGGAGGAGAAGGAAAGAAAGAAAGAAAGAAAAACAAGCCCAATCATTTGCTGTTCGGCCCTATCAACCACTGAGCCCTTATCTGCACATGAACAACTCCCCTAAAGACCAACATCAGAGCTTTTGTATGGATCTGATAAGGAATTCTGGGCCTCAGAAAAAATTAAACCTTTAATGAGAGCACACACATGGTGGCATAAGTGTTCATCCTTCCCTCCTACTGCTTTGAACAAAAGATTTTCTCCTATTAAAATATTCCCAAATTACTAATTTAATATCCCCACCTGTGACAAGAAACAGCTAAAACACTGCACAGTAAATCCCATATTCCCAAGCTGCAAAACCTGGAGGATCTGCATGTATAAATACAGATTTAACACCACATGGACATCTGCATATCCCAGGAGAAAAATGCAGATACTAAAATATTAAACAAGTGTACAAAATCCTCTTGTTTAAGTATAGGTATGATATTTTTTTTAAACTGATTAAGCATCCAACTACTGCCAGAGTTTCCTCTCCCTGACAAGACAGAAGGGATGATTTGTTAGGATAATCCGTTATCAAAACTAACATCTGAGAGAAGCCTCACAAACTCTGCACTTTCAGGCCATACCTGAGAGACAGGTACGCAGATTTATTTCCAGTGTCAGCACAGGGTCACAGGCCAGCAGGGAAGCAGCAAGGCAGACATTTGACTGAGTGGGACTCGCTCAAATCCTAGAGCAGCATCTGCTACGTACATTGGGCATCAGTCCCCCAGGAAACATTCCGGAACTCCTTCCACATGAGAAGGCACTCGCATCACATGTGAACAACATGGGCCTCCAATGATGCGGAAAGGCAGAGGAAAGGCAGAGGAAAGGCAGAGGAAAGGCAGAGGAAAGGCAGAGGAAAGGCAGAGGAAAGGCAGAGGAAAGGCAGAGGAAAGGCAGAGGAAAGGCAGAGGAAAGGCAGAGGAAAGGCAGAGGAAAGGCAGAGGAAAGGCAGAGGAAAGGCAGAGGAAAGGCAGAGGAAAGGCAGAGGAAAGGCAGAGGAAAGGCAGAGGAAAGGCAGAGGAAAGGCAGAGGAAAGGCAGAGGAAAGGCAGAGGAAAGGCAGAGGAAAGGCAGAGGAAAGGCAGAGGAAAGGCAGAGGAAAGGCAGAGGAAAGGCAGAGGAAAGGCAGAGGAAAGGCAGAGGAAAGGCAGAGGAAAGGCAGCAAAATATTTGCCAGTCTTTGGTAGCTCAAAAAAGATTCTAAACAGAGTAACACAACAGCAATTACAAAAAAATGTACACACCATTAAATTTTTGCTACAATCCCTACATATTCATTAAAATAATTCCCTCTGCCAAATAAATTAAAGATTGTAACACATGAAGGACCTGAGCAACAACAACCAAAAAAAAAAAAAATCAAGTGTATACATGCCTAATATGCATAACTTATACACTTTAACAATTAGCAAACATTGGAATGTTATCACAACACTGAAAACTTGCCCTAACAGAGATTTTTCCAAACAAAAAATATTTGTAGCATTAAGAACTAAAAACATCTACTTGAGCAAGCCACTGAGATAACTTTCAAGGTAAGTAAATTATAAATCTATTTTCATATCTCCCTGCTTAGTTTTGCAATTCTTAAAAACGAAAACATTTTGTCAAGAAAAAGACCTACCACCAAAATCATATGGATAATTGTACTACTTGTAAGCAAAATCTGGCATGTGGAGTGTTTATCTGTATTTTTCCAGAGACTGCACAGATGACAGGAACGAAGCACCAGACCATGCTACTAATCAGCACAGCCCCAACCCTGTAATTTGTAATAAATACCCAGGTAAATTGCTCATATAAGCTGTAGGATCAGAAATAGAGATGGGGGCAGAAGGAACTGAAAGCGATTGAAACTTAGGTGGACGAGCAGCTTTGGCTCATCATAAAACACCGATCATGGCTGGGGAATTTGAGGGGGTTCCTGTATAAAAACACAGCCCTGTGCAGCTGATTTCATGTGGGAGGAGCTGATGATACCTTCCCACCAGAGTGGGAGGGAAGAAATGAAGCCACACTTTTTGTCTGTGTACAACTGGATGCTTCAGGACAGGAGTCACCAGATCACTCATTCTGTGCAGGGACACCCGAAATTTGGGCCTGATCCTAATGGCTGCGATAAGCAGGTTTCAGCTTCCCTGCCCCAAGTCTTGCAGCCTACAGAGGAAAAAGGACAAGTCAGGATGTTGAGTATAAACAAATAAATAAATAAATAAAATTGCAATTGTTTTCTCCAGTTCACTTATCACCCTATATCCATCTGTCCTCACATCCTGGAGCAGATGTTTGGAAGGTCTCTCAGTGTGACTGTGACAGGAGGTTACATGCTCTGTACCTGAGCAGGCAGCACAGATCCAGACTGAGGACCCCCAGGTACACTCTGCTATCAAATCAGGGAAAAGCTTTTCTCTCTAAATGTATGTAAAAAAAAAGTATCCCAAAAAAACAGGAGTGATTTGACCGCAACTATCTACTCAGCAACAGGCAGCAAGAACCAAGGACCCAATCCTGCCAAGTTTTAAGTACAGGTTTAACTTTAATCACGAGTAGTCTTGCTCTTGTGGTGTCTCTAAAAGCCTGCCAAAAAAGGGCCAAATTAACTAGGGAATTCTGATTTTTTTAAATCATTTTAGAAGTAATATTACTTAGATTAGCAAAGATTAGATTTTTTTTCCACCATTAAGATACCTTGGCAAATTCAAACCTCCACACAACGCTGATGTCACACTCAATGGGAACCTACACAAATGCATACGAACCCACAGGCAGCCAGTCATTGTGAAATCTGACAGTTTAACACCACAAGGTTAAGCAAAATAATTATTTTAAGGCAGTTTCAGCCAAAACAAGGTGACAACCATAAGGAATTCCATGACAGCTGCTGGGGGAAAAACTGGGGATGCCTAAGAGAAAAGAACAAAAAGCCTTACACAGCCCCAGAGGGTGGTACAGCAAGTAGGAGCAGTGGTGGGCAGAGGTGCTGGGCCAGGCCAGATTACCTGTTCCCCAAAGTCCAAGCCATGACGAGCCAGCACGGAATGCCAGCTCATGAATGACACTTCTGTGATGAACCCAGTTGCCCAACACTGCAAACCACACTAGCAAAGGAATTTTGTTAACTGAAGACTCCAGCTGAACAGAAAGAAAGAAAGGTCTGAAGCAAGAGGAGAGTGCTAAAAATAAGGAAAACAGAATGGACACAGAGAGTGTCTCATCATTAATTTAGAGACACAAGGAGGAATGTGTCAGCTATCCCAAAGCGAGTAACCACTGGGACTGAACATCTGTATTTCACTCACTAGGCTGACTTGAAAGGGAAACAGGGACTCTGTCCTGCTAGGATGTACTCCAGAGCAGCCTCTGAGCAGTTCCCTGAGAAGCCCTTCCATAATTAACTTATAAGGAAGACCAGGCAGGACATTCTGCTCTCCATGAAATATCAAGGGAAAACAGATGTTTCCCAGTCTGCAAGAGAAAAACTCAAGAGTGTATCACTTCATAGCACTAATTCTGGAGCACAGGAAAAAAAAAAAAAAAGAAAATCACAGCAAGGGAAACAAATAAAGGAAGGCAAAGGCTAAGTAAGCAAACAAACTCTAATCAGCTCTTCAATAAATGCAAATGATATTAAACCTATTTCATTATTAAGGTAATGATGCATGACATTACCATTCCCAAAAATACATGGCTGATTACAGACTAGCTTGTGGGGAAGGGACAGAGAAGGCAGTTAATTGGAAAATGCGTTTTATTGTAGCTTACCAACCTCACACATTTCTACACTCCCACTCACTGCAGAAACATCTTTCTCAAGTCTGCGCAGCATAATTAGTTTGGTTTTGTTTAAATCTGCATCATTGTACAGGTAAGCAAAGCCTTTCAGCTCCCTAACTTTTCCCATAAGTTTTGCATCACTGAAATATGCATCATTTTACTTTTCGGTGATCTACCTCTTGTTCTTCTTCCAACAGCTGGCCCGCAGTACTCCATGAAGCGCTTTGTGCCTGCACCCAGCGTGTTACTGGGCACTTAAACCACTGCTGGTCCCCAGAGGGCCAACTCTGGGAAGAAATAAATAAATAACCGAGCTCCAGACAGAAGTTTGTGAGCCGGCCCGGTCTGTGTGCGCACCGCGGACCGCGCGCTGTCGGAACACGGATTTACGCAAAGGAAAAGTGAGAAAGTAAATAAAAAGACCCGCTGGGAAGGAGCCGGAGCCGCCTTACCTCCGGAGTGCGCTCCGCGGGCTTCTTCCGCAGCGCCTGTTTGATCCTGGGCTCCACCGGGGCGCTCATCCTCCAGCCCTGCGCCCCCCGCCCGCGGCGCCTCGGGAGCGGCCGGCGGGGCGCTGCCGCGGGGCTCCCGCCCGGGCT